>BSBM01000579.1:6870000-7020079 GCA_027924585.1 Larix kaempferi | reverse complement strand
ACTCAACGTAATATCCTTCGCGTTCTCAATGTCTCCAAAGGTTCCCTCCCCACTAAATTTTTGGGGGCTCCTCTCTCTAAGAGGTCCCTTAGGGGGATCTCTTGGCATGATCTTCTGAACCGATTAAAGAATAGACTACATAGTTGGATTAATAGACTCCTAAACCTTCCTAATCGACTCATTCTGGTTAAATATGTCCTTCAGGACATGCCTATTTATATTTTTTCTCTTTTTTCCCTAATTAGATGGGATGTCTTAGGTTAGCCCAAGGTCAAGGGAGGATTAGGACTTCGTGATCCTGAAGTTGTCAGTGATATTCATGGTGCAAAGCTGTGGTGGCGCTGGTGTAATCACAATAATGAGTCATGGGAAAAAACTGTGGCAAGTCAAGTATGCTAGGACCCATCCCTCCAACCAATTAATCCATTTCAATTCAGATGTCAAAGGCTCCCATATTTGGAGGAAAGCTCTGTCAGGATGGAAATTGGTTCAGGATCATAGCTTTTGGGAAATTGGAGATGGGGGGTTAGCCAACTTTTGGGATGACTCGTGGAACCAATTCCCAAAGCTTGGGAATGATCAGCAGTGGCAACACATCAAAAAACGAAGTTTGATAGAAGGGAAATCAAAGGTGTGTCACTATCAGTCTAATACACCTGGTGATTTTAGGAGGAGTTGGCTAGACCAACAATGGTGGATCGATATCACCAATAACAAGGATGGGAAAGCTTTTGGAGAAATTTTGCAAGACGGATATATTCGAATAAGGATTGGCCCTGAAAAGATTAGTTGGGGTTATCGGCAGAAAGGGGTGTTTAGCATCAAGGAAGCCTATGACATCCAGACTAATAGAGTTGATGATGGGGACAACCCTTGGCCAAAAACTGCCATTTTCTATTGGCTGGTTATTTGGAAAAGAGTCCTGATGGGAGAGAACCTCAAGAAAAGGGGAATTCAAGGACCATCCTGTTGTCCGCTTTGCAGGAACAGTGAGGAAACTCTATGCCACCTACTAGACGAGTGTAAGTTTTCGTCATTCCTCTGGGACAAAGGGGCCATGATCTTTCGAAGAAGCGACCGGGCTCATGGCTAACCAGGGATTTCTCTATGTAACTGGGATGTCAAAGCTTTTAATAACCCTATTATTGCTTTCATCTGGCAAATTTTCCCCGACATGCTTTGTTGGAATTTATGGAAAGAGAGAAATGGAAGGATTTTCCAGGACATAAGCTAGAATAAGGAAGTGGTTTGGGCTTCACTAGTTTGCAACATCCATGAAACTGTTCGAAAGTCACCAATGGACTGACGAGGACAAAAATCTCATGGAGGGAGTTCTACTCATAGCCAATGGTTGGGACCTGGGCAAAGAGGATTTACTCGAGCTCTGTAGGTGAGACAAACTAAGAAAACCATCTAGTCCTAATTCCTAGTCCCCTCCTACTATGGAGTTCTTTAAATTAAATTTCGACAGGGGTTCATGGGGCAACCATGGGAGTGCAATTTTTGGAGGGGTGTGTAGAAATGCGAAGGGAGAGATTCTGCAGGTATTTGTTTGTCACCTGGGCTAAGACACGAATAACTCGCCGAGTTGGATGGGCTTATTTTTTGGCTTACAGATAATAATCCATGAACATTTTTCGCCTGCCATTATCGAGGGGGACTCGAACATCATCATCCAAATGGCTAAGGGGATTGCACAGGGAAAATCGACGGAACATGTTACGTCCAGCTGGCAGCTTTAACACTGCTTGGAAGCTCTGCGCCACCTTCTCCAATCTCACTGTCAGCTGTCCTTTGTCCATGTCAGGCGGGAAGCCAATAAAGTGGATGACTATCTGGCTAATCTTGGGGTGGATAGGAGAGGAGGCCACGTGATGGGACACACGATGAAATTTTGCAATTAAGCCTAGGCCCCAAGATGCCTGCAGTTGGCAGTGGATGACATGAGCAGGAGCCAGGTGGAGCCTGGAGGACAATCTGTCTCCCGAGGACAGGACAGAGGTCACTCGGAGGTTACTTTTATGATGCCTGGATCATGGAGTGGTTAACCTCGAAAAATGATATATCCCTCAAGGTAGTTATTATGGGAAAGCGATGGATGTACATTTTAAGGTGTTTTGTGATCCTGATGGCAGATGTGCTGAGATCTTTGTCTGCTCGCACGATGCCTGTAATTAGTTTGGTTTATGGAGATGGTACGTCTCTGGGCCTAGTCAGGTTTTTGGAAAACTTGGCCAATTATGGCATGGGAAGCCTCATCATTAGCAAATGGTTGTTTTATTCAAGCTCCCTCTCGCAATGGCTTCATTCCTGCTCCAAGGAAGTTAGTGGTAAGCGCTGTGGTTTAGTTAATTGTTCTCAATGTTCTCTGTTTCAGGCTGGTTTTGTTCAATTACGGCCTCCCGAGGTCCTTTTGCTGTCTGTATCTTCTTCTACCATGGCCTCGAAACGAGAGTTTGTAGGTCCTTCCGGGACGGCTTCCACTAGTTCGGCTCTGAAAGGAAAAGAGAAGGTTCCTGTGAAGTGTGGTGGTGTGGGAAGGGTCATGAGAGCCCAAGTGCGGGCTCAATCGGCCGCTAGTTTCTTTCATGACTCCATTCCTGATTCCACAAGGGAGGACATAGAAGTTATAGAGAAAAATATCTGGAAAGATGCCACAGCCATGCCTATTAAGGAGGTTAGAAGCACAGTTGAAGAATGGGTTACTGATCCAGGCACTACTGTGGGTCGGGCCTCAGTGTATGATAGGATGGTGATGACTTATTGGGTCACCAAGAACCTCTTGGCCAATGTGCTGATGGAAGGGACCTTGAAGAAGCAAGGGGATGAAGAGCTGATTAAGGCTTGGAAAGCCCACAATGCGAATAACCGGCCCATGCACTGCAAGATTGACACAATTGCTAAAAAGATGGGTCTTTCCTTTCATTATCATGGACTGGACGCCAAAGGCAACAGGATTCCAACCAGCAAGACCCCCAAGAAGGATCCACCCATCCAACTATTGCCACTTTCATGGCCACTACTTCTCCCCATCTGTCGGAAGTGGTTACTCAAGCTCTGGAGAAGGACGCCAGTGGCTCTTTGGCCAAAGTTTCTGTTGGGACTGGGGTTTGACCGCTTGTTTTCAGGTTTTAGATCTTTGCTTTTCATGTCTGTTATTCGGCTTATAGCAAGTAAAGGGTTTGCAAGTGATAGGTGTCAGTCTAAGTTTCTAGAATGTGTCTGTAATTTTGAATTTCCAACTGGATGGTTCGACCATGGGGTGCAGGCTACATGATATGTAACTTCTTATGTGTAGACTTTGAGTACGGGGGTTTAAGTTCTGAAACTCTATCATGCTTTAAGAGGCTATGTATCTATGTTTTCTGCAAGTAATATGATGTCCTTTTTATTTACAAAAAAATAAAATATATTATTATATTAAAATATTTAATTAAACATAATAATTATAAAATAATTTAATTCATATTATATTTATTAGAAATTAATTAATGATTATTTAATTAAAAATATTAATAGATTAATACTCATTTTTATGAAATACATATTTTATTTATTTGATTAATAATACTGTTTAATTAAACACTACTTATTATTTTATAATAAGTAATTAAACAAAATAATTATAAAATATTTTAGTGAATGATAACAATAAATAAATAAATAATTAATATTACTTATTAATAAAATATTAAGTAATTAACATAATATTATTACTTATTATTTTAATAAGTAATAATATTATTTTATAATAAGTAATAATATTATAATATTATAATTTAATATTATTACTTTTTTAAAATAATAAGTAATTAAACAAAATAATTATAAGTTTATTGAATTGGTAATATTAATGTTTAGTTAATGAAATACCAATTAATTATTTGATTAATTAACAATTAATTAATCACTAAAGAGATAAATATTAAATAATTTAATTAATATAATGGTTATTAACTTGATAATACTATTGATTAATATTGATTAATTATTAACTATAGTAAATGAAACAATATTATTTAATTAAATACTTTACTTATTTTATAACAAGTATTTAAAAAACAAATTAATTAATGATAATATTAATTAATATCACCAAACATTAATATTTAGTTAATGAAAATAATATTAAATAATTAATTAATTAATAATTCTTTAACGAAAATATTGATTATTTTATTAAATGTTAATTAATTAATTAATAAATAATATTGTTATTTAGTTAATAATAATATTAATTATTGAGATAATTAATAATATATTAAGCCAATTATATGTTATTTATGTAATTTTTTATTATATTTAATTAATAAAACATTATTAAATTATATATATTGAAGATAGGTATAATATGTATAATACTATCATGTACTTTGGAGATATTTATTTACAATATGATATATTTTAAACGTTAATAATGTTGTAGTGGTTAAATTGTTGCACTATGGGACTATTTTTCATAGTTGTAAGTTATATTTGATAACATTTGTCATGCAATCAGTATATGAATTCAATGTTGCAATGATTAATTCATTGTGTGTCAATGTGAATATAGAATAATACATTGCAAAAATTAATAACTGTAACCATTGATCTAACCCTTGATGAATGCCACAATGAAATGTAACCATTGATAAACATCACAATGCGACATAAACCTTCATGAACGTCAAATTTCACATTGTGAATATGTCACATCTAACCCTTGATGAATGCCACAATGCAACATAACCCTTGGTAAACATCACAATGGGACATAAGCCTTGATGAACATCAAATTTCACATCTTGGGCCTTGTCGCAATGTGACATAACCCTTGATGAATGCCATAATGCAACATAAGCCTTCATAAACATCACAATGTGACACAAACCTTAATGAATGTCAAATTTCACATTGTGAATATGTCACATCTTGGGTTGTGTGGGCATATGTGTCACATATTGGGCATTGTCGCAATGCGACATAACCCTTGATGAGCGCCACAATGCAATGTAACCCTTGATAAACACAACAATGCAACATGAACCTTGATGAATGTCAAATTTAACATCTTGGGCATTGTCGCAATGCGACATAACCCTTGATGAATGCCACAATGCAACATAATCCTTGATAAACATCACAATGCGACACGAACCTTAACGAACATCAAATTTCACATTGTGTATATGTCGCATCTTGGGTTGTGTCGGCATATGTCTCACATATTGGGCATTGTCGCAATGGGACATAACCCTTGATGAACGCCACAATGCAACATAACCCTTGATAAACACCACAATGCGACATAAACCTTGATGAACGTCAAATTTCACATCTTGGGCATTCTTGCAATGCAACATAACCCTTGATGAACACCACAATGCAACATAAGCCTTGATAAGCATCACACTACGACACAAACCTTAATGAACGCCAAATTTCACATTATGAACATGTCGCATCTTGGGTTGTGTCACCATATGTGTCGTATATTGAGCATTGTCGCAATGCGACATAACCCTTGATGAATGCCACAATGCAACGTAACCCTTGATAAACATCACAATGTGACATAAACCTTGATGAACACCAAATTTCACATTGTGAATATGTCACATGTTGGGTTGTGTCACCATATGTATCACATATGTCGCATAACCGTAGATGAACGCCACAATGCAACGTAACCCTTGATAAACACCACAATGGGACATAAACCTTGATGAACCTCAAATTTCACATCTTGGGGATTGTCGCAATGCGACATAACCCTTGATGAACACCACAATGCAACATAAGCCTTGATAAGCATCACAATGTCACACAAACCTTAATGAATGTCAAATTTCACATTGTAACACTACTGAAAGAGAAGAGAATAAGTCAAGAATCTTTCATTCTTCTAATTTTTCTTGTGATGGTGTATTTGTAAGAAATGCAATAGACAAAGTAAAATATAAATGCTTATTTTAGCAAGCATGATATTTTTAAAATGCATAGATTTTACTAATTATATTTCACTTTCAATGAAACTTCACCTTTTCAATATTAGAGCAATGAATAAATGCTTACATGGTATTTGTTAATATTCTTGCTCGAGAAACCATATAATATAATATTTCTTGATATTTATTATAAAATATATATACTTTTCTTTATTGTATCTAAATTGATATTTAAATTAATTATAAAATTGGATTTTTTTATTATTTGTTTATATATTATTAACTAATTAAACTTTTAGTTTGATCAACGCATTAGAACTTTCATTTTTTCAACATATTATGAATATCAATATTATGCGACACAACACATAATTGAATTGGTAAAAGTGTATAAACATATTATGAATATCAATATTATGCGATGCAACACATAATTGAATTGGTAAAAGTGTATAAACATATTATGAATATCAATATTATGCGACACAACACATAATTGAATTGGTAAAAGTGTATACATATTATGAATATCAATATTATGCAATGCGACACATAATTGAATTGGTAAAAGTGTATACATATTGTGAATATCAATATTATGCAACGCGACAAATAATTAAATTGGTAAAAGTGTATACATATTATGAATATCAATATTATGTGACGCAACACATAATTGAATTGGTAAAATTGTATACATATTATGAATATCAATATTATGCAATGTGACACATAATTGAATTGGTAATATTATGTGACGCAACACATAATTGAATTGGTAAAAGTGTTGTAAGACTCGTCTTCATGAGCAAATATATATATATATATATTTTTAAAACATCGAAAGGTATGCTGAATACATCCCTTTGTCATGACTACGTTCTTGATATTAAAACATGTTTAACTAAATAGATCACCTATACTCTTCAAGTTCACTTATTAACAACTAATGTTATTAACAAGAATCATAGTAAGACATTAGCAACTTTCATTATTAAGGCAAGCAATAAAGTGCCATATCCACAATTCCATTAATTAACCTACCATATTACTATTGAGTAGTGAAGACAAATATATCCCCACCATTATCGACAAAAACAGAACATCCATCATTTATTCTCATTACTACTTATAAATAAATCTTGACTTAAGAAACTCTCAGTTGAATACTTCAAATATATGTAACAAAATACTCAATCCTTCTCTTCATTTAATTTAACCATACTAATTCTAGCTAATTCAATTGTGAACCGTGAATAAGTGATTCTATGGTACTGTTAAACTCTAGTCCCAAGACCTTGCCATAAAATAATAAGCAATATCCTATACTAACATTCACAACTACGTACCATAATGTCTATTGAACTGAATCAATCTTTAATAATTATCAAAGCTAACTTTCATTAAAATACAATAATCATTGAAATGTTTAAATCCCATTACTTTACAATAATCCTTAAATAGTTAGCTTTCATAATACTTTTTTTCAATACACATAGAAATGCTAACATCAATAACTTTATAAAGACAGTAAGATACTAACCTCCGTTGTTTTCACTATTCACATTCTAAAGCTAGCTTTCCTTATTTTGTAATAAACGTTAATGTAAAATTTTACTATTTTTACGATATACACCAAAATATTGACTTCCACTGTTTATGCAACAAACGCTAACATACCAACTTTCACTACGACTGATATAATTAGTTAAGCATCACTGACCTCGCTAGACTAACAATGGCTCCTCAATAATAGAGATTCGACTTCCTTGTCACTGGACGTAACAATAAAAGACTTTCATTACCTTTTACTGCCAATAAAATATCCAGTTATTCGTTATTACTTTACCACATCACATGATGATTTGGGCATTCATAATTCGACAATATCTAATTACTCCAACAGTATTTTAAAATAAGAGAATATATGGATTAATAATACGGGAGATGTACAATCCAGATCTTCATTTCGGCAGGAGTCCATCAATCATTGCACAATCGCCATGATTTCCGCTTGACATAGTAATTACAACTCACTGTTTAGTCACCGTGATCCACGCCAGGCAAGAAATTCGTTGATCACCATTCTCGGCGTGACCTGTACCTTGACTGTAAAAAGTTGCAGGAATTTATCCCGCATAAAGTCATGGTTGTTCTTAAATTAAAAGAGTTGTCACTGGAGGCTTTCGATTACTTTACTATAAATGATAAGCTTGAATTTCTAAAGGGAAGGTGTGACATTTTGTTGCACACACCTTGTTGAACTGTCAGTCGATGAGCTTGGCACAATTTAGTGTTAACAAAGTGCCTGTTGATCCCGTTTTAAAATTAAATGCACACTTGAATTGAAATCAACTAAAAGTACTAAAATCAATAGAGGATTCATATTCGTTGGTCTCGTTCTTAAACTAATTGACAGTCAAATGGAGGCTTACTACTACGAACCTGGATCTAACCCTTGCGAGCAAACTTTAGTAGATTTATTGATCACTAATATCCACGGATCGGTATTCAAATTCTACCGAAGGCATTTTCGCAGATCAGCCCATGAACATTTACATAAACAACTTGGGGGCAGATTACAATGACTGAGTTAAACGAAGACTGTAATTTAAAGAGAAGGTCAATTTAAATCTTTAAGATCAAGTTTTGCAATGACTTGCAGATTTACACATTTATATTTAAATCAAAGCTGAAGATTTGTACAACACAATTTACATAGTTCCATTTAAATTGAAGCTAAAGAAATGTTCAAACACGATTTATACAATTTCATTTAATTCGAACCTAAAGAATTGAACAGACACAATTTACATAGTTACATTTAAATTGAAGCTAAAGAATTGTTCAATCACGGTTTATACAATTTCATTTAAATCGAAGCTGAAGAATCGTACAAATACCAGGCTGGAATACAAGGTAGAAATTGAAGTCTGACAGAGGTAGTTTTCATCTTTCACCATTCCCAAATAGAAAAACACGAATATGATTAACCCTTTAAATAAAATTGAAGTGGGTTGAAACTGAACGTTAGCAGGATTCAGAATGCTGAAGGGATTGGATGGATCTGAATTTAATTAAGAAGTGAGTCACCAAACGATTGCAGAGATACTATTGAAGCCGATCCAGACCTCAAGAACCGAACTCTGAGATTGAGACACAGAGCCGATCCATTGCTAAAACCTAATACTGAAAACAATCGTCCAGAATTGAATACCATAAGTGATTGACCTCTGCCATTAAGACGCAGTGTCAATCTGACTATAGGGTTCGACCACAGAAGTAATTACTAACATGGATCTGGATTCAACACTGGAAACGTCCAACCCAGAACTTTATAAATTGCTAAAAACACATCAAGTCAATTACACAGGGCTCCCCTTGATCGCCTAGATAGTCGATCGTGAGAGACACTACTGTTCTTAACCCGGGAATTGTAAAGTTACTCAGGATCCAAAATTATTGACAGAAATAACTGAAGGGAAATACAGATCTATTTACTCAGGATCCAAAATTATTGACAGAAATAACTGAAGGGAAATACAGATCTATTTAAAAAATATTGACAGAAATAGCTGAATGGAAATATAGATCTATTATTATCCAATAGATCCAAGGAGTATGAAATCTAAGCTGAGCATATCGTACATGGCTAAAATTTCTGTCTACTATTATTTCTGAGTAACTTAACTTATACAGAAATCATCATAACAACATACATCATCTCTGTCATTTTCTTTTTAGGATAGATGATTCACTAAATACTAGAATTCACGATTATTTCATTACAACTGGAATCGACTATTATTAGCATAAAACTGAAAATGAGAGTAAGAGAATTCTTTTCATTACTGACCTGATCAAGGTAGTCAAGTAGTTTTTGCTAAGTTGAAGAAGAATCACAGCTGTAGATCCTCCGCCAATCTCCACAGTCACCAACGGACACCTCGGTGAACCTCCCAACCTTTTCGAGAGTAGTCTCCTTCCTCTCGAACCCCCGAGTAGTTCGGGTCGTAGAGTCACACACGTATCAAAAATCCAGCTTGGGATTTCCCCCTCCCACTAGGATTTCTCGCCAAACCCTATATAGCAGCAAGTCTCGAGGCAATTTAGAAATTACGACAATCATACAGCTTCTGGGTGCTCTACCCATTCCCCCAAGCCTTCCTTATAAAGGAAGATCTCATGCGACACATGTCGCTTCATGCATAATTAAATATTTTTAATTAATTATTTAATTAAAACACTCACCCATCCAAGTGTCAGTTTCTCTGGGAAGTGCACCAACACCCCTAAGTTTGCTCTAGTTTGTCCCCCATATATTTTAATCAACTCCTAGCTTTTAGTTGACTAGGTGTCTAATCTTAGGATTCTATTTTGCTCCTAGATAATGATTTCTATTATTTTAAATGCTCAACAAAAATAACTATTCATGTGCAAATGTCTAAACTATTTTTCTGCATTTGCTAAGTAATAATCTAGAGTTATTCTCATAAGTTTTTATGCAGTTTAATTTAACAATCAAACTCACTAGGATCACGGTGCCGTGCCGTTGGGCTCCTGGTTCCTTAATTTTTAATTCCCTGGCATGGCACCACTCCGTCGGGTCCAATAATCCATGGTTTCCATTCCTTGGCATAGTACCGCATCGTTGGGTCCTTGCGTCCATTCTTTCCGTTCTCGATAGGGTACCGCATCGTTGGGCCCTTCTACCACCGTCTTTCCGTTTTGACTTGCGGGAACTCTTGTAGGGATTTTAGGAATCGTTACCATCCATCCTCCGTCTACATGCTATCTAGGGACTAATGGCGCTGAGGAGTGAGTCCGTTCTCACTGCGCGCCCCTCATCTCGTATGTGACCAGCTCCGTCGTGGCCCACCTCGTACGCCCTCACGCATTCCTCTTGAGCAAGCGGATCAATGCTTATCTGCCCATGTGTGGTATTCTTGTCGGAAGTCGACATCATCGTCGCTCCCCCTGTGTGTGATTTACCCGTACTCTACGACCCTTCATGTTCCTTTGTGTGTCCGTTGGTGAACCGTCTCACTTGTTTCTACACACACTTCTCACAACAAATTATTAGTAGCACTGTCCTCAATAATCATCATCAGATTTCTAAATCTAGTATTGTTAAACATTTATGATTTATTCAACTTCTTATTCATCTAATCAAATATACATTTCGTCGACAATTACACAATCACCATACAGCTAGTCGTTAAGCATTATCCATCAACATAATTTTCCATAGTCATAACTAATCGTTTAACATATGCAATTATTCATTTACCTCAACAGTTCAGATACACATACTCAAAAATAAGGTCAAAAGGTTATTTAATTAATGTTTCAATCGGCCGGGTCACTCAACAGGTGCCCTCAATGTCTACAATATTATGCAAGACAACACATAATTGCATTGGTATACACCAGTATAGATCCAAATCCTAGGCTCTATTAAGCGCCGAGAGGGATCAAATCTTCTGAGGTCCAAACACCTCCTTGAATAGCTCCTTGAGTGCAATACCCGAGCCACCTAATCCTAAGCTCTAAAGTCTCTAGTTTAAGTCTCATATTTACTTTTTAGTTTGTATTATTCTTTTTTGGTTATGGCCTACATAATATTTATTACCTTTAACTTTGTATTATTTTGTTACTCGAAAAACACTCTAAAATCTCATATTTATTTTTTACTTTGTATTATTCTTTTTTGTTTATGACCAACATAATATTTATCACCTAATCCTAAGCTCTAAAGTCTCTAGTTTAAGTCTCATATTTACTTTTTACTATGTTTTTTTTTATATTTGTGACTGACATATTATTTATTACTTTTTACTTTGTATTATTTTGTTTATGGCCGACAATATAGACAAACACTCAACTTACAAGATCTCCCTCATACAAATGTTATTTATGGTTGACAATATCGACAAACACTCGACTAACAAAATCTCCTTCATACTGGGCTGTAGAGTGCCTCTTGGCACAATTATGAATATCAATGTTATGCGATGCAACACATAATATCACTATTTGTAAATCACTCATTTTTATACTTTAACTAAAAGTGTACAAACACATAATTATCAATATTATCTTGGTTTAAATATTATAAAATATATATACTTTTCTTTATTGTATCTATAATGATAGTTAAATTAATTATAAAATTGGATTTTTTTATTATTAGTTTATATATTATTAACAAATTAAACTTTTATTTTGATCAACGCATTAGAACTTTCATTTTTTCAACATATTATGAATATTAATATTATGCGACGCAACACATAATTGAATTGGTAAAGGTGTATACATATTATGAATATCAATATTATGCAATGCGACACATAATTGAATTGGTAATATTATGCGACGCAACACATAATTGAATTGGTAAAAGTGTATACATATTGTGAATATCAATATTATGCAACGCGACAAATAATTAAATTGGTAAAAGTGTATACATATTATGAATATCAATATTATGCGACGCAACACATAATTGAATTGGTAAAAGTGTATACATATAAAAGTGTATAAACATATTATGAATATCAATATTATGCGATGCAACACATAATTGAATTGGTCAAAGTGTATACATATTATGAATATCAATATTATGTGACCCAACACATGATTGAATTGGTAAAAGTGTATACATATTATGAATTGGTAAAAGTGTATAAATACTATTAATATCAATATTATGCGACGCAACACATAATATCACTATTTGTAAATCACTCATTTCTATACTTTAACTAAAATTGTACAAACACATAATTATCAATATTATCTTGTTTTAAATACATAATTAAGTAATTTAAACCTCAGTTAAACCTGGTAAGATTAATTTAATTTATTTTTATAAACCATTTAAAAATTTGTTTATCTTTAGTAAATAAATTTAAACATTAAATTATTATTTTATTAATAAATTACTATTTTATTGATAAAATATTATTTTATATAATAAATTAACATAAATTTATTTTATTTCTTAAAAGCACTACCACTCGCATTACCACTCAGTTAATTTATTAGTAGCTTTTATTTTATCAATATTATTTCTTAGAAGCATTACCACTCAGTTGTGTTAATTTCTAACATAAAATTATAATGAAATAGAATAATAAATTAAATTAATCTTACCAGTATCTTTTCAGAGATTAAAATTCCAAAGCTGCGTGTGGGTTACTTTTTCATTGAGTTTCAACATTGATATCAATTTAATGATCAAATCATTAAAGCTACTACAATGTTAAGAATACTTTAAATATTAAAATTAAAAACCAATGGAGAACTATCAACCTTGGGTAAGGATCATGATCCTCTGGAATTTTTGTTTGTATTATCACCATCTTATTATTATCGCGAAGCAATTCAATATATTATTTATGCATTCACATATCATAAAGATATCACTTAAAGATTTGTTTGTGAAATACATAAACAAAGAGACAGAATACATGTTGGCCATGACCTTTGTTACAGGTGGTGAAGAGTTGACGGTGACGGACCCCGGGTGATGAAACAATTGGGTGATAACAAACACTCTTCTTCAAATTTAGATGACAAACACTCTTCAAATTTAGCTTCATGGCATATCATCCCTTTCCAACTGTTACTCGTCTTTCCAAAAGCGATACTTCCACCGGTGCAAGCAATACACTTAGGTGGCAGTTTGCGTCCATCCTATAATTAAAAAGAAATAAAATCACATATCTCACAATATGATTATGAAAACATTGTAATCATATATTTTAGTTCTTTTTTAAAATAATCTGTTAGGAATTATAATCTTATATTTAAATAGGAATATAATCATATTTCATAAATGTCAAAACACTAAAACACTAAGATCATGCATGTAAAACATTATAAGACAAATCTGATTCGAATTAGTTCCAAGGTAAACGTTCATTAAAAGAGCAACCACCATAATCGACCACCGCCAAGGCCTCGAGCAGTTTGGGGGACCCACCAAGAAAACAAAGAGACAACTAGTAATAAAAAAAGAAACACTCACAGCTCAACTCACGAGGGTAGGTTGCGGAGCCAGGAGCAACACACAGAGTTAAAAATGTAGCTCTCTTAGTTGGGTTTGCCACGCGTAAACCCAGCATGGATATGGTGGTGGATTTCCGCAAGGAAAAGATTACCAAGAAAACATAAAAGATGAACTCCGTGTTGGAAATATCATAACTAATAAGCTGATAGCATATCAGATATGCGCTGGCTCTGTCAGATCCAGTCGATCATTTTGTCAATCTGCAATGTTTGACATTCAGTCAGTTTGCAGCCAATCTCAGTCACGGCAAGTTAGTATTTAAGTAGATGCTCTTCTATTCGGCAAGATCAAATTTTCTTAGGTAGCATTGAATTACAGTCTTTAATGAAATCCTGTAGCTTCCAAGCAAAGCCATCTTGAGTCGGTGAAATGAAACTCTATAAATGTAAATCATTCACAAGAGGATTAGTTGGAAGAGAGGGACTGAAAGATGAAGAAGAAGTGAAAAATTCTTGAAGTAATTCAAGAGCCCAAGCTCTATGTAAATGGTAAATCACTTTTGCACACACTTTTCACTTTTACAAAGTTAACTTTCTATACCTACACATCTTCTTCATATTTAGTTGTGTGAATGTTGTTTACATTTACCGGCAGTAAATCAAATCAAGAATTCTCAAGTATTTCATTGTGGTGAATGCTATAGTTTAACGCGCAGTAACTTCTACATATATTCATGTTCTTATGTTTTAAGACAAGTTTATCTAAGTTTGAGTTGTGCGCACTTAAATACGTATACAAAGTTAACCGCGCAGTTAACCTTTGTAAAAGTGAAAACTGTGTGCAAAAGTGATTTGTATAAAGTGCGCAAAGTCAAGTTCCGCAAAGTTAGAGTAGCGTGCATTTATGCAAAGTAAAGTATTACGCAAATTCAAGATTTGTGCATTTACGCAAAGTTCAAGTGCGCGATTAACCTTTGTGCACTAAGAAAGTGGAATCACACAGTAGAAACACGCAGTTAATCTCTGCGCGCGGTAAAAGGTTAAAGGTGAATTGCACATCTAATCTCCGTGCGATCATTTTTTGAAGTAAAGTGTTTTTATAAAGTGGAAGAAAATTAAATTTAAACATTTGCTAGGTCTAGCCCATGTCCTTATCAAAAGAAAAAGAAATATTCGAATTTTTTAAATTGACTGCGCGTGCCCCTTTTTCCCTTCATCTGGTATCAAAGCCTAGTTTACGGAAAGTAGAATTTGTATTTACATAAGGGAAAAGTGATTAAGAATGGCTTCCACTTCGGGTAATGTGCAAACCCCCATATTTACCGGTAAAAATTATGAATATTGGTCTCTAACAATGAAGGCTTTGTTTAGAGGTCAAGATGTATGGGACATAGCCCAGAATGGTTATGGAGAACTAGAAAATGTAGCAACATACAACAATCTCACACAAGCTGAGAAAGATGTTCTGAGGGAACAGAAGAAGAAAGATGGAAAGGCGTTGTTCCACATACATCAAGCAACACATGAATCAATACTCCCAAGAGTAGCAGCAACGCAGTCAACAAAAGAAGCGTGGGACACACTGGAAACAACATATCAAGGTTTGGACAAGGTAAAGACTGCTAAACTTCAAATTTTGAGAAGAGATTTTGAATCTCTGCAATGAAAAACACAAAGTCAGTAGACTCATTTTATACTCGTGTTATTGGTCTGGTTAATCAAATAAAGTCTTATGGAGAAACTCTCACTGATCAAAGAGTTGTTGAAAACGTTCTTAGAGTTCTACCAAAGAAATTTAAATCTTTGGTTGTAACCCTAGAAGAAAACAAAGATCCGTCCACATTTACTATTGATGAGTTCCAAGCCTCATTACTCAATCATGAACATAGAATCAGCGGTTAAGATGCATCGTGGAAGGTGCATTCACAGCACAGTCATCCATAATCCATGGAAGAGGCAGAGGAAGATGAAACTCAAGAGGCAGAGGACGAAGTTCGTTCAGAGGAGGTCGCAGCAGCAGCCCTGCGCATGGCACTGGTAGAGGCAAGAATCAGACCTCCAATTAGCCAAGTGAACAGAGGTATGATAAATAAAAAATTCAATGTCATTACTGCAAGAAGTATGGACATTTCGCATATGAATGCAGGAAGAAGTAGTATGAGTAAGGAAAGCAACGTGAAGCACAGTCAAGCAACAACAATGTATCAAACAACTCATTGTTCTTAGCATGCACATCTCCACTAGAATGCAATGTTGTCCAAGAAAGTCCGAATGACATATGGTATTTAGACTCAGGCTGTAGCAATCATATGACTGGTAATTTAAGTTTATTTTCCTGTCTAGATAAATTAG
This sequence comes from Larix kaempferi, assembly GCA_027924585.1. NCBI lineage: Eukaryota > Viridiplantae > Streptophyta > Pinopsida > Pinales > Pinaceae > Larix > Larix kaempferi. Next base: position 7,003,775 of record BSBM01000579.1, on the reverse strand, counting down.
TTCAAACTGATGTAACACTTGGAAACAATATTCAAGTTACTGTTTTGGGAAATGGTACTATTGATATTCTAACAAAATAGGGGGAGAAGAAATATATATCTGATGTGTATTATGTTCAAGGTTTGAAGCAAAACCTGATGAGCATTGGTCAGCTGATGGAGAAAGGTTACAGAGTTCACATGGTAGGTAAGCGCTGTGTGAGCAAGCACATATATCCCAACAATCAGTTAATTGCTAAAGTGGAAATGACAAGCAATCGCTTGTTTCCTTTGAGGAGAAGACCCATTTTTAACACCAAAACTGACCCCCAAGGCTGAAAGGGGGTAATCTCGAGTAACCACTAACCAATCTTTGGTTTACGCTTCTGATCAAACATAAACAGAGAGGGCTCTCTCTACGATCTTATGAAAGGACTGGAATAATCAAGATTGTCAATACTGAAAAAGGAACACCAACATTCACGGTTAAGATATTAAATTGCAACAATTATACAGAAAGATCAGATTTCTGTTTAGGAATGAAAAGGATTCACGAAATGTTTGGTTGAAAACACATGAATTTCATTTGGGCAATGGAGTCACATTTAACAAAATCTGAAAACAATCTTCACAAAGATTCTGCAAACGCATTCACAAGGGCGAGGTAGCAAGCAGCTAGTAGTCAAAGAGCTTTTAATTTGTGGAACATAAGAGAAAAGAAACAATCCATCAATGTAAGGCATCTATCAAGGATGAATCCTACATCAAGTTTAGTAGAATATAGTTGGTGAAATACTTGGAATAAGCTAAGCAGAGCATAATCTCTATGAATTCTACTTAACTGTTACCCTGATCCAAGCATGAAGGAAATAACACAGAATGGAATAACAAAGAGAGAAACACATTTGCACATGGGAAAAGAAAGATACAGACTACCAGACCAATTACACAAGAACCCTTGTCAAAACGCATGCTTCAGCTCTGCAATTTTTATTAAACAACTCAAAGAGAAAGTCTTACAAACTGATCATCAAAACACAAATAGCCTTTTAAGAAGATTTCCAACCCTTGCGCCTTCGATTACAAATCTATACATAGACACCTTCGATCTCTAGGCTCAGCTCCTTCAAAACAAAAAATAGTTACGGCCATATGCCATCTCATACAAAAATCAGTTTTCCACAACTGTTTTCCAAACAAAAAATAGGTAGAGCCATCCTAACTACTTTTTACATTGCCGGCATTATTACCGAATGAAATTAACATCATAGTAAAGTAAACATAGTAAATATGAAAGTTCCAGCTGGCTATCCATTTAGCCGCCTCAATGGAAGAAGTTTTCTGAGTAATCATGGTTGGGTTCCACTAGATTCACGGATTAAACGTGTCCATGATTTACTATCTATTGTGAGCTAATGTTTTTAATTCTTTTTGTTTTAGTTTTAAGTTAATTGCTTAATTTTTTTTGTTTGCATTATGTTTTATTTATTAACACAATTTAAATTTTAGGGGGGAGAGATAGGTTCTCTGCTTAATCCAGCAGATATTGGTACAAAGGTAATTTTTTTCACACTTGAATTGATCTTTGATATAAGTTTAATATTTTAATTTTTTTGGATTTAGTTAAAATTTGTTCAAGTAATTTATGAGATTCATAAATTGATTTTATACATGTTGCAGCTTGGGTCTTTTAAATCTTTTGGAGGCAAAGGGAAAACTCCTTTGGAGGATGGTGGTGGACAAGCATTTGGAGAATTTGATGTAATTTTGTTAATAATTGAATTGTTTTTTGATATATATAAGTTTAATATTTTAATTTTTCGAATTTAGTTTAAATATTTTAAATGGTATTCATAATATGCTTTTATACATGTTGCAGGGTGGGTTGAGTCCAAGGGGAGGCCCTAGTGGAGGATAGCACGGTGGACATTTTTTTTGTTGTTGATATACATAGATTGTAAAGATTTGTTTTAGACGTGGAGAAGATTTTTTTTTTACTAGATACATATATGTACATTGAACTCACATGTTCATGAACGTTTTTTGAGGATTATATACCTGTACATTGAACTTACATATTCTGTATTTGCTTTAAATGATCTAGTTATTTTTGTTTATTTAGCATATTTGGTGTGATTTAAAGGTTTAGAATATGTATTTGCATGTTTAAATGAATGAGTGAATATGTAAGAATGAATGTTAAGTATGTTATAATCTAGGTGCAATGAATGAATGTTAGGTTTTTATAGGAATTTTACGAATGAATGAATGTTAAGAGTGAATGTTAAGAATGACTTATCTTTGAATGTTAGGAAGTTTAAGAATGTTAGGAAGTTTTGATAGAAATATGAATGTTAGGAAGTTTAAAAAGGAATTTTAGGTTTAAAGTTCTAGAATGTTAGGAAGTTGTGATTGAAATATGAATGTTAGGAAGTCAAAAAATGAATGTTAGGTTCAAATTTTGATAGGAATGTTACCTGAATATGTTAAGAATGAATGTTACATGGTAAGAATGAATGTTAACGAAGTTATGATAGGTGCAATGAATGAATGAATGTTAGGTTTTTATATGAATTTTAAGAATAAATGAATGTTAAGATTGAATGTTAAGAACATGATATCTTTGAATATTAGGAAGTTTAGGAATGTTAAGAAATTTAAAAATGAATGTTAGGTTCAAAGTTCACAAATGTTAGAAAGTTTTGATTGAAATATGAATGAATGTTAAGATTGAATGTTAAAAACATGATTGTTATCTTTGAATGTTAGGAAGTTTAAGAATATTAGAAGTTTTGATAGAAATATGGATGAACTAGGAAGTTTAAAAATGAATGTTAAGTTCAAACTTTAGGAATGTTGGGAAGTTTTGATTGAAATATGAATGTTAGGAAGTTGAAAAATGAATTTTAGGTTCAAATTTTGATAGGAATGTTAGCAATATGTTAAGAACGAATGTTATGGTAAGAATAGATGCTAAGGAATTTATGATATGTGCAATGAATCAATGAATGAATGTTAAGAACATGATTGTTATCTTTGAATGTTAGGAAGTTTAGGAATATTATGAAGTTTTGATAGAAATATGAATGTTAGAAAGGTTAAAAATGAATGTTAGGTTCAAAGTTCAGGAATTTGTTAGAAAGTTTTGATTGAAATATGAATGTTAGGAAGTTGAAAAATGAATATTAGGTTTAAATTTTGATATGAATTTTTAATTAATAATTTTTATTTTCAATGTCTAGGTACATTTTATGCGGCTTAAATCATGGCAAATGGGGATTTAACGATTTTTTATTTTTTAATCATAAGCAAAGATTACAGGATTGTGAAGCTTGTGCTAAATTAGAGCAATGATTTTAGACAACAATTTGATGAATTTTCATCGATTTGTTATAAATAATCATTCTTCTAATTTAGCATAAGCTTCACAATCCTGGAATCCTTTCTTGTGATTAAAAATCAATTGATCGTTGTCTCCATTTTCCATGATTTCAGTTATGTGAACTTACACAAGTGATATTTTAAAGTAAAGATTCGAGGTGGAGAGTGGCGACAGCCACATCTATTATCTCATCCCTTAAGTGGTCTAATAGACATATGGGGACCCGAATAAAGTATTTTATACAGAATTAAGACAAAAATTTTACACATTGAAGTTTTCATTACCAAATAATTTTTGAATTCATTTCAGCATACCAGAATAATATGATCATTTAAACTCTTATATTCTAGTTCCTTTCAAGATCATAGACATAGAAAGAAAAAAATATATTGTACATGACATTTGACAATGACATGGACAAAACCATTGATCTATTAATTTTTGATATAGTTAAAAACATCGCAATGGAATGCCGTCCTCAATTATCCATTCATGGTCATATTTGGACAGTTTCCATTTTTTATTTTTTAATTGTTTTTTCGATAAAAATTGAACCAATTTTATTCGAGATGCACATACTAAATGACTATATTGACAACATATAACATCAGGTTCATAATCTTGAAAGTAGACATAATTTTCAATCATATGGGTCTGCTGAACAAAATAGCCCTTTAAAACGATGGATCCTCTCTCATATGTATATCCGTTGTCATTATAGTCTTCCAATAACTTCATCTTTCCTTCAGTGCATCACATCAAATAATACTTCACATTTTCGTTGCTGTCTACAGGTGCAGTCACAACAAAAACATCCCCTGTGCAAATTACAATTGACGTTAGGATTTTTAAATCAATTAAATTGACTAATATATACATGTATAAGGTGATGGACAAGAATGAACAACCAACAAAACAGTTGTACTTGATCATTACCTTCTCTAACAAGATCTGAAATTCTGTCGCCATCAGATGATATTGCTATTTCTTCTAATTCTAATTCTTCTATGCTTGCTAGTGGCATTTTTCCCTTAGAATTAATCTCTGTATGTTTCCAATGTTTTACGTAGTTGTTCGTTATGTTTTCAAAAACTTCTGTAGATTCAATATTTTCAGTGCAAATATGACAAAAGCATGATTGCTTTCTACTGTCAAATGCATACATGTTTTGGAAGGATTTTGTTTGAATAGAGTGAAAATCTCTAGTCCCATGTATGGTGCTAGCGTCGTATGGTATTGATCTATTTATATCTTGGACCCCAACAAGCCAAAAAACCTAGTACACAAATGACAAATTTTGATGTTAGTACATATTTTTTTTAAATTGACAATAAAATATAAATTAAAACATTTGTGTATATACCTGCGCACATCTTTTGATTGTTGATTATAATCTTGGTTTAGATGTGATTTACACCATTGGACAACCTCTACAACTAAATTAAATCGTGCAGAACTATGGTTCATTTTCCATCTTCGAAGTGCTCTTTTTATGCATGTTCCTGCACGATCATGTTCACCTTTTCCATGACCAGTTTCAAAGAAATTTCAGCGATGTTTAATGTTCAATGCTTTATGAAGTCGACATAACCAATAAAATGATCATGAAGATTTAAATTGCCCTGCACATCCATCCGACCATAACTAATGCTCATTGAATTTAATGTTACGTCCCTTTAGTTAATTGTAGAAAATACTTTCAATACAATGCTGAACAAAATGTGTATCGTGTGTACGATCGTCGCTAATATAAAAGTGATATTCTTTAATCACATCTCGATTGTCACACGTGATTTCAATGCCATCAACATCCTGTTGAGAATGTTATATAAAACATGGACAAATATCGAAACTTGGTTAGAATGATAGTATTCACTCTGTATCTCTTTTTGTGCAGCAAATGTGTAATTTTCTGCAAAATCAACCATTGACAAAATTGTTCCTGATAGAAAAATTTCATGAGACTGTTTGAATTGAAGGTCTTGCCATCATGCTCTATGTGAATGCTTGGTGTATTTATAAATTTCACTTTCAAATTTCTTGAGAAAATCTGTCACACCTATTTTATCTTCTCGCAAATCAATTCTTTTGGAATGTGCATTACTAGTACTTGTAATGTATTCATATCTTCTCCAATCAATGGTTACATTTGATAGCGAGTGATTAGTATCGATAGGATATTTATTATGGAATAAAACCAAATTTCCACAACGATTACGATGTTTTCCATTGACACATTTCTTATTATGAAATACTTCATCGTGATTTCTCTCACATAGGGTTTGAGATATGAATTCACGTATTGTGGGTGGAGGTGGTGAATTTGTCCAAAACATTTTACCAAATTCAAGAAACGTGTCGTAATATAATTGAAATTGCACATGATAACGGAAACAACATGTGTCACGTATAGTAATAGGTCTAACATACCATGGTTTTAGTTGCAAAAATGTAGTGATTGACACATTAATTCCACGATGATCTTCCTTGAATTTATTGAATAATTGTACTTGTGTCATATCCATTATATGTTTTGGACTGCAGCTTACATATGCTCCTCGTGATACTCTTTGTCCTATCACATCCCTTGAATTTGGTGAAACTCGAGCATGTGTCAACCAATATTCCCATACAATATCTTTAACACCTACTCCCATTCTATCTTTGTAAGGTTGTTTACAAATAATTGCCCAGCAAGCAAGTTCATCATTTTCATCTATTTGCATTCTGAATTTGATATGTTTGTATAATGTCTTTCTTAAGGTTCCAACTGCTTTTGCTAGCTGTGTTGTCAAACGTTTTTGTTTAGTACTAGTCGAACTAATTGCTATATGAATTGCTCTTCGTGTAGCACTAATGTCTTTCTTCCTAGATATTCCAAATTTTTTTATTGCATCACCTATATTTTCTATCACATTATGTTTCAATTTCGACTCTTTGGTTGCCTTGTGAATACCCAATAATGACGTAGCATCTTCTAACTTCTTGGTCACAAATAAACATCTCAAAATTTATGCTTGTCCTGTTACTAAATAATTCTTCAAAACATCATCATAAATTTTTTGAGCCCGATATCGTGCAGCATGTATGGGTAATTTTTTTCTATATTTGTTGCAATCAACGTTTTCTAACGTTTCATCATCAATGGTGAAAGTACCTATACATCAAGTTAAATTTAATTTAATATGTATCCAAAAATACAATTCATTATAAAAAATGAATTTGGAAAATACATGATATATACATACCTAGTCCAATTTCCGGTTCTTGAACTTGATCTTCAATATTGACTTCATCGACATTAGTATGTAAATCACTATTTACATCTTCAACAATGGTCTCTTCAACTTCAATTTGTTCTTCTTGTACTGTATTTTCAATTTCCATTTCATCAACATTATCATGTAAAACTGTATTTGTATCTTCAATAATCGTAGCTTGCGTTTCTGCAAGGCTTGCTTTGTTGGCATGATATTTAAGTTTTTTTTTTTCTCTATTATCATCATCATCAACACGTTTACGATCATATTTTCTTTGACAATTTATCTTACTACCCATGATTGTTTAATCTATAAATGATAAATTAACGAATCATCATTTTATAGTAAAAAAACAAAATTAAGATTTAAAAACAGTTACGAAATTTATAAACACATGAGCTGAAATTTACTTCACCTTATCAAAATCTTGTAAGAGTCGTTTGAAGAAAAAGTCCTTGGAAACAAATTTCCTTTGAAAAGAACCTTCTTTGAATGAAATAAAAACTCCTTGACAATAAATCACCTTTGAAAAAACCCATTGGAAAAGAATAAGAACAATTTCTAAATAAATCTTCTTTGTAAAACCATTGGAAAAAAAACTTATTTGAAAAAATACCTAAGAAAAAGATTTCTTTGGAAAAAACTTTGCAAAGAAATAATTTTTTTTGCAAAAATAACTTGGGAGAACAACTCTTTGAAAAAACCCCTTTTCAAAGAAATAAGAAGGAAAAATACATCTCCTTTGCAAAAATACCTTGAAATAAGAATCTTATTTACAAAAATGCCTTAGAATAAAAACTCTGTAAATGCACCATCTGGAAAGAAACATTTTCTGAAAAAACCACTTGTAAAATACTTTGTAAAAAAAACGTCTTTTGCAAAAATATCTAGAAAAAAAAAACTTTGAAAAAACCCATTTAAAAAAAAAAACTCATTTGCAAAAATATCTTGGGAAAATAACTCTTTGAAAAAATCATTTTCAAAGAAATAAGAAGGAAAAATATAACTCCTTTGAAAAAATAACTTGGAATAAAAACTTCTTTACACAAAATACTTTGGAATAAAAACTCTTTAAAATCACCATTTTAGAAAAAAAAAACACCTTAAAAAAACCTATTGCAAAGAAATAAGAAGTGCAAAAAGCTTGGAATAAAAACTTATTTTGCAAAAATGCCTTAGAAAAAAAACTCTTTCAATGTATTCCTTAAAAAGAAATAGGAAAAAAAATACCTTATAAAAAAAACTCTCTTTGCAAAAAAAACTCCTTAGAAAACCCCTTCAAAAATATTATGACCAGAAATATGCAAAATTAAAATGTGCGAAAATAATGAAAGTATTTAGTTTTATTTATATAAGTTTAGACAACAACGTTGTTTTTTTTTTCCTCAGCTAACGAGTTTATTTTTACGTTTGGTTATTCAGCCGAATAACCTTTTCTCTAAGTGACGTCGCCGTTACGGAAAATAGTTATTCGGCCAAATAATTATTCGGCAGAATAACCTCTGAAACCTAAAAAGCTCACGTTTCCTCACAGTTTTCAGGTTTCTCCATTTTCAGAAGGTAAAAAGAATCTCTTACACTTCAAAGTGACTGTCGGACTTGATACCATTAGTTTCGTTATTGAATCTACTTTCCGAATATATAGATTTTGTTGTGTATAGGTAAGATCTGATATTTTTAATTATTTGTTTTCTTAACAGGTGCCGAGTTTGGTTTCATCTCTTTCAAAATGCGGTGAAATGAAAAATCTATAGCTTAAAAAATGCATCACCAAAAAAATTGAAAAAACTATGGTGCAGTTAATTGGCGTGTCTACTTCAAAAGGGTAGTCATAGATTTTTTTAGTTTTATATTCAATTGAGAGAAAAATTTTGCGACAAAAAATATGTTGAAAATCGACAAAGTTTCCCCATTGATCGAATTCAAAAAAATATAATAATTAGTATATAGATCCATTGGTTACAAACTTATAGTCATGCAGCAGTATATTGTGTGTAGATTGTCGTAGCAGATTTTTTTTTTGCAAAACCTGGAGCTAACCATCCAAGTATGCTTTTACACCTTATGCCTCAAGGCAACAAGACCATAACATTAAAACTCTATTAATAAGACATATTAACTTAACCAAATCTTTGAGCGTTTTCTTCCAAATGGCACAACCGTCCAAAATACTAAAGAACTACTATAAAGGCGATTTACTAACTCTTAATCATGGAAATCATATATACAGTTTTAACATGGAAGAATATTCCAACTTATAACCTATACACTACATAGATTGAACTGGAAACTAGCATATGCATAATCAAATAAATCTTTTAACAGAGAAAATATGATGGCAATCAGGTTTTGATACGTCAACCTTTGCATCAACAATAATCAATCCATATATACAAATTATTAGGGATCGATAACCCTAATTCCTATAGAATTAATCAAACGGTTATTATATATACTGCAATAAAAGAAGGGGTGCACTAATTGGCTCTACCAAATACAAACTTTACAAATATATATATATATATATATATACTACAAGATCCAAATGGAAAGCAAAACATGGATGCATACTTCCACATTTACCTTCCCAACGTTCTATTAACGAAATTAGAGATATATATATACCATGATCTCAACATAGACCACCCAACTTTGAATGCGAGAGGATATTGTACAGTAATTCCCGAACTCGCATTAGTAACTATAGAGAAATCTATCGATGTGATTTCTAATCATATAACTTCAGCCTTCCATTATAAAATACAAATCTACAAACCTTGTTGAGCATATAGATCTAAAACTAGCATCTTCATTCAATTCTAAACAGAAATCATTTCTATAGTAGAGAATACAATTTCTAGTCTCATCACCTGAGCATTTCCATCATAAAACCCTGCTGTAGCAGGAATCCAACCTCACGCATTGGTTCGCTTCCCCTCTATCGCAGATACCTCTACCCTCCGTCCCCCTTTCCCTTTTTATCATGAGCTTTTTATCTTGAGAAGGAAGTCTCACTTCGAGTTGGCGTGGCAGAAGGTCGATCCATCACCCACATCAGGAACAAGTGGCATCCTCTTAGAGTTTGACCTTCCATTAGGGAGACAGGCTCTCCAAATTCCCGCCTTAATTTCCTTCGCTGAAATTAATATTAGTGTTTCTTTCTATTCCACTAACTTCTAAAAGAGTGCAACGAATCTTAGTTGAGGTAAGATCTACATAAATGCTTTGCTTGCAAAAGAATGTGTTCCGATGCACGACCTTCTTGTAGTGTATAATTATATATATATATATATATATAGTAATAGTAATATTTATCCAATACTACATGGATAAGTAGGATGTTTAGCTTATATGTAATCTTTCATGAATTAATTCATATATACTTATATATATGATAGTTTACCGGATTATAATGACTTACTTTATAATACTTCCTAGATACTTATAAGGGTATCCTTATTTTAACAGCCTTTTGGTACCCCGATAGATTAAATAGTAATGGTCATAGTATTAATTTAATCGGGCTCTGAATACTCCATAATAGCTTACTTAGAGTTGATGAGTAAGTCTTCATCACGTCAACATTGTCCAAAGATGCCTAACCCTAAAAGTAAGTTCATACTTTAAAAAAATAACTTTGGTCAGGTAGTGAGGAAAATGACTCGCGTTCTTTTAAGTATGCTAGATAACATGATGACTCTTAGTCATCCTACATTTGTTTTCTCAGGATTTCGCTAGTCTCTAACCTTTCCCTTAATGGGTTTTTTCTGTCGTCGTCATTTAGTTGCATCGCACTCATCTCCTAGATACAACTTAATAATTATGCCTCACAAATTACAAGGTTTACTGGTGGGGCCTTGGCCTTGAGCTCCTCACCAGTAAACAAGTACAATAATCAATTATTTTTACAAGACTAAGGTTTTAAAGGGGGATGTTACAGTAGGAAACATTCTTAGCCTTGGATGGATAGAAAATTTCTTTAGGGCCCAAGGTTTATGTCTCTTCCATTAACCATGTCCAAGACACCAAGGACCTAGGACCATAGATATGGTTGCAAATTTATGCATGGTGATATGAGACATTCTTCATGGATCTAGTTGCCTTAATGGTATTTTAAGGAAACATGTGTGGTATTATTTCCTGTAGAATCATTCCCAAATCCATGTGACAGATACAGTCTGCTCAAAACCACCTAAAATCATTAATATTCTCAATCATGGGCCAATGATACCTCAAGAGTCCATGTGTGGTTGGTGGAGGAAATATTCCTATCCTTGGATGGATAAAAGAATATTTTTAGGCCAAAGATTCAAGTCTCCTCCCCTTACCATGTCCAAGGCCCCAAGGCATGGATGTACATTGTGCCACAAATATCTCTACAATTTCATGCATGGTGTTTACAGACATTGCTCCATGGATACAAGACCTCAGGAGACAACTTGTTATTGGTGGAGGAAACCTTCTTAACCCTAAATGGTTAGAATATTCCTTTAGGGCTTGAGTTGCAAGTCTCCTCTATTACCATGTCTAGGGTCCTAAGACAACAAGACATAGATACATAGCACAATGGATACCCATGCAAAATCATGTGTAGTTATTTGAGGCATTGTGCATGGATTTATATGCCTCAATGGTTTCTTTAGAGCCACATGTATGGTTTTCATCCCTATAATTCCATTCCAAAGGCTCTATGACACCTTCATAATTCTTAAACCACCTAATGGCACCAACATCCTGAATCACGGGCCAATGATAGAGCCTAAGGTTTATGTCTCCTCCACTAACCATCTCCAACTCCCTAAGGCCACAAGATCCAAATACGTAGCACTATCGATACCACTCCAAATTTGTGCATGGTGGTTTGAGGCAATGTCCGTGGCTTTGAATGCCTCAAAATTTTCTTTAGGGATAAAGGCATGGTCTTCTTCCCTAGAACATCATTCCCAAGGCCCTAACAAACTATATACTACTCAAAACAACTTGTTGTTACCAAAATCATAAATCATAGGACAATAATACACTCAAGTGGCCATGTGTGGTTGGTGGAGACCACATCCTTAAACTTAGATGGCCATGTGTTACTAGTGCGTTTTGGCATTATTTATGGATTTATATGCCTAAATGGTTTCTTTAGGGCCAAAAGCATGGTCCTCATCTATAGAGTGTCATTCCAAAGGCCCCGAGACATGTGTCTAATGCTCAAAACCAATTATTGGCGTTAAAATCACTAATCATAGACCAATGATACCCTTAAGGGGGCAGCTTTGACACGAATGGATAGAAGCTTTCTTTAGGGCCCTATTTTTAAGTCTCTTTCATTGACCATGTTCAATTCCCTAAGGCCACAAGACCTAGACACATAATTCCATGGATACCCCTACAAATTCATGTGTGGTTCTTCGAGGAATTTTTCATGGCTATGGAACCCTCAATGATTTCTTTAGGGATAAAAGCATGTTATTCCTCCCTAGAACTTCATTCCCAACACCCTGATACATGTACATACTCCTCAAAACACCCTAATGTCACTAACATCCTCAATCATAGGTCAATGACCCTTGAAAGGTGATGTGTTGTTGGTGGATAGAACATTCTTATATCTATATGGATAGAAGATTCCATTAGAACTTGAGCTTCATGCCTCCTATCATGACCATTTCCAATCCTCCAAGTCCCCAAGACTTGGATACATAGTGCCATGGATACCCTTGCAAAGTCACACATGGTGCTTTAGGGTAGTGTTCATGGTTTTGGATGCCTTAATGGTTTCTTTAGGGCCAAATGAATGGTATTTCCCCTAGAATGTCATTCCCAAGGCATTGAGACACATAAATATTTTCAAACCCACCTACTAGAATTGTCATTCTTAATCATAGGCCAATGATACCCTTAGGAGGCCATGTTTGGTTGGTGGAGGAAACCTTATTATCCTTGGATGGATAAAATATTTCTTTAAGACCCAAGGTTCAAATTTCTTCCACTGACCATGTCCAAGACCTCAAGTCCCTAAGACCTAGATACAAAGCTCAATGGATACCCTTGAAAAGTCATGCATGGTTGTAACATCCCGAAAATTTACAAAAATTTAAAAATTTTAAAGTAGCAATAATTACTGAAATTGCTAATGCAAAAAATGAATTAATTACTAATCGTTTAACTAATGATGAATTCCGATAACCACAAATTAAACTTCATAGTGAAAGTACTTCATTAGTTTTGCTTGTGTTTATTTTTAATCTATATGTTGTAGTTAAGTTTATCCTGCGATATATTTTTTTTGTTAAGGTACTCACAGTTTGCTTTTGAATGATGATGAAGGGGTCCAATGAGGTACCATGAGGTTTACTTAGCTATGTTTAGCTAAAGTATTACAACATGCTTCACTGTGTAGAAACGCATGTAAGCAATAATACGACAATTCAAGTGTTTAAGAGTAAATATGCTTTTCAATTCATCGTCAATGTAAATTGAGGACTCTAAGTGCTTTCTTGCATGAAAGTTATGGAAGGTATGGGTCTTTATTCCATTTCTCGTTTACGTACTAGTTTACAAACTTATTAGTGTTATTAAAGTCCTGTCGTCATTTTGCCAAAATGCAAGGAGTAGTAATATTCTATGTATTAAACTTACACTATGAGTTCTGGTTTAAGTGCTAGATTCCAATGTACACATGGAAATTAAAAATAACTATAGTGGCTTCTATAATTTTCCATTCATAAATTACATAAAGAATTATGCTACTATAGCATCGTCTTTTATGATATTATCATCATAATTCTAATGTGAATTTACTATACTTATAGGATTGTGTTCTTCTAATGTAATATTGTGCAACGTAATATAATGTGCAACTTGTGAAAAGATAGATTAATATGGTAATATTGCAATGCACAAAAATTACAGCTTCCTAAACTATACACTAAGTATTAAACCATATTAAAAATACGACTTTAATCAAATGAAATGATATAACAATTACTATTAAGGTAAATATGATGATACCATTGTCAATTTGCAACATTAATTGAAATTCTTTTAAATGTAATGTATATGCTATTACAATATGAACTAGCATTATCATGTGCATAATAAAAAATCTAGACTATACCTTAAGCATCGAAGAACTTACCTTTGACAATTGATTAGCAATAACAAAATATATAAACTATACCCTAAAATCCAATATCTTCTATATGATATTAACTATGCTATGGAATAGAAAATGTACATCATGTTATAACCATGCCTTAAACGAACCATACATTTGAAATGTATTACTATTAATACGATGCCAACTACAAACTTTGGGAAATGGAAAAACAATATGAAAATACAACCCTGAACATTGTATTGAATATGATATTGACAGGGCATTAAAGTCTCGGTACTTAGCATGCTAGTAGTCTGTCGATACTTGGTCCTGGCATTAAAATCGTCTGCCTGCTAAGTGTAGTGGAAAGCTTAGGTGGATGTCTTCACATGAAGGAGTTTACAACAAAGCAATTACGATGTTGAGCTATGCCATACATTAGCCCTTGGTCTAGTGATTTGGCGATGTGGTAGATGTAATAATCAATATGGTGTTTAAAGTAGTTGATGCTCGATTTTCGATGTGCCTTGTTGGCTTCACCTCCATCATTGATCTCATAAGACCTTGGAATTTGATCTAGAAACCCTAAACTCCATTATGTTTACGCGGTTGTTATTGCCTTTGTCATTCAATGTGTTGGAAGTGGCTCTGTGGAGAGGCTGATAGGACAAGAAACCCCAGGGTTTCGATTGAAGAGATTCCAAGATTCGAAACCTTGACCTGTTGAGTGTTAACCTACTAATGGGGATTACGTCAGAAGTTGAGCCTTCTGTGAGTGGTTGCAGTAATTAAAGATGATGAAGGGTTGAGTCTATGGTCGGATTTTCTGTGTATGGTTGAGTGAGTAGTTCTTCGGGTTTTTCGTCTGGAATATTTGAACCATGTTCGATTCTCATGCAATGATAAACCATTGTGCACAGAACTAGAACTCTCTTCGATGTATCGGATAGATGGCTTCGTCGATTTTGTTTGCAGGTGGTGTCTCGGAACTTCAATACAAAGGTAATGTTTCGATAAAACGGTGTTAGAGTTATCTATTATTTTTATTATTAACAACTTTGCAATTATAGTTTAACCTCAGACTGGTTTTTGTGGTAGATTTTACACTTTGTCTAAGGGTTACAGTGTTTTGAAATATTGTGGAAGGAACACTACACGACCACCGGTAAGCCTCGGTGGTTCTCTACTTCGTAGGTTCTCCTGGCCTATCATGGCCGATGTTTGGTGTTTGAAGATGGAATGTATTAGGTTCCTGGCAGAGTTTTGGCTGTTAATGTTTTGAGAACCAAAAGACTAAACGCCAGAGGATAAGATCCTTGGTTGGTATTGTTACTATGCTTCGCAGTGTTTCACTGTAAATTTTTGTTGCAGTAATACCCTTGTTTTAAGATGTAAAGGTTAAGGGGATGAACCCTCGCTATTTTTAATGGAAGAACAGTGTTGAAACTTCAAATAGTTTTATGTGCAATGTTTAAGTTTCAATTCGTCGATAATGGATATTTAGTACAGTGTCTTGGGAGAGTTGAACGCCATGGGATGACTCGTTTATGTGAAGTAGAAGTTCTGTTGCTACAATGTTAAGTCTTTTGTTTTTGCTTTCAATTCTAAATACTTTGCAAAATAGGTAGACCATTGAGAGGGTTTTATCCCTCGGCCATTCTAGTTTTAATTAAAGGAATTTGGTTCCAAACTTCATAAGTTTTACGTATTTTGAAACTGTGAGCATTGCTCCAGTAAATGTGAAAATGAAATTTCTTGTTTTATGAACTGCTGTGTTTTTAAAATGATGGCTGAGAGCCATAGGCGTATAAACCTTGTGATAAGCATGTCGCAATCCTAACCTGTAAGTTTTGATGATAACTCTCATAGTACCGAGAATTCAAACCTGAGAACCGTGCCTTCAATTGTTTATCTAAAGGTTTTCGATATTGATTATGGTTCTACTAGGGTTATAAGCTCATAGTTAGATAACGATACGAAATTTATGTTTTCTGTTAAGTGAGGTAAAGTGTCTTTCTTGTATTCTCAACACAAAAGGTAGATAGTAAGGTTAATTAAAATTTTGTTTAGGGTTTTGAACCTTTGTGTGCTATATCTTCAAAAATCTTATATGTCTTTGCCATGAATAGCTTGATATGAAAAATATTGAAATGTATACTAACGTTGATGTTTAGAAGCTAGGGTTGAAAAATCTTAGGGTTTTGATTCTATAGTGAAAGTGTTTAAATTTAACGATTGTAGTTAATACTAAATCAGAATATGAGAAAATAAATGTTTATTTATCATTTGTAAGTAACAACTATGTGTAGAATAATATTTGCAGCTGTTAAAATTTCTAGAATAAATAATGCCTGAAACATTTGGAATTATAACACCCTTATAGTTGAAATATAACGCATAGTATTGGTTATCAACAATGGATAGTGATTATTGAAAACCTAATTTCGTGTAGAGATGACATGTCTTTCTTTTGTAACTAAGTACAAGAAATGCTAAATATTTGTTTTATAATGTGATGTTCTATATTTTGAGTTTAACCATACATAAATGATACTTCAGAATTTAAAATAAATGCTACACTAATTATCTAATCATTCAAATGGCATTATGCCTATCATTCATCTCTATTAATTTTACTTTTCTGTACTAGAGTACTATACAAATAACAGTATGGGGAAAATACATAAAATATTTTAATCATTCATCTCATTTACTTAACCATCCTTACACCAAATCATCTCTAGGTCAGAAGTTGAAACAGTTTCTTTTGTATAACTGTAAATAATAAATCTACAATGCAGAAAATCATTTAACTGTAAACAATAAGACATAACAGTAGAACCTGATTGACTGTAGGAGAAAAAAACAGCTCAAGGAGACTGTTCCACCCAACCTATTCCTGAAGATAGCCAAATTACTTGCCTTAGGACCCCTGAGCATGTTCACTGAACCACTAGGAAGAAGAATCTGCAGAAGCTTTAGGTCAATCCACTTGCAGCAGCAAAGTAGTTCATCCAGTCATATAGACTTATTAGTCAAAGAGACCTGCACCAACACCTCCAGTTCTCTTCTCAGAATAATTGAGCAGCCTCACAATGCACTTCCACTTAGCCTCCCTATTCGAATCTCTCAATGATCACTTGATACACTTGAGGAATTATTTCTACAGAAAATAATGTAGAGCTGCATGCTCAATTCGAATTGCCTTTTCCAGGCTGCCTAGGCCTTTTAGTGGTTAACCTCGTCATTAATGAGCCATTAACTCTCTTCCACCCACCTAGGGGATAATGCCACAAATTTAGGCGTAGTTGTCCCATAACCAACACCTAGCGGTGGAGTGCAAATGCTAACATATGTCCCATGCCTTCTAATAGCTTCCATTCCTCCTAGTGGGTCAGTGAACACTCATTTAACAGTTCCCTTGGGTGTTTGTCTCTTGTTTTAATTTATTAAATAATAATAATCATTCATTACAATCACCCTTGACCAATATTTGGTCATAATTACAAAACTTTGTAATTATAATTTAATATAATGTTTTTGCAATAAAATAAATAGTCTCAAATTTTGGGTAGGTCACAATGGTGCTTTGAGGCATTGCTTAAGGCTCTAGATTGCTTAGTGGTCTATTTAGGGCCAAATGCATGGTATTATTATCTATAGCATCATTCTCGAGGTCCTAAGACACCTACGTACTTCTCAAAAGCACATAATGGTGTTAATATCCTCAGTCATATGAAAATGACACCCTCAAGAGTTCATGTGTGGTTGGTTGAGGTGATATTCTTATAGCCTTGGATGGCTATAAGATTCATTTATGACTAGAGGTTCAAGTCTCCTCCCTTTACCATGTCCAAGTCCCCAAAGCCCCAAGAAATGCGGCATGGATATCCATGCAAGGTCATGCATGCAGTTCTAGGAATTGTTCATCACTCTAGATGCCCCAATTGTTTCTTTAAGGCCAAAGGCATGGTTTTTTTCCCTATAACATCATTCCTGAGGCCATGCGACATGTAGGTACTACTCAAAGCCACCTAATGCCAATGACATAATCAATCATAGGCTGATGATACCCTCAAGAGGCCATGTGTTTTTATTGGAGGCAATATTCTTAGCATTAGATGGATGGAAGAATCAGTTAGAGCTCGAGATTTAGGTCTCCTCCACTAACCATGTGTAAGGCCCCAATGCCACAATGCATAGATACATAGTTCCATACATACCCCTCTCAAGTAATCAGTGCTACTTTTAGGTAGTATTCATGGATCTAGATGCGTCAATGATTTCCTTAGGGACAAAAACATGGTCTTCTTCCATGGAACATACTTCCCAAGGGCTTAAGACATGTGCATGCTACTTAGCAACGCTTAACTATAACAACATCCTCAATCGTTGGCCAACTATATAGAGGTTGTGTATGGTTACTAGAGGCAAAATTCTTACCCCTAGAGAGTTACAAGCTTCCTTTAGGGGAAAAGGTTAAGGTATCCTCCACTAACCATGTGTTGTTGTTGGAGGGTGTGTGCAAGAAGATGAGGGTCACTTTAGATGCAATGCTACTTTTTTCAAATCTCGTTCCTGATACCTAAAACATAACGCGTTTCTGATATTTACCACCTTCCATGGTAAGACCCGAGCCTAACATGTCATTGGACATGTAGGCTAGGTAACCATAATGCGTACGCGTTATGTACTTACAAAACGTGTACGCGTTATGTAGTTACAAAACGCGTACGCGTTATGTAGTTAAAAATCGCGTACGCGATATGTAAAACTAAAAATGAATTTAAAAACACAGTCCCGACGATTGCCGACCACCCGCGACACTCACGCATCAGAAACGCGAATAGAGGCGAAATTGACCCTGGACGAGGACGGTTTGTGGCCCACTCAACTATCCGTGTTGCTTGATTTAGCTGGAGGGGAGACAAATTCACCGGTGCATTCTCATCTAGTCAGGTAATTCATTCACCCATACCATTTTTTTGTGATTTTTTAATCCAAATTACTATTTTTTTATTGTTTAACCTAGTTTTGTAATATTGATAAAATTGGGAATAACCCAATTTCTAATTAAATTCACACCTCAAAATGAAACCCTTTTCAAAAACTCAAAACTTCATAATCAAACCAAAAATTGAAAAAAATAAAACTCCCCCCTTTCTACAATGTATTCATCTAAGTCACCCGACACGAGGACACGGGACACGAGTGTCCCCACCAGGCTTCAAATTTGAAGCCTTTAGGCCACTTCAAATTTTACCCACACGTCATAGAAGGCCACTTCAAATTTTACCATGCAAAAAAAATTTAATTTCATGGTAAGCCCTTCAATAATTAAATTAACCACTACTGTTTAAAATTGCAACAGAAGGGTAGCTTCAAATTTCACCCATCAACAATTTTTAGTGGGAAATTGGGAATGCGGCTACTAGCTAGGTGACTTGGGAGTGGGACTCGGTTACTCTCCAATATCCACGTGTTCGATCATCCATGGATCATGGACCATTGGGCCTCTAATAATATCATTGAGCAACTTACGTGGACGGGCTTACACTGAGTAGCCCATGGCTTGAACGCTTCGAAGTTCTCGTGTTTGTAGCGAGCGCTTACGTGTTTAACACATTTAATGGCATCAACAAAATTATTAAACCTGGAAGGTGGCTCATACGTGTTGTTGCTAGCGGGCTTACCAAGTTACAAGTTATCACATACCAATTCGTGAATGCTGACTCCGTGAGTTAATTGAGTATTCAATGTATAATATATTATGTTAATGTGCCCCCACGAATTTGGCATTTCAGACAAAATCCACAATCCATAAACTTCTTGTAATGTTGCAGGTTGTTGCTCCTGCCCACGGCCCCTACCTATAGACCTGTGTTTTCTTTGTTGTATCAAGTCAATCCTGCAGCTCCCGAGTTCCACCTTTTTTTTTCTTTGTTGTATCAAGTAAATGCTGGAATTCCATGCTTCCATGGCTCCGACCATCAATATATAATATTGCATGAATAGAAACAAGCTTTTTCTTATACCCCTATTCCACTGTGGTTGAGCTACTTCCAAGTTCCACCTACCCTATCTCCTCCAGTCCTCCAGGATAGTTTGCGGAGCGAAGCTGGCAATGCCAGCTTGCCATAAACATATTTAAAGAAATTCGTTTTCTTTGAGGAGCTCAACTTCAAGGCTGACTAGATTTTTGACATCCTATGAATTTACAGGTCTACTATATCCACTGAAAAATAAAGCCTCTCAACTTTACTACATTAGTAAACATTGAAATTTTGATGTACTATTACATTTTCAAATGAAAAGAATAACTTATTATTAATAAAAAAAGCAAATCATATTAATATATTAATGAATTTGAATTTAGCTTCCCAATATTAAAATAAATTATACATTTTAAATGATCCACAACCAAATATTATCCTGAGAAGGAAATGGAAAAAAAGGAATTTCCTCAACACAACATGCTATTTCCTTATGATGATGCTTTTACGTTTATGATTACCAACCTTGGAATCAGGTTTGGTTATCCGAAGGTGTAATATCTTCTAAGCTAAGTCAATAGGCAGGGATGTTGGTATTGATATAATTATGACAAAGTTTTATAAAGGATTAGGAACAATTCCGTTGGCTTGTAGATGACATATTTATGGATAAAAAGCTTGTTGTTATGAGATAATGACATCATGCCTCAAAAACATGTCCCATACAATCTAATGTTAATGGGCGCTCTACATAGAAATTGGAATGTCAACATTTGTGAGTACAATAAATATGTGGATGATTTTGGCCTACTACAACTTTAATATATTGAGTGGATTGATAACCTTCACAATTATATAAGAGATTGTAGCTATGACTAGGAGGAGAGTTAACAATGCAACAAAATCAAGTAATCGAATTTTGTGCATAAAATGAACATAAGACTCCCACCAAATTTCACTGAATCTACGTCTTAACAAAAGAACTCATCGTTTCACGAGATTCCACCCCATCAATCCTTTTAACAGTAATGGCCATAACAGTTGCTACAACCCTAGCGCGAGAAAAATCAATCGAGCTACGCATGACAATACTTGAAACCAGACTTTTTGAACTCCCTATTACGTCATAGGAATCAATACTACTTTCTCCACAACATGTGGCACCCTCAATATCTTCCATCACTGCAATTTACATTTGATAAAAAACTTGTTCCTAAATAGTAATTACCCCATTCTTTGCTCTAAAAAGGCCTCGGTTAACCTAGAATCCAATCCATGCAACATGAACACATCCATATATACACATAGAATAAATATTAATAAATTTCTCATAGCCCTTCAAAAGTGTTCAATATCTCATAGCCCTTCATAGTGAAATGGGACCCCACCCTTCAAATTTGATCCCTGGTCCCCACTAGACACGGTGACCCTCGGAATTATGACACGTAGGACACAGTGACCCCCAGAATTAATATATTTTTAAAATATATTAAAATTTAAAAATATAGACATATAGATCATCCAATAAAATTTAACATTTACAATTACAAATATTCAATAGAAATTACATTTACAATTACAAATATGAAATATTCAATAGAAATTAGATCATACACAAATCACAACACATTTGTCATTCACAATCACAAAACACAATGAGACATTGAGACACATAGATGCAAACTCATCACTTCCCTGATCCTCCTCCTCCATGCCTGAATCAACAAACTCATCACTGCCTTGATCCTCCTCCTCCTCCTCTCTGCCAATCTGACTAACTTACTTTTTAATTGTCAAATGTTTAATTTTAAGTTTTAAATGTATGTAAGTGAATGCCATTAAATTGCTTATGTGAGTTTGATTTAATACATGTTCAATTTTGAAGAGACGTCATTATATACCATGTATATGTTTCTAATGATTTTCATATTAATGTCTTTATTGCAGTTGCGGCTATGGATACCAATGCCGAAATATTGATTGACCTTTCCCAATTGAGGGGCATAAGTGCAGCTTTTAGTGGTGGCGACAGGATTCGCCGTTCACTTGCATCAACCTTGGATGCAATTGTGGACACCATTTCACAATCTACGAATGTCCTATATGATATTGCATCTTACAAAGAAATAAAAAGACAACAATATGCTGATGGACTAGATTACAATGCAGTAAAAAAGTTGAAAATATCCAAAGAGCTTATATTTGCATTGTTTAGGGACCCTCGGACGGGGGAAATCCCAAATGCAAGCAAGCCGCATATCTCCATTAAGTGGTGCACGTTTCAACCATTTGTTGATAACTGGATGGACAGATGGTACATGGTTTTTGATATGCCACCACACAACAATAGGGAAATTCCCTTATATTTCCTTCGAAAGATGTACGCAGAGTTCGTGTTGCATAAACACGTTAACTATTTTGACATCTTACAGTTTCAGGGGATCGGTGGGGGGATGCCCCAAAACTGACCCAATGCCAGGCTTCGAGACCAGGATCGCCCTATCCCTGCACCTCGCAGGCAGTTGCCTGGTCCAGATGTCCCACCAGCACATCGCATTATTCCGCAGACACGGGATGCATTTTTGAGTTTGGCACGGGCGGTTGTTCGCCATGGCACGATGGTTCAACATATGGGTGAGGAAGGGACATCTGTCCCTGGTGTGGTACATACACCAGCTCGTCACCATGCTGGACCATCAGCTAGTGCAGGACCATCACGACCATCCACTAGTGCAGGACCATCAGGACCATCCACTAGTGCAGGACCATCGACTATTCCCCATCCTAGTACTGATCCTCACGAGTGCACATCATGTGGTCGTCCCTGCTATGGTATTGCCTCATATGTTTCCTTCAGTGGGTTTTTGAGAGAGGTATGTTGATAGTTAATTGTAATAAATTCTTCATTTATTTTCATCTTTGTACACATATATATAGTTTGAGCTAATATATTATGTTTGTGAACTTGCAGTTGATGCTTTATGCCAGCAGTGACGCCCCAGAGCCGGATGTTCCAGACTCTACAGGGGGGGCATGATGCTACCCATTCGGTAGGCCCATCTTATATACCACCTATTGCCGTATCTCACACCGAGGTAAACATTTTAAAATTTCAGTCTTTTAATACTTGTTAATTTGTTAATTTCCACATACTTTACATTTTAGTTCATTAATGCTATCTACGGTCTAATATTTACAATTATTAAACTTGCAGATGGCAGATCCTTCACTGGGGCAAGGTAATGTGGAGGTAGTACCCATGGTCATACCGTCCCCTGAAACATCTGGGCTCCAGGTAAACAATTAAAAATGAAAATTTTTAAATACATGTTTGTTTGTTGAATCATGCATGTCTAACTACATGAACACTTGCTGACTGTAGGCACCATCCGAGACATCTGGCCCATTGCCTGGATTTGTATCTCCCTCCAGGCCATTCGTAAACAAGGGTCGTGTGTATGTGAGGCGTTCTACTCCTAGAAAGACTCCAGCTGCCCACGACCATCGGCTTACTCACACCATGGTAATGTATATCCTTCGATGATATTTGTTGTTTAACTTGAAATCCAGTGCATAAATCATTTTTGTTAATGTTTGAATTGCATGTTTACTGCATTAGGAACTCGATTTGTCTACTGAGAACCTCGCATCGATGGTTGATGCAGCAGTTAGTTCCGCATTTGCAGTGGTGACTGATCACACACAGGTATGTAACTATTTCAACATTATCTTTACATAGTTTATTATTGTTGGACCTATTGTTTATTCATGCATTTCTAACTATTTCAACATTTTTTCATTGTATCCACCACCAGCAGGAGCAGTGCCTAGCCCCCCTGGTTTGACCATCCTGGATGTTCAACCGACGGCTCCATCTGCTACACAAGCAACGCAATCTCCTTTGTCAGTTGAGGTGAGATGTCCTTCAGTGACCAAATGTTTCATGCACTTTCCATGCACCAGTTGATAATTGCTGAGCTAATGTATTAGTGTACATAGTTAGTTGAATTTAACAATTGATATTTAATTTGCAGGATCCAGGGATGCACATTGATCCTAGGGATGTGCCTAGAGGATCAACGTCGGGAAAGAACAAGAGAAAGCTTGAGTTTTGATAGTTTTGGATAGTTTTGGACACATGTTCTTTTGGATACTTTTGTATATATATGTACTTTTCGATACATTCAGTTTTGGAGACACGTACATTGACTTTATTGTGCATGTACTTTTGGAGACATGTACATTGACTTCATTGGATACATGTACTTTTCGATACTTTTGGATATACATGTACTTTTCGATACTTTTGGATATACATGTACTTTTGGAGACATGCACTTTTGGAGACATGCACTTTTGGAGACTTTTGGATATACATGTACTTTTGGAGACATGCACTTTTGGATATATATGTACTTTTGGATACATGTACTTGTGTCAATCTAATGTGTTGATTTGTGTGGATTATCTATTACTCATGAATGCACTATGTCAAAAGAACAAACTATTATATTCAAAGGTTTCAACGAATTCACTACATGCATGCACTAATTGGTATCTAATTAAAATTTGTGATTTTGGATGATCATTACAAGTTATGTCAAAGTTCTTGCTCGTGTAATTTAATCAAACTAAATGCAATACAATGTTTTCAAGGTTTCAACGAACTCACTCATGCACACCCATTGCCATCAACTACCAATGAAAGTCTAACATTATGAGGTTCTTCATTAAAAATGGGTAATATTTCCTTGATGATCGTAAATTGAGAGCCATTTGTAGCCACTCATATAATACCATCTTCACTTATCTTTGTACATGATAATCCATATAATGTGCTATGTTTTTTAACCTAAACAATCATGAAAAACCTAGAATTATAGGGATATGACAAAGAACCTTATGGGGCACCTTATATATTAACCTTGTGTATACATTAGGATCTTTGTCATACCATTGTTTGAAATGTCATTCAATACCTTCAATTTTATCAACATCAAATTAGTAGACAAAGTGACTCATCTTTGATCTCTTGTATAGGCCTTTGTGTGCCTTATCAATAAGATGTACATCATGAATATTATCATAGGTCTCATACATAGGTGCATCCTCATCCATGCAAACAAAGGTGTCATGGATCAACCTATTATCCCTTTATTCTCAATAATATTAGTATCATTATCTTCCATAGGATCAAATTCAACTCCATCACCCCCATTATTGCTACTCTAAATTGCAGCCTTAGGAGTTTTGATCATGTGTTTTTGTCTCTTTAGGAGTTTTGAAATATTATACTCTTTCAAAAATAATATGGAAGTTCAAATATTTAAAAGTGGCTTAAATTATAAAATGGGCGGAAATTCACCAAGTGTCCCTGAACGGCATTTTCATGCGACTTGCAACTCGACATAACTCGGAAACCGGACGTCGGACCGACGAACCGTCGACTCCATTGGTCTCCTGGCGTGCGATTACCTCTAGGGGCCCTCTCCCTCGTATCCCCATGGCCCAGCGGCTTCATTGTGCATTCATTTCGTAAACTAGGGTTTTGCTCAGTTTAATTGCATGCAATCTCGCATTGGTGGGTCAACTCTGCAAAAACCTCCCCCGAGCCAGTGTTGGCAGTGTTCCCACGTCGGCATTGCCCACACACACTTGTGGGATCCAATGGCACGCAATCTTCCTGCTCCGTTTGCTTTTTGGCTCCCGGACGGAAATTCACCAAGTGTCCCTGAACGACATTTTCATGCGACTTGCAACTCGACATAACTCGGAAACCGGACGTTAGACCGACGAACCGTCGACTCCGTTGGTCTCCTGGCGTGCGATTACCTCTAGGGGGCCCTCTCCCTCGTCTCCCCATGGCCCAGTGGCTTCATTGTGCATTCATTTCGTAAACTAGGGTTTTGCTCAGTGTAATTGCATGCAATCTCGCATTGGTGGGTCAACTCTGCAAAACCTCCCCCGAGCCAGTGTTGTTAGTGTTCCCATGTCGGCATTGCCCACACACACTTGCAGGAGCCAACGGCACGCAATCTTCCTGCTCCGTTTTCTTTTTGGCTCCCGGACGGAAATTCACCAAGTGTCCCTGAACGACATTTTCATGCGACTTGCAACTCGACATAACTCGGAAACCAAACGTCGGACCGACGAACCGTCGACTCCGTTGGTCTCCTGGCGTGCGATTACCTCTAGGGGGCCCTCTCCCTCGTCTCCCCATGGCCCAGTGGCTTCATTGTGCATTAATTTCGTAAACTAGGGTTTTGCTCAGTGTAATTGCATTCAATCTCGCATTGGTGGGTTAAACTTGCTCACCTTGCAAACATCATCCATCAAACAGAAATGTGATGGAGTTGAAATCAATGGATTGCTTGTCACAATAGGCATTCATAAGTTTGCGTAATTGAATACTCCTCTTAATCCCTAAAAAATACTTCATTCCCATCCTGCAGATCCCAAACAATGTCAAAGGTAAGAAGGATTTCCATATAATCCAAATATATGTTTTTTTTCCAATATATTTTACATGGAAACATAGCAAAATGGAATCTAATATTTCGTTTGCATTGGGAAGAAAAGATTGGCAAGGCCAACATTGGCTTCCTTTTGGATTAATATCTCCATTTATAATTCCATAGATTTATACAGTAGTCTTAATCCTAATTGTATACATTGCATGAGAATAAACACCATCAATCTCATTTTTGAGACTTGGTTGTCATGTTAATGCAAATGTAAATGTAAAGGTTGCCTTTACAGGACTTTTGAAACTGAGTGTGGGAAAGGGGATCATGATCGAGATGTTGTGTGCATAAAAATTACATTCTGTAGGTAAAAATGGAAGTTTACGAGAAATTCTCTCATTAGTTACACAAAATCTATTGTTGAATGGTGTTCTTCAATAATTGTAGATGGAACAAGAAGACGAGAAGAGGACTCAATAAGGAAAGGACATGTGCAAAGATATTTTTGGGAGGTGGTTGATGTAGATCAATCACATAGAATAATGCATGGAATTTGTGGATTTCATTTAGTTTGAAACTCAAACAATGTTATAGTAGAAATATGGACAAGAAAATTCTATCACTCCCCATTATTCTAGGTATAAATATTGAATTATCCTAGTTGGATGAGGACTAATCAACCATTTCACCACATTATGATCATGTCTCAAATCTTGTACAACCAAGTTTAGGGAATATGAGATTAAATCTTATCAACTAGCATGAATACATTACATTTTGTCTATTTAGTGGACTCACATGTTGGAACTGATGTTTTTTAAAATGAACATATATGCAATGGTTTCCCTGAAAGATAATGAATGGGGCACTCACTATTTGTTGGCATGTTACTTAAAGGCGAACCAAACCCTCATGTCTCACTAATAGATGACAATGGTGATCAACTTGTAATCAGTTTGATGGTTATTAAAGGATAATATCTAACACTGGATGACCAAACATGGAAGAAGGTTGGTTATGTATTTCAAGATTAGACTAGCTGAATCTATATACCACTTTACAAACTTAGTTTTCGATACAAACCTCAAACTACAAACAATGCCAAGGAAGCACCCATCAAAGGTATGATACTTCAAGCCTCATTGTGAACATGAAAAGTTAATGGAGATCATTAGTAATAGACATGATCCAAATGGTCTACTTAAATGACCATAGGTAATTAGATAAGTAAGATTGCCTAACATGGTCACTCTTGTGTTATATTCCAAGGTATATGGGTTGTTTGTTATTTTTGTTAATTTTTCAATTCATTTATGTAGATTACTCATATTAAATTGTTCATAATGAATTAGTCTAATAATGGTGTCCTTGTATGTGTCCAGATTATCCAAAGAATCATAAGCACATGAAATCCCATCAATAAGAACAATGGTCTTTTTCAACACCACCAAAGAAAAAATCAGAAAAATGAAATGACCTACTTCAAAAATTATTTTATTACTTATTGTGCATGGTCCATCAAACAAAAGGTAAACAAACACAATTATATGGCCTACAATGTAGGTCTTTTGATGCTCTATTTCACAAGGTTTTAACAAACACACTTGTTGTGATCATCATTAAAGTCTACAATTTCTTTCAATGAATGTGCCAAATTGACCTAACAACATAGGAAATTGAAAACCACATCCATTGAAAGGAATAATTCAGTTTTTTTTGTCATGAATTAATTTACTATCATGGATTTATGGCTCCCGGCAGTGTTCCCACGTCGGCATTTCCCACACACACTTGCAGGAGCCAACGGCACGCAATCTTCCTGCTTCGTTTGCTTTTTGGCTCCCGGACGGAAATTCACCAAGTGTCCCTGAACGACATTTTCATGCGACTTGCAACTCGACATAACTCGGAAACCGGACGTTGGACCGACGAACCGTCGACTCCGTTGGTCTCCTGGCGTGCGATTACCTCTAGGGGGCCCTCTCCCTCGTCTCCCCATGGCCCAGTGGATTCATTGTGCATTCATTTCGTAAACTAGGGTTTTGCTCAGTGTGGGAGTGTGCAATTTTTGCACACAAGGGTCAACTTTGGAAAATCATCCACCGGGCAAGTATGGCTAGTGTTCCTAGCCCGAACTTGTCTAGACACACCTATAGGACTCCCCAGAACCCGGTTTTGTTGCATGGTTGGAGTTCTATGCCCCCGGTAGGTATCCAGCAGGTGTTCCTGAAGGCCTTCTGGTAGTGAGACGGGACGAGCCATAGAATGAAGACCGTGGCTCGGATCGACGAACCGTCGACTCCGTT
The DNA here is from genome assembly GCA_027924585.1 of Larix kaempferi. NCBI lineage: Eukaryota > Viridiplantae > Streptophyta > Pinopsida > Pinales > Pinaceae > Larix > Larix kaempferi. Next base: position 6,975,302 of record BSBM01000579.1, on the reverse strand, counting down.
GGATTCAGCACACCAGGATAGTGCCAGGGGTGCCCCTCCCCTCCTACCCGGTGGCCCATGTGTCACCTTGCAGGTCCATCTTGGAAACTAGGGTTTTGCTCAGTGTGGGAGTGTGCAATTTTTGCACACGGGGGTCAACTTTGGAAAATCATCCACCGGGCAAGTATGGCTAGTGTTCCTAGCCCGAACCTATCTAGACACACCTGCAGGTCTCCCCGGAACCCGGTTTTGTTGCATGGTTTGAGTTCTATGCCCCCGGTAGGTATCCAGCAGGTGTCCCTGAAGGCCTTCTGGTAGTGAGACGGGACGAGCCATAGAATGAAGACCGTGGCTCGGATCGACGAACCGTCGACTCCGTTGGATTCAGCACACCGGGATAGTGCCAGGGGTGCCCCTCCCCTCCTACCTGGTGGCCCATGTGTCACCTTGCAGGTCCATCTTGGAAACTAGGGTTTTGCTCAGTGTGGGAGTGTGCAATTTTTGCACACGGGGGTCAACTTTGGAAAATCATCCACCGGGCGGGTATGGCTAGTGTTCCTAACCCGAACCTGCCTAGACACTTTGGAAACTAGGGTTTTGCAGGTCCATGATGATGATGATGGTGATGATGATGAAGATGTTGATGATGATGGCTTGATCTAAGGTGGTGCTCTCAACTAGCTAATTCATTATGAAATATTTAACAAGACATGAATTAAATTTAATATAAGTGTATTGTTTAATATAGTGAGCATGAATTGAATTAATTTTGTTGGGTGAAGCCAATAACCAACATGATGAACATAATATAATTTTAGGGTTTACTGATCATATGTAAAAAATGGCATATTCATAAACTTGACATACAAGAGAACTTTTGGCATATTTATAAACAACGTAAACATAAATTTGGCATATCAAGAACGCAAAATTGACATATTCATATGAAACATACATGTGAAAATTGAGCATATATCAATATTCAATTACAAATAGTATAAATAGTATAGTATTAAAAGTATGTAACGTACCTCATCATGCTAGATCCCACCTATTATCATACAACCAAGCCCTCCGGATCATCTCTTATACTGATGGTCTCCATTAGTCTCTCGTGCTCTGTATCCAGTAAGAAGTAGCGTACCTTCGATGTATTTCGACTAGGCATTGTTCGTACCTGAAGGTTTGTGCCAATGATTAAGTTGGTAAAGTGATACACACTTGCACCTGGTTTGTAATCCCTGTAAACATATCCACCCTTCTTTCTTCCATTGCTGTCCCGTGTCAAGTATTCACCTTTAACAACCATAGACCCAGTTGGAAAGTGGTTGTTTTCATCGTCAGTCATGGACACAATGAGGGTTTGCTTTCCATCTATACAGCGTGCCAACCAGTATTCATCACCCCATTCAATATATTTTGAGGCAACCACTGCGTATATGTGCCCTGCATTATATGATTCTAGGTATATGATCAAAATATTTTTCGTGCGATACAAGGCCATTAATGTGCATTTGAAGACTATGTAAACAAACAAAAAATGTTAAGGAAATGCATCATACCGGGTTGTACAAGTTCTGAGACATGATCAAAATCTGCAGAAATAGATGATTGGTCTTCTTCCAACGGAGTTAACTCAACAATTGCACGTTGATCAAGTGGAAGTGATATGCGATCCCATCCATCAACCCAATCCAATGATTCACACCCATCCCAGTCACCATCACAACAAGGCGGGCAAAAACAAGCGAGTTTTCTGGTCCAAATTTCAAATACTGGGTTATCAGAGCTTCGAACCGAATGAAAGCCATGAGTCCCAGGCACAGTCTTGCATTCCCATGCATGTGAACGATCTATGTCTACCACCTCCCAAAAAAATCTCTCCACATGTCTCTTTCTTGTGGATTCTACTCGCATAGTTGATTCCTCTCCCATTACTGACGTGCACCACCTGACTATAGATTGAGCATTTAGAATAGTAGATTCTGTAGATACTTTCAATTCCTCTCTTCGTAGGGCTGTTTTGACACATGCTCTGGCTCCATCATGCTCTCCTTTACCATGCCCCGTCTCAAAATAGTTCCACATATGTGGCACTTTGTAGTTTTTATGCAATGAACACAACCACTTAAATATGCGTGCATTTTTGAACTGACCAGCACACCCATCAGACCAAATCCAGTGTCGGTCCATCTGTATGTTCCTTCCCTTCAAGTGATCATAGAACATGATGAAGCAATGACGTACATAGTGGAAGTCGTGGCACCTATCATCACTTATGTAGAAGTGATATTCCTTCAGAATTTCTCTTTGCTCTTCAGTGCTATTTGGGCCATGCCTATATGTGATATGGACCATCAAGGAAACCTGCTCAGAGTGATAATACTGACTTTGGATCTCATTTTGAGGTTGTAGAGTGTAGTTCTCGGCAAAATCAACAACTGAAAGTATAGTACCAAGGGGAAATGTATCTCTGCATATTCTAAACTTCTCATCCTGCCATCGTGCCACGTGGACATGCTGAACATATTGATGTGTCTTTTCAATAAATTCCTTGATGAAGTCACTAACTTGTACCTGGTGACACAAAATGATCTCAATGTCAGTTTTTTGTTGTAAGTAAGGATTGAAATGTAACCGTTACAACATAATTTTATAGATATAAATGCATACCTGAGATGTCACCAATTGTATTTTTTTTCTTTCTTTCCCTGGGACTATTTCATAGTTGATATATTTGAAACTTTTCATGTCTGTAACCATTTTCCCAAATTCACTGTCTCCATTCTCGTGCATACATTGGCTCAATAATGCCATTCCAGCTAAGTTGGAGCATGTTCCATCCAAACAAGATTTTGCATAGTATGTTTGCCCCTCGAGCCTATTGCACATGATGCTATGAATGAATTCTCTTGATGAAGTCGGTGGTATTGTCATGGAGCAATCCTGCACAATGTTAGTATGCAACACACGACGAATGTACAAAAATGTTTCATAGTAATATTCATATTCTACATGGTATCTACAACAACAAGTGTTACGAAGAGTATTTATTCTAACATACCATGGCTTACATTTCTCAAAAGATCTTTGCCCCAAGTTCAATTGTCTATGCTCAATCTTAAATTTCTCGTAAAGCTCTGTCTGTGTTATATCAAGAAGATGCTTAGTATGTGGTTCACGATCCTTTGAACCCCTTCTTAGTTTTAGTACATCCTTTCGGTTTGAAGAAGGCCTTGTGTGATCATGCCAAAAACTGTGCACTAGTCCCTTTACTGCATCAACTAGCTGCATGTCACGACGTGGCAACCGACCAACAAAGGCCCAAAAATATGTCTGATCGGTTGTGTCAAGATGTTCTCTTCTAATAGAATACCTATGGAGGGTTTTTACATTCAAATTAACTAGTTCGGATGTAGGCCTGAGAATACGAAGGGCCCTGGTGTTCTTATCTGCAATTGATTGTGACAACACACGACGAGCAGCATTGCGGTCCTTTGAACGTGTGTTCTTACCAATTTTACCAAAAGCATCTACTAGGCTTTTAACTATATGAGAACTTGGTTCAGAATTCTTTATCATCTTTATCCCTAACTTTTTCCTAACAACATTCATGCTCCTAGATTTTAACAATGATAAAAATAATCTACATTTATCTCCATCACATTTAGAAACAAAATATTTATCAAGTATCTATTGAGTTTGATAAGCAATACTACGTTTAGATAGCGTACCTTCAATGGAATTCATAAGTCTTTCATCAACTTGTATACGCTTCGGAGTTTTTCGACGTGTGCTTGCTAATGGAGGTAAGGGGGTTGGAATTGTACCATGTAACGCATCACCAAGACGCTCTGGCGTTTCAGTAGTAGCTTGGTGTCCTTCATTCTCTTCCTGGTAGTTGGATGGTGGAAGTCCAACATCCTCATCCATGGTCTGTGGAAGTCCAACATCCCCTTGTGGAAGTCCAACATCCTCATCGATGGTGTGGATAACATTCTCTTCTTCAACAGTAGGCAAAATGTCCAACGCCTCTCTGACTTCATCGCTTGTATAACCACATCCGGATAGCAAATTGGGTGTTTCTTCGTGAGCTTCATCTTGAGATGGTAACTTATCACTTTGAATTGAAGTGGGAATTGAAACATCCCCTAATGAGCACCTACGTTTTGCTTCTTGATTACTTCCATGGGGTGCTTGTTCAACAACTATTGTGGAAATTGAAGGTCCCTCTTGTCGTGGATTAATAGGATGAACCATGGTATCCTCTACAATTGGATTTGGATTAGTTTCCAAAGAAAGCCTCCGATTCATCATGTATATTCTTTTCTTTTCTTTCTCTTCTTCAATGACTTCTTGAGATCTCTTCTTCCTTGTTGATTTGTTTACTCGGTTACGTGCATTCCCCATCACCACAATGATCAATTCAATATAGTTTGTTTTTGTTGCTCCTCGATTACAAGCTCTTCAATAATAAGCAAATGGAAGTTCTTCCTTGTTGGTCTTGAAGCTTGATATCTTATCTTGTGTGCTCCTCAAATATAAGCAAAATGAATCTTTCAAAGGCCTTATCTTTGGTGTTCTTCAATTGGAGATTCTTCAAGCTTGCTAATTATTTTCTTCAAATATGGCCATATAACCCAACACCACAGTGAGCAACCATGAAAGATGTCCTCAATGCTGCACCTGCATAAAAAAAAAATGATGGAGTTGGTGTAGAATGTGAAAATTTTCATACGCGGGCTCGTGCTGTTCGAAAAATCGTGGGATTATTGTTTTCGTTCGGACAGAGTGAAGTTGCTCTCGGACAGCAACAAGCAATTATTTCTGGAGTTGCAAAACGCGTACGCGTTATATAAATACAAAACGCGTGCGCGATATGTAGTGAAAAAACGCGAACACGATATAGTCAAGCACAATAAATAGGTTAGGTGCACGGCTAGGGCAACAAACAAAATCAAAGAAAACTAATAATTTATATGGTTGCATACAAAACAAATGTTTTGTATGGTTTAATACCCCCTAGCTCTCTCCCAATAATCCCTAGATACCCCATATCTCTTTCTAAATATCTATCCCTCATTCTCCCTACATCCCTCCCTACATGTTTCTTTCATGTTTCTTTCTCTCCCTTACTCCAGCCATGTCCCTACCACCCCACTCTCCATCTCTCCACCTTCTCTTTATCTTCGTCATTATCCCTCCCTATAGCACTCTCTCCCTTTTTCTCCCTTAATCACTAACCCTCTATGCCTTTATCCCTCCCCCCTACCCTGTCTGTCTTACCTTGTTCCTAGAGCCCCTCCACCATAAAGGCCTTTAGACCCTCTTCTAAACATTAATCCCTAAGTGCATAAGTGCACAAGATGATGAGGAGGAGGAGGGTGATGACAATGAAGATGATCATGATGTAGATGAAGATGATAAAGATGATGAGGAGGAGGAGGGTGATGACAATGAAGATGATCATGATGCAGATGAAGATGATAAAGATGATAATGTTGATGAAGATGATGGTGATGATGATGAAGATGTTGATGATGATGGTGATGAAGATGTTGATGATGATGGTGATGATGATGATGATGAAGATGATGGTGACATGATGGAGATGTTGATCTGATGAGGAAGATGATGATGATGATGGTGATGATGGTGATGTTGATGAGGACGATGATGGAGATGAAGATGATGATGATGAAGAAGATGATGATAATGGAGATGTTGTGTTGATGGGGAACCTAAAGATGACAATGATGATGAAGATGGTGATGGTGATGGTGACGGTGATGACAATGAAGATTTTGATGATGATGCTGATGGCGATGATGATGAAGATGTTGACGATGATGGTGATGGTGATGTTTAGATGATGATCATGATGATTTTCAGAAGATCATGATGGTGATGATGGTGATGATGGTGATGATGGTGATGATGATGGAGAAAATGACAATGATGGATATGTTGATGAGGAACCTGCAGATTCCAATGATGATGATGATGGAGATGTTGATGAGGAACCTACAGATGCCAATGATGATGGTGATGACGATGAAGATGTTGATGATGATGGTGTTGGTAATGAGGATGATGATGATGATGATGAAGATGATGGTGACATGATGGAGATGTTGATCTGATGAGGAAGATGATGATGATGATGATGGTGATGATGATGAAGATGTTGATGACGATGATGACGGTGATGAAGATGATGATGATGAAGAAGATGATGATGATGGAGATGTGTTGATGGGGAACCTAGAGATGACAATGATGATGAAGATGGTGACGGTGATGACGATGAAGATTTTGATGATGATGCTGATGGCGATGATGATGAAGATGTTGACGATGATGGTGATGGTGATGTTTAGATGATGATCATGATGATGTTCAGAAGATCATGATGGTGATGATGGTGATGATGATGGAGAAAATGACGATGATGGATATGTTGATGAGGAACCTGCAGATGCCAATGATGACGATGATGGAGATGTTGATGAGGAACCTACAGATGCCAATGATGATGGTGATGACGATGAAGATGTTGATGATGATGGTGTTGGTAATGATGATGATGATGATGATGATGATGATGATGATGATGATGAAGATGATGGTGACATGATGGAGATGTTGATCTGATGAGGAAGATGATGATGATGATGATGGTGATGATGATGAAGATGTTGATGACGATGATGATGGTGATGAAGATGATGATGATGAAGAAGATGATGATGATGATGGTGATGAAGACGATGATGATGAAGAAGATGACGATGATGGAGATGTGTTGATGGGGAACCTAGAGATGACAATGATGATGAAGATGGTGATGGTGATGACGATGAAGATTTTGATGATGATGCTGATGCTGATGCTGATGATGATGATGATGATGATGATGATGATGAAGATGTTGACGATGATGGTGATTGTGATGTTCAGATGGTGATGATGATGATGATGATGATGATGATGGAGATGTTGATGAGGAAGGGGGAGATGGCAATGATGATGAAGATGTTTATGGTCATGAAGATGATGATGATGGTGATGGTGATGATGATGGAGATGTTGAAGATGATGGAGATGGCGATGAAGATGATGATGATGATGATGATGGTGAAGATGGTGAAGAAGATGATGATGATGGAGATGTTGACCTGATGACGATGAAGATGATGATTATGGTGATGATGATGAAGATGTTGATGCTGATGCTGATGGTGATGAAGATGATGATGATGGAGAAGATGATAATGATGGAGATGTTGATGAGGAACCTACAAATGCCAATGATGATGATGATGATGGTGATGACAATGAAGATGTTGATGATGATGGTGATGCTAATGATGATGAAGATGATGATGATGATGGTGATGGTGATGGTGATGTTTAGATGATGATGAAGAAGATGATGGTGACATGATGGATATGTTGATCTGATTCAAGGAAGATGATGATGATGATGATGATGGTGATGATGATGAAGATGTTGATGATGATGATGATGGTGATGAAGATGATGATGATGAAGAAGATGATGATGATGGAGATGTTGATGTTGATGGGGAACCTAGAGATGACAATGATGATGAATATGGTGATGGTGATGACGATGAAGATTTTGATGATGATGGTGATGGTGATGATGATGAAGATGTTGATGATGATGGTGATGGTGATGTTTAGATGATGATAATGATGATGGAGATGTTGATTTGATGAGGAATATGATGATGATGATGATGATGGTGATGATGATGAAGATGTTGATGATGACGATGATGGTCATGAAGATGATGATGATGAAGAATATGATGCTGATGGAGAATATGATGCTCACAACTCGCTCTAGTCTCTCTCTCCCCAACCATCAATCTCTCTCTCTCTCTCTCTCTCTCTCTCTCTCTCAAACACACACACATACACACACATTATTTCACTTTCCATTCTCAAACCCATCCCCCCTCCATCCATATCTATCTCCAACTTTCTCCCTCCATCCCTCACCCTACCTTCTCTCCCTCCCTCTCTCATCGCCTGTCTCTCACCTTCTATCCCTCCCTCATCTTTCCCTCAACCTATCCCAATCTCTCCATCACTCCCTCTCTCTCCATCGCCACCACTCTCTGCATGTCTCCCACCAACACTTTCTGTCCCTCCCTTCCTATCTCTTATTTCATTCTATCCCCATCTATCTCTCACTCCCTCCAAATCCATTCCTCCCCATTGTCCCTCTCCCTCCTTCGCTCTATGTCTCTCCCCCCCTTGTATTCTTTATTTCTCTCTCACATCCCCCTTGCCTCCATCCATTCCCCCTTGTCACTCAAGTCTCACTTTCAACTTCTAACCCTATACCTCTTCAGAACCTATTCTACTCCTAATAGTGCTCTCAAGCTCCACTTCCCTTCACCCCCTATAGCCCATCATGTTCTCATTCCCTTCATCTCTCCCCACTCAAGCTTCCAACATCCTTCTAAGACCTTGACCCTTTCCCACCCCTATTAAATATTAACCATAGATTCCCTTGACCCTTCCCCACCCCTTCTCAAATATTAAACAAAAATTCCCTTGACTTCCACACCCCCTCTTTCTCAAGTATTAAACATGTATTTTATGATTTGAATAACGCGAGCGCGTTTTGTAACTATATAACGCGTACGTGTTATGTAGTTATATAACGCGTACGCGTTAAGTATTGATATAACGCGCACACGTTATTTAGTTATATAACGCGTATGCGTTATTTAAATCTAAAAGCACGGCAATATTTTTGAATTTAAATAGGCCGAGTCACATGCTCACATGTCAACAATAATCCTATGTGTATGCTTTGGAGTTTGCTTCGGTAATTCCAAACCTGTGCTATGTTAATGAAAAACCAAGCTAATTGGGTATTTCTTCCAGTTTTTGGAGAAGCCTGTGCTTAGCCACTCGTTACAATATGCTACAAAGAGTCATTTTTGACGAAATCTTAGACACAAATAGCATTTTTTCTGCAGATTCCAAATATGTAACTTTTATTTTGAAATATTATTTTTTCCTATTTTCTTTCAATTTCTTTTCTATCCTACCTCCTTAACTTGTGAAACACATTGTTAGTGTTTCTTCCATAACTTTTTCAATTCTCAATCATTTCAAAAAAAAATTGTATGGTGCACAAGAGGACACTAACCTCCACGTTCTATGAAAAACCCATTTCAAGATTTTTGCATTAAGACCTTCAAAGGCTCTACCCACAAAAGAGGTACTATTTTTGAGGTTTGATCACTTAGACAATTATAAAAAAATTATAAAATTACTAATTTAATTTTCGAAAAATAATGGCGCACAAGTGCTATGTGTTCTCTACATGCATGCCAATTTTTGTAGCTTGATTCCATCATTTAGGCCCTCAAAGGCTCTACCCACAAAAACATATACCTTATCATTTGCCTGAAAAATAAAAAGTGTCTGTTAGGAAAAATGAAACTTGACATAGCTATGCAAATTTTCAATACATAAAAGTTATATATTCAGAAACGTGATTCAATTTCCTACATTTCATCTTTTTTACTCAATGCAAGATATTTTCCGTAAGTAAATCAAAAAATCCAAGTAAGTTGAGGGATGCCTGCTTTTTCAGTTTTCTATTGCATCTAACGTGCCAAAAGTGACCCTCATTAGCTTGCATTGACCCTGGAGGAAAACTTCTTGGTGGAGGAAACCTTCTTAGCCCTGGATGGCTAGAAGATTCTTTTAGTGGTTGATATTTAGGTCTCCTCCATTGATCTTATCTAAGGCTAAAAGCCCATAATACCTAGATGCATAGTGTCTCAATGGATTTAGATGCCTTAATGGTTTCTTTAGGGATAAATTCATGGTCATCTTCTATGTAATATCATTACGAAGGCCTTGGGACACCTACATAAGGCTCTTTCTTTACTTTTATGACTCCAATAAAGGACTTGAGATGCATCCCTCTATGCAAAAAGTCTTGATTATTCTCATATCCAACTATCATGTCAAATATCAACTTTAAATGGTGTATTTTATGGGCATTGTCTTGATCATTGCCCATTACCTCAATAGTATTATGTTAGGGTATAATTCTTTAAATTTATTCCCCAATTATTTACTTAGACCCATCGCTAGTATGCAAAACCACATATTTCCACCCATATCCCACTCTGAGAATAATGATATCTTATACGCATGATCTGCTAAGTGATAGTTTGAGTCATTGCTATTAAACCGATATGCCTAAAATCATCCTTTAGGGTGTAGTTCCAGTAATTCCTCTCATGACTATGTCTAAGGTTTGCATACCTAGTGTCACTTATATGAATGCTCAGATGCCAAGGATAGTGTTTGGAGTTTATGGGTGCAGTTTAAAGCTTCCCTTAGGGTTTAAGGTCCAATTTTTCTCCTATGACATTATACAAAAACCTAAGACTCGTGCATAATAGCAAAAACTCATAATGGTGTTTATTTACTTACTTAGAGGTAAATAATAACCCCAATATGTCATGTGTAGTGCTTTGAGCTGTTGTATTTTTCCTTGGATGCACAAAATATTTTACTAGGGAATAAGGCCTAGGTTTTCTCTCTCAAACATGTTAAGGGCCTAAACACCCATATATAGTGCTTAAAAACAACCTCTTACTTACATTAATACCCCCAATATCAAGCCAAGTATACCCTTAGGAGGCCTTATGTAGTGTTTCAAGGTATACTTGTTAATCTTATATGCCTAGAGGTTTCCTCTAAGGTCCAAGGCATGGGGTTCCTTCCTTAATCATCTCTATGCCCTAAAGACTTATACCTAGTTTTAGTTCCTCCAACTCCCCCCATTATTCCTATTACAAGGCCATATATATTCTCAAAAATTCATTTGTGTTAGTGTGACAAATCATTATTATCACTACATGCCTAGAAGTTTAATTTAGGCTAAGGCCTAGGTTTCTTCTCTTAACTAGGTCGAGGGCCAATAGGCCTATCACCCAAGAATTTGAGACCCATGCCTTGTGCGCAAATCCTAGTAATGATATTAATGTCCATTAGAAAATTTAATAATATCAATAAAAATATTCCCTATCAAGTAATGAAATCTCAATTCAAATCATTTTTATTAATATTTTATAATAGTAATAAATTAAAAATGGTTGCATTTAATTATTTGTCAAATTTAAAAATCATGGGTATTTATTTGCTTTAATAATATTGAAAATGAATAGTTGACTTGAGCTATTTAGAAAATAATTATTTGTGAACTTCTTGTGTTTGTGGTGCAACACCTCATAAATGAATCATGTGAGCTTGTTGGTTTAAATAGTGATAAAAGCAAATAATTGAATTTGGTGTGATTGTGGTTTAAAACCTCATAAATTAATCATGGGCATTTATTTGAATGAAAAGAATTGAATTAAGTTATTACAAAATAATTATTTGTGATGTTGTTGTCGTTATGGTGCAAATCATCATAATTAAATCCTTTTTGTACATGTCCATGTGACAAATATGAGCTTAGCCCCACTATATGGTACTTGACAACATGACATTTCTTTATGCTTAGGATTACTTTAGGCTAAGGCCTATGATTGTTCGTTCAACAATGTTGAGGGTCATTGGACCTATCCCTAGTGATTAAAAACTTATAATAGTGTGAATGCCCATACTTAGAGGCTAAGAATACTCTTCGGAATATTTCTAGGGACCATTGTGGTGCCTTTCTTGGTCCTAGATTCCTAAAAACTTCTTTAAGGACCTTCGCTAGAAGTTTTCTCCATTGATCATATAGATGGATCTCACACCCATGTCTTCTATTAATAACCTAATAATAATACTAATTTCAATCAAAAAAATTTAAGATAAAAATATCTCAAATGAATAATCAAATTTAAATTCAAATAATTTTATTACTACTTTCTAATAATAATAAATTAAAAATAGTTGTTTTTATTTATTTGTCAATTGTATTTATATGTTTAAATAATATAAAAAATGAATAAATGAATTGAGCTATTTTCCAAATATTTTTTTTGAACTTGTTGTGCTTGTGGTGTAAACCTCAAAAATGAATCACCTGAATTTATTTGTTTAAATATTCTAAGTGAATTTATTTGTTTAAATATTCTAAATATAAATATTTGAACTTCTTGTAAGTATGGTGCAAAAACTCATAAATTAATCTTTGATCATTTATTTTAGTTGATGAAAAAATAAATAAATATTGAATTGAGTTATTTTCAAACTAATTATTTGTGAATTTGTTTATGGTGCAAATCCACATAATTAAATCTTAGGTGTACATGTAGATGTGGAAAATAATAGCTTAGCACCACTTTATGGTACTTGCAAACATGGCATTTCTCATAAAGGTAAAACTCAATTTCCAATAATATTAACTAATATAACATCATATTAACACCACAAAATATAAGTGGTGCTAATACCATCACTTTAACACCACAAAATATAAATGGTGCTAATAACACCACTTTAACACCACATAAATATAAGTGGTGCCAATACCACCACATTTACACCACAAACTATAAATGGTGCTAACTTGTGGTGCTAAAAGATGGATTTTCTTGTTGTGATTGCAGCTATTTTGATAGGTGATTGTAGATTTTAAATATAATATCATACTCCAAATTAATTAAGAATTCATTGAAACTACAAAACATGCTTTTAATTTACCTTAATTGACAGCTATTAAAGCAATGGTAGTTTATCCAAGTCCAATTCCGGTTGATTTAAGTGGTGGTTTTTTTCAGATTTTATTTTCTCTAGTTTTCATCATCTTTTCGTTTTTCAACAAATAAAAAAATCTTATTTATTTATTTGACATGAAATGTGGCATCCAGTTTATATGTAATTGCATTCAATTTGTTTCAAACACAATACGATATTGTATAAAAAAGCAAGCGCATCTATCCCTCAACTATCAAACTTGAAACACAAATGTCTAGTTGTTTTCAAAGTCTTGAGAATTCAAGATAAGAATTCTATGGCCAGTGTATTGAAGCTAGGTTATTTCCACCCTTGAAAAGATGCCTACAAATAAATTTTTGCACTCATCTATTGCTAAGCTGATAGGAAACCCCATTTCCTTGTATCTTATCTCATCAGTCACAACATATGCAGTTATTCTGCAATGTAAATTTCAAACAGTCACAGAGGAGCATTACACTAACAACATAGTTAAAAAAAGCTATATGGTAAAAAAAACTTTTGATATCAACCTATTAAAATAAATACAACTATAATGTTCAAATAAATAGAATGAAATGAATAGCTTGGATGCAAGACTGGAAAACGCCAAAATTTTGTACTTAACTGAATAATACATAGCAGATAGTAGCAACAAAGCAAACATAAATTTCAAATACAAAGCCATAGATAGAGAAATCTACCTGAATAAACAAATCACCTCAACCAATATACTAAAAACTTCAGAGTCTCCAGCTAAACCGAGCTGAGCTTCAAGCAGCCACCACTACCATACTTTAGTTTCAGCTTGAGTCTGTTTCTGATTATACTAAAATCTATCAGTCCCACCTGCTCTACTCCTTATCCTTCCAAACACAATCGCTCAATTCAGAAATGATGAATCCAAGTGCAAGCATAAACCCATATATCCACCTTCTTTACTCCTTGCCCTTTCAAACCCAATAACTCAACTCAGAATTGATGAATTCAAGTGCAAGCATAAAACCATATAACACAATAAAGAGAGAACCAATCTATCCATACGTGAATTTCACATAAACTAGAGGGATACGAATGGCATTGAGCTGGATAACAACAACCACACTCGAAAAAAGCAATATCGGATAAATGTATGGAGACATGGAAAAACAGTCAATAAATGTTGGGCTCATTTATTGACTGTTTTTCCATGTCTCCATACATTTATCCGATATTGCTTTTTTCGAGTGTGGTTGTTGTTATCCAGCTCAATGCCATTCGTATCCATCTAGTTTATGTGAAATTCACGTATGGATAGATTGGCTCTCTCTTTATTGTGTTATATGGTTTTATGCTTGCACTTGAATTCATCAATTATGAGTTGAGTTATTGGGTTTGAAAGGACAAGGAGTAGAGAAGGTGGATATAATGACTCTCTGTTTCTAGTGTTATATGGGTTGCACTTGGATTCGTCATTTCTGAGTAGACTAATTGTGTTTGGAAGGATAAAGAGTCGAGCAGGTGGGACTGATAGATTTTAGTATAATCAGAAACAGATTCAAGCTGAAGCTAAAGTAAAGTATGGTAGTGGTGGCTGCTTGAAGCTCAGCTCGGTTTAGCTGGAGACTATATTGGTTGAGGTGATTTGTTTATTCAGGTAGATTTCTCTATCTATAGTTCTGTATTTGAAATTTATATTTTCTTTGTTGCTACTATCTGCTATGTATTATTATTCAGTTAAGTACAAAATTTTGGCATTTTCCAGTCTTGCATCCAAGTTATTCATTTCATTCTATTTATTTGAACATTATAGTTGTATGTATTTTAATAGGTTGATATCAAAAATTCTTTTTTACCATATAGCTTTTATAACTATGTTGTTGTTAGTGTAATGCTCCTCTGTGGCTGTTTGAAATTTACATTGCAGAATAACTCCATATGTTGTGAGTGATGAGATAAGATAGAGGGAAATGGGGTTTCGTATCAGCTAAGCAATAGATGAGTGCAAAAATTTATATCGCAGGAGACGCTTACATCATCGTGGGGTTTGTTTGATGTGCTTGAAAATAAATCATTTAGTATTTCACGAGCGTGCAACGATTTGTTTGCTTGGGCGGGATAGAAAACTGTAGAACGTTTCAACATTAATAGCCTCGTATGCGAATTAGTCAAGGATTTGGTCAATGAGTTAATGAGAGAGGCCTTGTTAACAACAATCAATGATTATATGAAACACATCACAGCTCTAATAAATAATTTCTCTAAACCCATTTGAGATCTCATAATAACTTTTTCCAGATAGCTTTCTATCCTTATATCATAAGCCCACATTTAGGCTAGGGCATTGGAGAAAAAAAGGGTTTTGGATTTAAATTCAAAGTCATGTTTTGTACAATTTGTCACGAGAACAACATGAAAATCAAATCAAATGTAGAACCATGAACCCGTGCCAAAAACTTAACACCATCACATGGAAACCATTAATATATCAAGGAAAATTTATGAATGAGCAACATCATATATTTAATCTTTAAATCTCCATGAACATCCAAAAGTTGTGTATAAAGCATAATCCACATCTCACCCCATGAAGTTTGAACTACGCCCTACGACTCAAATCTCAAAAATAAAAATAGAGAGTGTGAGATACAATAAAAAAAAATGTAAGAAGATATTAAGATAAGGTTTCTCATATTAAACTAGATTGGTAAACATGGAGTTTCTCATATTGAACTAGATCTGTAAACATGGAGTTATGTAAGCTTTTTCATTTAAAAAAGTCAATCAACCTTTGAAATCCTAAATGAATTGAAGGCCTCGAAAGCATAGAAGTGTAAAGATTTTTAAATAAACTCTATAATATCTATCAAAATATCATAAAAATATAAAAAATAAAATATTTTTTCAAATCAAGATTCCTATTACATAATTTAAATTATAATCATCAAGAATGTGACAATTAAAGAAAAATGCATGCGTTACAATAAAATTGTTTTGCAAATTATAACAAATGTAGATTTATTAAATTGATTTGAATTGAGCATTTCTTAAATTTTTATACCAATGTAGGTTGTAGGTTTTATAATAGACAACTTGAATTCAAACTCTACATAGCAACTCACTTGGACCTATTTTAACAAAAATGAAAACTTTTCAAAAGAGCAAAGATATATTAATCTTCATAGTTCTTCACCAAATTCCACAAAGAAATGAAGCACAAAGTTCGTATGATACAATTCTTTCACAGCCCAACCTTGATAGACACCTCTTCATGGAAAAAAAAAATTTGACCTCAAGGTTCGATCTTGAAGCCACCGCGAATTTGATCTCCTAAGACCAACTCATAGCCGTTATAGCCCATATTCAAATCCTATTTCTCTTTTCTGCGCATAAATAAATTCGACCTCAATGCCTCAATTAAAAGCTTTAACCTTTAGCAGCTTGAAGCTTTAATTGTTGTTCAGCAATGATTCCAAAGTCTGCTCAAACTAAATGAATAGAAGCACGAATGGAATGTTTCGTTGGCTGGAATTGTAAAAGCCTTTGGTGTACGCTTGGCTCTTGATGAAGAATTAGTTTGAATAGAAGCACGAGTGGAATGTTTCGTTCGCTGGAGTTGTAAAAGCCTTTGGTGTACTCTCGGCTCTTGATGAAGAATTTGAAGAATATGTTCTACCTGGGATGTGTTTGATCTACCAATTGGAAAGGATATTATTCATCTTGTTTGATTTTTTAATATTTTTGAAAATATTAAAATTTTAAAAATCTTAGTTACAATTTTCAAACTATAAAATTTAATATTTCATGAATATGTAACTATTTGTTTGCTTGGTAGGATTCGTCAAAGATTTGGCTAATGAGTTAATAAGAGAAGCCTTGTTAACAACAACCAATTATTATATTAAACACATCACAACTCGAATAAATAATTTCTCTAAACCCATTTCAGATCTCATAATAAATCTTTCCAGATCCCATCTAAACCCATTTCAGATCTCTCGAATAAATAATTTCTCTAAACCCATTTCAGATCTCATAATATTTTTTTTCAGATCGCATCTAAACCCATTTCAGATTCTTAATAAGTTTTTGAAGATCGCATCAATAACATATTGCAAATATATTTAAAACAAATTATATTTGGATAAATAAAATAACCCAGATACATATGAATGGAAGACACAAAATTTTAATTTAGAAACCCAACTAAACCACATGAAAGGATAGCATGTATAATTTTATTACTCACAAAACTATAAGCATCAAGTTTCGCAAGAGCTTCTTAAATCTTGTATTTCACCTAAATGTAAGATCAAGAATACATATTTATATATTTTCATTAGACAACTACCACTACCCTAAACCATGGGCCAAAATCCACCTACCCAAAACTATGGATTTAAGAGCATAGCCTAAAATCTTATTGAACTAATTCTCCAAAAAATGAAAAAAGTCAAAAATATTTTTTGTTACTTTCTTATTTGGTCTCATATATAACAATCTCTCACTTGCCATAAAATAGGAGTTAGTGATTAGTAAGAAAGAGATTGCCAACCATATATGGCACTTCCTTAGCTCAGTTAGGATGAGTGGGATCTTCTCTATGGAAGAACATGTTCGAAACTACTAAAAAACGACCCATAAAGATGACTTTATTACTCTAATACTAGAAGAAATATGCTAAGAATTTAGCATCATGAGATAGCCCTCTAAAATAGCTTTCCATCCTTATATCATACGCCCACATCTAGGCTAGGGCATTGGAGAAAAAAGGGTTTTGGGTTTGAACTCAAAGTCATGTTTTGCACAATTTGTCTTGGAAACAACATGAATGTCAAATCAAATGTAAAACCTTGAACCCGTGCTAAGAACTTAACACCATCATAAAAACCATCAATATACCAAGGAAAATCTATGAATGAGTAACATCATATATTAAATCTTTAAATCTCCATAAACATCGAAAAATTGTGTATAAAGCATGATACACATATCACCCCATGAAGTTTGAACTTTGCCCTAAGACTCAAATCTCAAAAATAAAAATAGAGAATGTCACATACAATAAAAAAATGCATATGTTACAATAAAATTGTTTTGCAAATTACAACAAATGTTAATTTATTAAATTGATTTGGGTTGAGCATTTATTCATTTTTTATACCATTGTAGGTTTTATTAAGTCTAAGCGTTTTATTTCAACATTGGGGGTGGAGGCGAGGTGGATGAATTTTTATTTTTAAAAAATTGGGCGGTTAGATTTAATTGATCATGGAATATTCTTCGTCAAGGGTTTAAATTCCACAAATGAACTCATATGCAGCTTTATTTCGCTTCATTGTTACATTGTGCATTTCAATTCCCCCATTTTGTAACGTGTCTCCTATGGCTCCTCCAGTATGAGGAAGTGCATGTACACTTGGAAATACCCCAATTTGTAACCCTCAAACCCCTCAATTATCTCCTACTATGCTATTATATCATAGGCTCCACTATCATGGGATCTATTATATCCTGCAACAAGCAGACCCAGACGAGGTATCCAGCAGACAAGCAGACTAACTATCTTGCAGCTTCAACATACCTGCAACACCCATGAGGCAGAAACAGGTACCCGCAATTTACAAATAGCATTTACATTCCCGTGCAAGAATATTAATTGTAATTTCAAAGTTACCTTATCATTCCTGTGCAAGAATATTATTAAATGTTACCTTATCATTCTTTTGTTTCATTGTAATGTCAAAGAGCCCTGAAAAATGAAATTTCAACCAGAGAACCCACTTTCATTTACGCTCCAGGACTATGGACAACAATCCTCCCTTCGCTCCATACTCCATGAATTTAGTCACTCTCTTCCCCATTGTTTCTCTGTATCTTTGGAATAGCGCCTCCATTACTTCATCTCCGAAATGATGTTTGAGCAGACTCTCCATCGCTGGTCTCATTTGCTTTGCAAATGATTTCCGGTATGCTTCCTTTGCAGAGGGCAAGCTGCTCATGGATTCCATCTACTCTTTGGTGAACATCTCCGATCTTTTTAGGAGCTCCAATCATTGTATTTTAACTGATCCTTCTCTCGCGATTTCACTCATCACTTCCTCCTTGCATGGACCGAATGTTAGAAATAGTAATTACTTCAGTTACCTTAGCTTTTACTTTAGTTCCTATATTGAAGTGCAATTAATAAATGCAATAGCATGCTTTGCATGCATGCAAAAGCTAGGTTAGATATTTTAGGGTTTTCCATAAGTGTTTAAATACACGTTACGTTTTGCTTTGTATTACATCAGTTGATCTTGGTTTATGAATAAAGATTGAAAAGTCGTAGCTCATTCCACATTATCTTTGTTTATTCTCTGCCTCCAACCTTTAGTTTGGTATCAGAGCATAGGAGAAGATCAAATTGGTAGCATAAATTTCCGGAGAAGCCAAAGCCGTAGCTTTAAAGAATTTGTAAGGTTTTTGAAGAATTTTCACACAATTTTTATTTTTTTTGGAACTATCGCGGCCTCCATATAGGCCAGAGTGCAGTAGGTTAGTGAACTACCGCGACCTCTCTATAGGCCAAAGCGCGGTAGATTCAAGAGATACGAGGTAAAAAAATTAGGGATTATCGCGGCCACCATTTAGGCAAGAATGCGATAGTTGCTAGTGACCCGTGATAATTAGGGCAAGAGAATAAAAAAAATTATGAGCGTGATTTTCTTTTACTTTCACGAAGAGATTCTTTGAGTAAGAATTTTTTTTACAAGAGAAGAAGATTTTTTTTAAATATTTCTTATTTAAGAGGGAGACATTATTTTGAAAAAAAAAAAGAGGAAGGAGATTATTTTCAGAAGGCGAGTGAAGTACTCCGCAGCATCTATGGCTTCTAGTAGCAACAATCAATCTCATATTTCTCCTCTTATAGGGAAAAAGGACTATGATGTCTGGGCCACGAGGATGGAAGTTTATCTCAGGTCTAAAGATGCATGGGAATATGTCATGTATGGCCATTCCGATCCTACAGATGATACAGCTTTTCAAGCCATTTCAAATGCAAAAAAGGATGTCCTATGAGCGCACAGAAAGAAGGATGCAAAGGTACTGCATCTCATAATGAACGCTTTGTATAAAAGTGTATTTCCAAAGATATCAGCTTCATTACATGCCAAAGCAGCATGGGATACCTTGGTGACCAGTTATCAGGGTGCTCATAAGGTACAAACAGCTACACTCCAAAATCTAAGAAGAGATTTTGAAGATCTGAAGATGAAAGAATCAGACTCAGTAGATTCTTTCATGAACAAAGTCATGGGTATTGTTAATCAGCTTAATGTCTATGGTGAAAAGATGGAAGATCAAAGGGTGGTTGAAAGGGTTTTGAGATCCCTACCCCACAAATTTGAGTTGAAAGTTTCAGCGATTGAAGAAGCAAAGGATCTAAGTAATCTCTCTATAGATGAGTTGACCATATCTCTACTTTCATATGAATCCAGAATCAGCAGGAATGAAGAATCCTCTCTGGAGAATGCTTTCAAAGCACATGTCTCATTCTCAAGAGGCAAAGGAAGAGGAAAAAGCAGAGGAGGATCAAGAGGACGAGGCAGAAGTGGCCGAAGTAATGGCAATGAAGATCAAGATCACTATCATAACCATGAAGGCAGAAACCGCAACAAAAAAAGGTCCGATAAATCTAATATTGTGTTATTATTGCAATAAATTTGGGCATTATGCTCATGACTGTAGAAAGAAAAGGTCTGATCAAGCAAATCATAATGCTAATGTGACTAATACCTCTGAGGATAAAGATGATATGTTATTTCTTACATGTCATGCTCACACGAAAGCCCAAAGGGACTTTGGCTTTTAGATAGTGGTTGCAGTAACCATATGACAGGTGACATAGGTCTAATTGTAGACGTAGATGAATCAGTGAGGACAGGGGTCAAAGTTGGCACAGATGAGGTATTTCTAGTTCTTGGCAAAGGAGTGGTCAACATTCTAACCAAACAAGGCCAACAAAAGACAATTACATGTGTATATTATGCTCCAGGATTGAAGCATAATCTGCTCAGCATTGGGCAACTCACTGAAAAGAAATACAGACTTGTCTTTGATGGATCAAACTGTGAAATTTATGACAAACCCCCAAATCGATAGTTGATCATCAAAATACAAGTGACTAGGAACAAGATGTATCCACTAGTCATGAATTCCAGCAGCAAGGTGACCTCTTTTGCTCAAAAGGCCACTTGCAGGGATGATTATTGGTTATGGCATTTTAGATATGGACATCTTCACTTTGGTGGTCTCAAGTTTTTGCAGCAGAAAGAGATGGTAAAGGGATTACCCCCTATGAAGGAGCCATAAAGCAGTTGTGAGTATTGCATCATTGCAAAGTAGCATAGGGATAGCTTTCCTAAAGGTATGTCTCGAAGGGAACATGCACCTTTAGAACTTATTCATACTGATCTAGTTGGACCAATGCAAACTCAATCGATTGGTGGAAGCTATTATTTTCTTACATGTATTGATGATTTCAATAGAAAAACTTGGGTGTATTTCCTTCGTCACAAGTCTAAAACTTTTGGCAAGTTCAAGGAATTTAGGGCTCTGGTTGAAAAACATAGTGGTTATAAACTCAAAGTATTGAGATCAGATGGAGGGGGAGAGTATGAGTTGAAGGAATTTCATGATTACTGCAAACATCATGGAATCAAGAGGCAATTCACTACAAGATATACACCTCATCGGAATGGTATTGCAGAACACAAGAATAGAACCATCATGAATATGGCAAGGAGCATGCTGAAAGGAAGAAATTTGTCCCATGAATTTTGGGGAGACGTAGTGGCTTGTGTTGTTCATGTGATGAACAAATCTCCCACCAAAATTGTGAAGAACAGAGTACGATAGGAATCATGGTCAGGTATGAGTTGTAATGTTTCTCATTTCAGAATATTTGGTTGTGTTGCTTATGCTCATGTTCCTAAACAGCTAAGAAAAAAGCTAGACGACAGGAGTGAGAAATGTATATTTCTTGGATACGGTGAACAAACGAAAGCTTACAAGTTATATAACCCTATTACCAAAAAGGTTATCCTCAGCAGAGATGTTTTGTTCAAGGAGAAAGAGTCATGGAATGGAACCATAGATAAGGGTGTGGGAGCTGCAATACCCCAACTAGAAGATGGAGAAGATGAGGAGCTGATTGGACAATAAGAGCTAATAGCATCTTCACCAGTAGCAAATAATCCAGAAAGAACACCTAGAAACTCAGTTCGAGGTGAAGCATCAAGTCCGCAATCAGGTAATGAATATGATCATAGTAATAAAAAGACTAGAAAATTGATAGATATTTATGATGAATTGGATGCAAATACAAATTATGTTTTTATTGCTAGTGAACCTATGTTTTATGAAGAGGCTGTAAAACAAGAGCATTGGGTAAATTCTATGGACGAAGAGATAGATTCCATTGAGAGAAATGATACATGGGATCTAGTTGACCTGCCAAAGAATAAGAAACCCATTGGTGTGAAGTGGGTTTATAAAACCAAACTCAATGAAAAATGTGAGATGGATAGGTACAAGGCAAGGTTAGTAGCAAATGGTTTCTTGCAACAAACATGAATTGATTTTGGAGAAACGTTTGTACCAGTGGCAAGATTGGACACTGTAAGAGCAGTCCTAGCAATTGCAGCCCAAAGAAAATGGAAAGTGTATTAGATGGATGTCAAGTCGGCATTCTTGAATGGAATTCTTGAAGAAGAAATTTATGTGGAGCAGCCACATGGGTATGAAATAAAAGAACATGAAGGGAAGTTTACAAGTTGAAGAAGTCCCTATATGGGCTCAAGCAAGCTCCAAGAGCTTGGTACAGCAGAATTGATTCTTATCTGATCAAAAATGGTTTTAGCAGAAGCAACAACGAACCAACACTTTACACAAAGGTAAATCAACAACGACAGATTTTAATAGTTTGTTTGTATGTTGATGATATGATTTTTACAAGTGACCTCTCAGTAGATGAGTTCAAGGCAGCTATGAAGAAAAAGTTCGAGATGACAGACCTTGGATTGATGAGGTTCTTTCTTGGACTAGAAGTATAACAGTCATAAAAAGGTATATTTATCTATCAAAATAAATATGCTAATGAAGTTCTTAAGCGATTCAAAATGCTTAATTGCAAAACAACACCCACACCAGTGGCAACAGGTACTAAGTTGAGCAAAGAAGATGACAGTCCCAATGTAGATCCAACACTTTTTAAGAGACTTGTAGGAAGTCTCATGTATCTCACAGCTACAAGACCAGATATTATGCTTGATGTAAGCTTGATTTCGAGGTTCATTGAGTCTCCCAAAGACTCACATTGGCAAGTTGGAAAAAGGATCTTACGATATGTTTGAGGGACTTCAAGCTATGGAATTTTATACTCAAGCACTAAGTATGATGTTTTGACAGGTTTCACTGACAGTGATTTTGTAGGAAGTTTGGATGATACGAAGAGCACTTCCGGTCATGTTTTTCACCTTGGATCAGGTGTGATTTCATGGGAATCCAAAAAGCATCCCATTATGACACTTTCATCAGCAGAAGCAGAGTATGTAGCAGTGACATCAGCAGCATGTCAAGTAGTCTGGTTATGCAGAGTTTTAGAAGGTCTTCAACAAAAACAAGGACAAACCATAGTTTATTGTGACAACAATTCAGCAATCGCTCTATCCAAGAACCATGTTTTTCACCAGAAAAGAAAGCACATTGATACGAGATATCACTTCATAAGAGAACTTGTGAACAATGGTGAAGTTCATGTTGAGCATTGTAAATCAATTGACCAATTGGCTGACATATTCACAAAGCCATTGGAAAAAGATATTTTTGAAACCCATAGAAATAATTTAGGCATTGTAAAAGCTGTAGTAGTCAGTAGTAGTAATTAAGAGGGAGTGTTAGAAATAGTAATTACTTCAGTTACCTTAGATTTTTCTTTAGTTCCTATATTGAACTGTAGTTAATAAATGCAACAACATGCTTTGCATGCATGCAAAAGCTAGGCTAGAGCTTTTAGGGTTTTCCATAAGTGTTTAAATACACATTACATTTTGCTTTGTATTACATGAGTTGATCTTGGTTTATGAATAAAGATTGAAGAGCCGTAGCTCATTCCGCATTATCTTTGTTTATTTTCTGCCTCCAACCTTCACCAAATAGAGGCAGATTGAAGGAGTCCACCTTCTCCTCCTTGATCAACCCCTGCAACAATACAACGTCTAATTAATTTGTTTAAAATTAATTCAATTCAACCACAAAATCACCGAAAATATCGGCGGTGAATGTACCTTAGACACCAAATCATTCAAAATACTTTCCAACGAGTCCCAGCTTAATGCAATCAAACCCTGGTTTGTTGGATCCAGTGATATTCGACCCAGTAAGAACAAGCACATATGACCTCCCCCAACCATCTCCTCTACCTAGGCTCTCCAAAACTCATTGAAATCCTTTTGAAATTGATGAAAATAAGATTCTCCAACAACATTGGGTAAACATTAGATTTAGAGTATTGGAACCAATGTTCATGGCATATTGAAATCTAATGTTTACTGTAATCTAATCTATTGCAGCCTTAGCTCTTAATTGGGAATCCAAATACAACTTCACGACATATGAGGTAGGTCGATATTTATTTTTGGCCTTTGTACTGTCAATAAATGGTAGTAGGCGTTAATTTTCAATGGTGGACGGTATGCGAATTGGATGGTTGTTGTTTATCTGCTTCGTCATCTATAGAATAAAGGATTAAATGATGAAGATTCCAAACCCATATGACACCTTCGAACAAGTGGAATCAGTTAACCCTCATTTCACAACTGCCAAACTCCATTTCTAGAGCTTTTGACTACTTTTAAACCACAGTATCCTGCACCTACTTGCATCCCTAAGGTAGCTGGTTAAAAATACCTGGATTCTCTCTGATCAAAAACTCTCACTAAGCTCTAGCAACAAAAATGTTTCTTTACGGACTTCTGGGCTTCCTTAAGGATGATAGGATTACACACAATTGAGAACCAACAGTGCCAGTCAGCTAAGCCGGCTGAGGTGCTCAAATTCTTAATGGACAAGTAATCAATGTTGGTATTTTAAAGATACACGACCATTGCAAGAGAGATACAAGAATAAAATGTGTTTTATTAAATGAAGGGTTCACTCATACGTGTAATAAAATCCTTTTATGTATTGTTCTCTCTGTTTACCCTAACTCTTGTCACTTTAACTCTAATGGCATTCCATTAACTTACCTGGTCATTTAATATATATGAGCATTATTACATATTTTATATTATCATTACACTATAAATCCTCACCATGCGTTACTTTATTGATTGTTACATATTGAAAGAGGAGAAACACTCAAACATTTAAGAGTTGATTTTATCATTAAATTAAGCAATGAAATGTGAAATGTTTGAGCTTTGAATTTCATTTCTTTATGAAGAACATTCATGATATTGATTCTTAAATGATAATTCGTGAATCAAATGAAACTAACTCTTTGGTTAGATGTTGGAGTTGTATCCATTATATATTTTAGTTGGCCAATTCGATTTCAAAAGGATGCATCCCTAGCTATGATACTTTTGTTCTAGAATCCCATTTTTTAAGTAAGACTAGAGCCCTATTGTAGACATTAGGATCCCTTTGACATTGTTGTACTAATCCAAACATTATCGGAGAGATTGTCTTCCATGGCGAGTAAACTTGGAAATCTAGATCGTCACAATAAAGCCTCAAATTTATTCCAAATATTATTTATTAGAACCCATGATTAGGATTTGATTAGATTTGAAATTTAAGGATTCTGTCGGATCCTTCAGAAGACTTCATGCTACATTAATCTGTGTTCAAGTGATATGAAGCCATTGAATGTTGTGTCCGTTGAATAATCCCCTGTTGTATTGATCAAATGCACCTTACCATTTTGGTATAAACGAGCTTTACTGTATTGCATTCTAGGGGCATTCATCACACTTATTTTATTGGGCATTTCATATCAATTTTATTAGGGTTTATTGGATTTTCCTGATACTATGTTCTTATTTTCGACCGATACACTTGAAGATCCGGAAAAATGTGTATCTGTTTCCCTATCTGTCAAATATGCATTCTTTTACAAAAATTGTGGATCCTTCCATTTCATGAAAATAGTCTTTAGGACGGCGATACAACTTATCCAAAGGAGACAACCATTACAAAAGATAAATATAATTTATTCAAGTTTAGTATCTCCAATTTAACATCAAGATGAATTAAACGCTCCATTACCAACACCAGTATCCTTGAATATGGATGTGTATATGT
The DNA here is from genome assembly GCA_027924585.1 of Larix kaempferi. Lineage (NCBI taxonomy): Eukaryota > Viridiplantae > Streptophyta > Pinopsida > Pinales > Pinaceae > Larix > Larix kaempferi. Next base: position 6,949,277 of record BSBM01000579.1, on the reverse strand, counting down.
CATTCCCCATGTGCCAAGTATGCCAAAAATGTTAAGAGTTGTAATCTCAATGGTCCTAAGTTGGTTAGTTAGTTGAGTCAATGGTCCTAAGTTAGTTGAGTAAGTTGTTGAGTAGGTCATTAGTCAAACCATGGTATACACTAGCTGCCCTTTTGTGTTTATTCTCTATTCTGTGTCTTTGCAAAATTTATCATGGTATCAAAGCTGACGACCTGATCCTTAGGTTTTTTTGGGTAAGCCTTTTCAGAAATTGGAGAGCACACACACGCAACTGGAATTTGCAGCACGGGACGGAGACAGAACACTCGGTCCGTGACACTTTTATTTCCCACCATCCGACGAAGTCGTTCCACGATCCTACAAAGGGTACTTCAAAAAACCCACAAAAAAAGAGGTTGTCGCACCCTGTCTGAAGGAAAACTACGATGGTCCCTGAGCTGTCTCACCCTGCCTGAAGAGAAACTGGGACACTGTCTCACCCTGCCTAAAGAGAAACTGTGAGCTGTCGTACCCTGCTTGAAGGAAAAATGCGGCAGTGTCACACCTTGCCTGAAGACAAACTACGACAGTGTCTCACTCTGCCTTATGAAAAACTTCGACACTGTCTCACCTTGCTAGAAGGAAAATTGCGACGATGTGGCTTTCCTTATCATTTTTTTGTCTGGCGCACCCTGTCGGCACCCTGTGTCAGTTAGAAGTCTGTGACGGTCAGTTTAATAGTTGTCATAATCCATGGAAAGCCTGAACATGAAGCCGATCTCAAGTCCAATGTTGAACGACAAGAACTATGAATTCTGAAAGCTGCGCAGACCAATTTAAGATTTGTCATAAGCCATGGTAAGTATGAGCATTGTTCAGATCTAGTATTGAAGAGAAGGTATCGCTGATGCTGAGTCAAAATATTGGACAACGTTCATGCCTTGATTGTTGAATATCGAGTCTTGCAGAGATCGATACAAGAAAAACCTATGTCGAAAAGGGTGGAGAAGATCTAGAGTTTCTATCCAGTTTCCAAGGATTTGAAGTCTTTAGGATCACTGATACCAAAGAAGAAACGACCAAGAAGATTGAATCTTGAAGATGGTGCTAGAAGAGCTACCAGAAGAAATCGAAGAGGTAAGAAATCTATTAACTTCAATCGGTTCATGGAAAATCTTTGATGGAGACAATTATGAATTATGGTCATTAAAAATTAGGGATCTATTAAGGTCACAAGATGTGTAGCATTTTGTAGTTGAAGAGGATCCTAGTGATCTAGAATCATTTCAGAATTTGACAGAGTATCAAAAGGACAGAAAGCAAGTTGTTGCCTTAAGTAACATACAAAATGGTATAGATTATTCCATCTTTCATAACGTTTCAGGCATTTATACTCCCGAAGAAGATTGGGATATATTGAAAGCAGAGTTCAGTGAAGAGGAACCTGATGTTGTAGAAGATGAAGCAGAGTTTAGTGAAGAGGAACCAATTGTTTTTGCAAGCCATGCAACGCACCAGGAATCCCATAGTGAAGTGGAAGACAGCCAAGAATACTGTGTTTATGTTGCAGCCAATGATCAAGTCAGCTCGACAAAGCTTGTTGATCTATCTATGTTTGTTGGTGACAGTGAAATAAAACCTATCAATGCAGTCGTCCCGAGTGATGTGAGTGATAGTCTCTCAGAGAAAGAGACAGTTGATAGCATTTGTGATAGTCTCTCAGAGAAAGAGACAGTTGATAGCATTTGTGATAGTCTCTCAGAGAAAGAGACAGTTGATAGCATTTGTGATAGTCTCTCAGAGAAAGAGACAGTTGATAGCAGCATTAAAATTCTCTCACAGAAAGAGACAGTTGATAGCAGCAGTAAAATTCTCTCAGAGAAAGAGATAGTTGATAGCAGCATAGAAGTTGCAGTAGCATGTTCATCACAGAACCAGAAAACCAGAAGTTTGAGGGAGCTATATGAGCAGATTCCCATTATTGATGAGCAGTATGAGTATGCTCTGTTTCCTTGTCAGCCCACAATTTTTTAGGAAGCAGTGAAGGATGCACATTGTGTACAAGATGCAACAGTTAATGAGAATGATGATGTGGTTTCCTTTGAAACACCAGAAGAGGAAGATGAGGAAGATGCGGAACACGAAGATGAGGAAGAGGCATAAATGCTTGCTCTTCAAGAAGAGCTGAAATATATTCATCTTTTTTCGGAAAAATATTCTTAGTGTGCAGGTAAAATGGATAGTAGCATACAGTATGTTGAAACAAAAGAAGAAGAAGACTTGCACTATGTTCCAAGACCAATGAAAAGCAATAAAACTATTTATTGTGCAGAAGACAAAGAAGATGCTGAAGAACACCTACTTAGCATAAAGTTAAAGAAGACAAAGAAAAGGGGGCCTTCACTAGAAGGAAATATAATACCACATTCATTCATATTGTGGTATTAAATATTCATGAAAACCTAAAAATTATATTGCTTATATATTAAGGGGAAAAGGGTTTTTTTATTTATTTAATGTAACAATACAAAAACACTTTGGGGTATTTTTTATATGGGTAGGATGACAAATATCCTCCAAATGGAGATTGCGGGATCATATCCGGATGAGAAATCGGGTTGAGGCAAGGCTCGGGCTTACTAGTACACAGGGAAATCGCGTCTTGAGGAATGCTTGAGGCCAGGGGGTTTCGTGGTGAAGTGGCTTTCCAGTCAATCATAATTGAGAGATAGTGGTCATTGACAGCCAATTATTACCAATAGCACTCAGCCAATTGTTACCAGTAACCTTGGGAGGCTCTAAGCCTCCTGGTCCTATTATAGGCCCTCGATAGGCCTTGGGGGCTTGAATACCCAACCACTAGTGCCTATTATAGGCCTTGGGAGGTTTCGTCAGCCTCCTAGAGCTTGTTATAGGCCCTGGGGGCTTGGATACCTAGCCCACAATAGGCTTAGTCAGTGATTGTGGAGCTGTAACATGCAATCTAAATGGTGTACTATGTGTACTGGCTCTAGTGACATACAAGAAGTGATCTCCTATCTCTTCATTAGACCATTAGATGTTGCAAATCATAATGATATGTGGTTGAGTAATTGCATTGTGGGTGAAGTAATGTGCATCCACAATATACATCGAAAGAAGCAAGGTGCATTGTAGAATGCATGTCAGGTCATAAGAGGGGTATCATATCAATATACTAGGTAGAAATATAGAGGGGTATAAAAAATGTTAATGAAAAAATTGATACATACAATATCTAGTGAAAATAGGGGTTTTTCTAAATTGGGAAGGCATATTGGGAGGTGGTTAAAAAAATTGATTTTGGAAGGTATTTTCTAATATTTAGTGAAATTAGGAGTATTGTTTCATATGCCACGAACGAACATGCTATGATAGCGGTTTATTGAGTGAAGCCCCTATGACAAAGAAGAAGCGGTCCAAGTACACATCAAGGAAGAAAATAAAGCTTAAGTTTATTTGAATGCAATGTATGCCTAGTTGAGACATAGACTAGCAGGAACAATGCCTAAGTGTTGACACATTGATAGTGTTGAGCACACCATCCCACTTGATATTAAGAGGGTGTGTTAAGAGTTGTAATATCAATGGTCCTAAGTTGGTCAGTTAGTTGAGTCAATGGTCCTAAGTTAGTTGAGTAAGTTGTTGACTAGGTCATTAGTCGACCCATGTTATACACTGGCCCATAGTATTAGCCAGTGGTTTTGGTGTTATGTGAAACTATATATATGTATGACATTTAATAATGAGAAGGCAATGAATATGCCCTTTGTTTCTTCTCTTTATGTTCTGTGAATTGCAAAATTTATCAAAAAATAGTGAAGCATAATAGTTGTTATGCCTGTGGTAGGTCAAAAAAACACGTTCTCCATTGTAATAGGTAAATATGGTTTCCTCCTATCTATTTATAAGCAGATAAATCTCTGCTTTAACCTCGGGTGATTACATAGATATCAATCTGTTCCTTCTACCGCAGCTTGGGCGAATCAGTGGATGAATCATCTAGTTACGATTTCTCACCTATTAATCTATACTGAACTTTCAGACATAATTTAGGGAAATGCGTATCTTTTGCTCTCATATGATCGACATATATATGGTTGATGTGTCTTTCAATAGATCTTTTAACAATTTACTACATCATATTAACGCTAAGAATTAGTTGATTAACGTCGACAGCTCTATTAATATATAGAGATGGATTTTACAAATGCTAAGTGTGTTTGCATGTTTGCAAGTTCCCATAACATGGGCAATGTGGCAGATAGTGGTATCGTGCAGTGTTGCAGTGGATAATGGTATCCTACAGCCTTGAATGCTAAAAAAAATGACTTTTGTTATTTGGCTACTCAAACATTAACTTTGATTGACCCTGGTTGGTTATTATTATTATTATTATTATTATTATTCTTAACCAACCATGGTCAACCACGATTAACCATAGTGAACCATGGTCAACCATATGGTTGGTTTTGGTTGACGATGGTTAACTATCATTGACCATGGTTGCCTATTGTCTACCATGGTTGACTTTGGTTGGCCATGCGTAGCAATGGTTGAAAATAGTTGCCTTTGGTTGACGATGGTTAACTATCATTGACCATGGTTGCCTATTGTCTACCATGGTTGACTATGGTTGACTATGGTTAGCTTTAGTTTCCCATCGTTGACTATGGTTGACCATTGTTGACTATGGTTAAATTTGGTTGGCCATGGTTGACCATGGTTGACTATGGTTAGCTTTAGTTTCCCATCGTTGACTATGGTTGACCATTATTGACTATGGTTGTCTTTTGTTGAATATGGTTAAATTTGGTTAACTATGGTTAACAACAGTTAACTGTGGTTGACTAATTCACTATGGTCGACTATGGTTTCCCATGGTTGAATATGGATGGCCATGGTTGACCATGGTTGAATTTGGTTGACTTTGGTAAACCATTGTTGACTTTGGTTAACCTAGTTTGGCCACAATTGACTATTATTTAACCATGGTTGACTATGGTGGAATATGGCTCAATATGGTTTACTATGGTTGACCATGTTTGACCATCGTTGATGTAATGTCCATAAAAATAGTAAAAATTAAAAAACAAATCTATTACTGTAATAAACTAGTTAAGAGATGATGATTGTAAATTAACTTTAGCACTGATAAGAACATACTACACCGGTATTTAATTTCTACATTTGAAGGGTCTCAATTTCCTAATATCATGGTCTTATTGGTTGTTATTTCTACAACTTTGCAAAAGCGATGTAATGAGTAGAAATGTAATTCTATCGTAAGTGTACAAATGTTTAGGGTATGATAATACAAATCTCCTTCTTACTGTTTTAAGAGTTTGGGTGCATATTTAAGAAAGTCTAACTAATAATTCAGGTGGGATGGAACCCTATTGGTGGCGGTTGAGGCCCATGATGAGATGCTTGGTCTTTCAAGGGGCACAGTACCCCGGCAGGGCTGCCGAGAGGTACGGTGTAAGAAATGGAACTTCTGACTTACTTAGCGAGTTTCCCTAATGCATTCAATTTGTACTTGGATTGCAAGTGTATCTATGAAGGCATCTACCTAGGGTGCTTACTTCACATTTCTAGTAATCACTTAAGTCTCAAGGGTGTGATGTTCAAAGGTTGGCATCCTATAAACCTTGTTGGAGTTTGTAATACTTGTTGAACTTATAATACTTGTTGGCCTTATAATGACTTATTGGCAATATGTAAAGTTTGTGGTCTTTGCAAAACTCATTGTGTGTATAATACTTTGTTGATCAAGAATGACTCTACTACTATAGAGATTATGATCAATATCGGAATATTTGGGGTTTGGTGATGGAATTAAATGCAACTCTACAATGGCACATGGCCAACGCTGCCAGCTACAATGAGTGTTTTCCCTTGGGTTCTTCACCAGCAAAGGTTCATTTTTGTGGCTCATTTACCTTGTTTTCTATGGATGCATTTGAGGGTTTTGTGTACTGACTTGAGCTTGGATCATGGTCAGCACACCATATGAGGTTTCGTATGCATAGATGGTGACTGAATAAGAAGGTAATTTCTTCCCTGGTATATACTATGTTTCCTTTTATTTTATTTAGATATATTTCGATATTAAATCTCAGGGTTTTGACTTTGTATGGTTCACTTGTTTGGCAGGTAGTTGTTTGGCATACTTCTTCTACGTGGCTACCGGCTAATGGCTAGTATTCAACTTTGATTGCATTGCGAATGGTAATTTCAGAGTTCACAGAGAAAACAGTAATTCTGATCAAATTAATCGTAATTATGATCATGAGAGCAGTAACAGCGATTGTTGTTCTAAAAAGAGAAAACATAAGCATCATGAACAGATTACTGGGGAGTTTAAAAGGATTAATCCACCAACTTTTAATGGCGAAGGTGACAAGGGTGAAACAGCTGAAGCATGGTTGTCTGGGATGAAGAAGTATTTTAATATTTATGACTACTCTTCTCAATTAAAAGCCAAGATGGCTATTTACAATCTGACTAGAAAGGAAGATATTGTGGCAGGATCTGAAAAGGATAAAGAGCATAAATGAAAGAGATGTAACCTAGAGTTTGTTTAAAAAGTTATTTAAGAAAAAGTTCTTGTCCGAATAGTACTTTGAAGATAAGTCCAAAGAGTTTTATGATTTAAAATTGGGTACTATGAACATGAAGGAGTTTTGCAGCAAGTTCCTCAGTTTACTAAGGTATGTACCTTACATGGTCAAAGAGAAGCCTAAGGTACAAAGGTTTCTAAGCTTTCTACCGTACAACATAAAAGACAGGATCGAGTATGATAACCCTTTCACTCTGGAAGAGGCTATGAGGAAAGCTAACTTCTGTTTTGATCAAAACAGGAAAAGAGAAGGAACAACTGGCTGGAAGAGTAATAAGCCTAATCATTTTGATCACAAAAAGAAGAGTTTTAATCAAAATTCTGGAAGTTTTAAGAAAAGTTTTAATAACAGAAGTTTTCCAAGTAATAATAGTTATAGGAGTAATGCACCACATAATTTTACTGCGACAAGAAATGTACCTAATAACAATAACAACACCAGATATGCTAAACAAAAAGGACCTATGAAGTGTTTTGATTGCGGCGGACCACATAAGAGAGCAGATTTCCCATGCAACAAAAGGACAGACAACAAAATTCATAGCATACAAGCAAAACCAATAGTTGGTGATGTGGCAAGAGAAATGCCAAGGATAAATGCAGCACTAGAAAATCGGCAAGCAAACCATCAAATGTCCATGGTCAAAATCGAAGGTACGCTACAAAACCGATCTATTTCTATTTTGATAAATCCAGGTGCAAGTTTGAGCTACATTTCACCTGAATTAGTGAAAAATTGCAAGCTAAGAATAGAAAAGTTTGATAATTCTTGGTTAGTTCAGCTAGCAATAGGCACTAAAAGAAAGGTTACAGACTTTGTCAAAAATTGTGATGTATTTTTGAATCAGCTGAAAACCCAAGTTAATCTGAATGTTTTAACCTTAGGGTCATATGACTTGTTGATTGGCATGGATTGGATTGAACAGCATAGAGTAGTGCTTAATTGTTATGAGAAATCTTTTACTTGTCTAGATAATGAAGGTAAAACTGAAACAGTAAAAGGAAGTCATAGAAATATTTCAGTAAGACAAATTTATGCATTACAAGTTAAGAGAGCTACTAGAAAGAGCTGTAAAATGTTTGTTGTTAATGTTATTAATGACAAGTGTTCATCTAAAGAAGACAAGTTAAAACTAGAGGATATTCCCATCCTTAGGGACTTTTCTGATGTATTCCCGGAATAAATTCTAGGATTACCTCCAAAAAGGGAACTTGATTTCACCATTGAGTTAGTACCAAGTGCAGTACCAAACTCAAAGGCTCCCTAGAGGATGAATATTCTGGAGTTAAATGAGTTAAAATCTCAGTTGAAAGAATTAATAGATAAAAACTACATAAGGCCAAGTGTGTCTCCTTGGGAAGCACCAGTAATTTTCGTTAAAAAGAAGGACAGTACTATGCGATTGTGAATCGATTACCGCCAGTTTAATAAAATGACAATTAAGAACCGATATCCCTTACCCTACATAGATGATCTATTTGATCAAGTACATGGAGCAGAGATATTCACTAAAATTGATTTAAGGTATGGGTATCATCAAGTTAGAATATAAGATGAAGACATATTCAAAACTGCATTCAGAACGCGATATGGACACTATGAGTTCGTAGTTATGCCTTTTGGGATAACCAATGCACCGACAGTGTTCATGTGTTTAATGAACAACATTCTACATAAATATTTGGATAAGTTTGTAGTTGTATTCATTGATGATATTATGATTTACTCAAAAACTAAAGAAGAGCATGACGAACATTTAAGAATAATTTTGCAAGTTTTAAGAGAACATCAGCTTTACGCTAAGTTCAGTAAATGTGATTTTTATAAAGATGGAATTTATGTCGACCCTGATAAGATAAAAGAAATTAACGAGTGGTCTGTCCCTAAAGATGTAACTGACGTTCGGTCATTTATGGGGATAACAGGTTACTACAGAAAGTTTACTGAAACGTTTTCAAAAATTGCGAACCCCATTACTTCTTTGCAGAAGAAAGGGAAGAAATTCGTATGGGATCAAAAGTGTCAAGAAAAATTTAATAAGTTAAAAGAATTATTAACCACTGCACCAATTTTAAAAATTGTTGATCCTAACAAAGACTTCGTTGTATGCACTGATGCATGCAACGATGGACTTGGTGGGGTCTTAACGCAAGAAGGTCATGCTATTGCTTTGAGTCTAGAAAGTTAAAAATCCATGAAAAGAATTATGCAACTTACGATCTTGAGTTGGAAGCCGTAATATATGCATTAAAAATGTGGCACCATGTAATGTCCCAAAAATAACAAAAATTTAAAATTTTTCCTATCTGTGAAGGTCGTTAGTTTATAATAGAAGAGGCGCACATTAAACGTAATAGTGTTAGAAACAATCATACTTGTATGTTGCAATGTAAGTCTAAGCCTATCTGCGTTTCATAGCCTCTTCTAAGTGTAAGTCTAGAATTTGCGGAAACGGTGTGGAAATAAAAATGAGATCGTGTTTTCATTGCGGTTTGCAAAAGTGGGTTCAACAGGTAGAAAATAACACTAGCTACTGTTGGAAATATCATGTGATTTTAATTATGTATGTCTAATGACACCTTCAGGTGATGATCTTCTTTGATGATGGTATGTTTTTCACATTGGGGATTCCATAATACTCCCGAACATGTAATTACATACCTCGGCAGGGTTGCCGGGAGGTATGGGCAATTGTAGGGGTTGTCGAGCTTACTTAGCATAATGCTAATGCCAACATGTACTCTTGTATTTGCAGGTATCTCAACTCTGCAAGTAAGATCTCCAAATGGATGGTTCTTATCGCACTATTGGTCCTATTCCAGCGGTGTATGATAAGTCATTAATATTCCATTGTCATGGGAGTTCTCAATTCGAATGTTTCCCAAAGAGGGGTTTACAACTAATAGTTCTTGGCAATGCACCAAAAGTGAATTGGTCATACTTTGCAAATTTTATGTATATAAATCAAGCCCTTTTGTAATTTAAATCATGGTGGTGGAAATCTATGACTCCACTATAGGAAGTGCAAATTATTGGACCTGCACTTAGATGGAAGTTGGTGAAATCTTTAATGCATTTAGTAGCTTGTGGAGAACAGCCTGGCATAAGGGTTTGGATGTTGATTTGGGATTTTTTATCTGTAGTCTCTGTATTCGACTTGTTGTTTGTTTATGACTCTGCACTTTCGTTGTTGGATGGTGGTGGGGTGTACTGACCCGAGATCTACTTGTGGTCAGCATGCTTAGTGACTGTTGCTATCAATCATGGCGTAGGGTGGCCATACTTCTTACAGGTAAAGAAATTAAACCCTATCAGTTATTGACAATTTCTAATCCCTTTGAACTGAAAATGCATGTTTAAGCTGAGTGATACTGTATGTTGTTTGTGACAGCTGATACACGCTTTGGTGTGGGAGGTGCAAAGGTTTAGAATGTTGTGGGAGTGACTAGGGTACTGGTAAGTCTAGCTTCCCATGCATGCCCTATCTCCTGTAACTCTAGTGTTGTTTGTATGCGTTTGACCTGGTGTTTTAATGTGAGACCCCATAAGCCATTGGCTTACTGATTCGCTTTGGGGAGGCCTAAAATAGTCATCTACTTGGATAGACTTGACAGAATGGGGTTTTGATGTAATTTAACTAGTTGGATGAATACGAGGACTATAATATGTATCAGCTGGGTTTCACCAGTTATTCGGTTCTGCGAAAATCTTGTAATTAAAATAAATACTCTTTCATGAGATATTACTCCTGTATAGTTATAATGATTTTGAATGCTACATTTCTCTGTTTACTGTGTGTATTTAAGCATTTGAGCTGAAACTTTAAAAGTTCTAAGGTTATGGGTTTCCTGGGTATTTTGTAAACTACTGTTCCGATAATGCAGACATTTATAAAGGGTCGTTGCCCCTTTTTGTTTCTACATAATGTTGTGGTTCGTATGTTGTTTTCAATGGCACTTGTTATTTGTTTTGAATATTGCTACAGGGTTTATGTGTGAGCAATGTATTGTTTGTGGGTATATATAAGACATTAATGTAATGTCCCAAAAATATCAAAAATTTAAAATTTTTCCCTGTCTGCAATATTCGTCAATTTACAGTAAAAGATTCATTCATAAATCTAACATCATTAAAACATACATGATTGCATGAAAATACTTGTTAGTCTAAGACTGCTGGTTTGCAAGGTCAAATCTTATGTGTAAATTTAAGTTGTTGCGGAAGCGATGTGGAAATGATATGATTGCACTTATTTGTTGAAAATGTAAATGTCATAATACTTTTTGTTGTTTTTAAGAATCAATGTTTCTAATTGTGATTATCTATTTCACCTTGAGCTGCTTGTTGACATATGTTATTTCCTTAGTGGTTTATTATAATACCCCGAGAAGGGTAATTACAGACCTCGGCAGGACTGCCGAGAGGTATGGGTAAGAGTAATGGTTGCGGGACTCACTTAGCATCTTGCTAACGTCCTATATTATCTTCATGTTTTACAGGTGAAGTATATAGCCGAGTTTTACCTCTAATGTTTGGCACTCCGATCACTGCTGGTACTAAGTCCCATGTAATTGCTATGGTGTTAGAGACGGGTGGTGATCCCACTACCATGGGGAATTAATATCATGAAAGACTACCCATGATAGGGTTCATGACTATTGGCTTATGGTGAACTAAACGAAGGTGTATTGTTTCAAAGGTTATGCCTATGGGCTTAGTGTAAAAAATAATCAAACCCTTTGAATTTGTAACAGGGTTGACTACATGACTCCACTATAGACTTGTTGCCAAAACATTTCGCCTCCACTAAGATGAGTTTGGTGTATCATTAATGCACTTTAATTGAGTGTGGAAGACAACTTGACACGAGGGTTTTGGGGAAACGATTTGGGGCTTTTTCCCATCACTCCAGCATTCAACTTATCCATCATTTTGGTTCTGCACTTCGTGGATATGGTTACTGTGTTGAGTACTGACCCGAGCTCTGCTCGTGGTCAGTCTATTGGTTAAATGTTAAGCTCGTATATGGAGTACATCAACCCTGCTCTACCCAGGTAATGAGTGATTTCTTCTCCACGACTCATGATTTTATCCTGCTTCTACTGTATGAGATACAATACGGTTGCTAACCTCTTTTGTGTATCGTTTGTGACAGGTAGAAAGAAAATGCTCTGGTAAGGGAGCTACCAGGATTCGAGGAGGCGCAAAAATGGTGAGTCTAGCTTCCCTTCTTCGAGCCCTATCTTCTGCAGCTCTGTCATTGTGTGTATGCATTTGTCCTAGTTGTTTTTGGGTGAGACCCCCGTAAGCCATAGGCTTACTGATTCAATTTGGTGAGGTCTACTAGTCGCCTATTGGCTGGCCCAAACAAGATGGGGTTTCAATGTAGCTACCTAGCTTAACGAAGTTTTATGAGTGTAGTATGGTTGAAATATGACCTGGCATAGTTGAAATGATTTCAAGGGTTTCAATCTCTGTTGGTCTAAGCCCTATGATTTATGTTTTGTTTGTGGGCAAGATTCGGGAATAGTCCAAAACGAAATGTAATGGTGAACTTCCGTATACTCTGTATTTGTATAAATTAAAAGAGTTTGCATGCTGGGGTTTTGCTCCCGAACTGTATCGATGTATAACCATTTTATGAGTTGCGCCCATACTGGGTTTATTTGTTCCTTTCGGTCATGGTGAAATGTGATGTGTTGAATGGTATTATGATAAAGACTTTAACTTACTTCGTTGTTTTCTTATTTGGTAACGTAGCTATAATGCGATTATGGGTTTTGTTCTTTACTCCCTTCCAGAGTTTGCTAATTGTGTATTAAAGAATTTTTTCCAGTAGATAGCTATCGTATGTCTGTATGTTGAAAAGAAAATAAAAGAAGGTCTCAGGCTATCTAATGGTTTGTTTAAAATATGGTATACATGTGGTTTGATAGGGAAACTGAAATAGATCGACAAAGAATGGGCAATAGAATTTGTCTTGAATTGGAACCTTGCTGCCAGTGGTTAAAGAAATTATGGGTTGGATTGTTTGTTGTAGTCTTTGATTTAAAAGAAATTCAAAATCCTGTAGTTGGTCTCGCTGGGGTTCAATCGTTGATCAATAAAGTAACTAGGGTTTCGATAAAATTGTTTCCTGCTCTACCATTTTCACTTGCTGGGTGACATTTGATCCTGTAGGTATATATGTGAAAATACATTGAATCACTAAGTGCAAATACAAGTGTGTGTGTGGTTCATGATTTACAGAAACGTCTCTTTTTCTAGACTCCTGTAGAAACTGTATTTGGCTTAAAGGGAAAAAATATCTAAATAATGAATTCTGCATGGTTTAAATAAGATGACTAATATTTTCTACTAAATAGAAAGTCAAATCGATTTCAGTAGGAGATAAGCATATCATTTCTTTAACCAGAAAAATAATCTATTTCAAGCTGAGGAAGAGTATGTGTAACTAGATTTTAAAGAATTTATGCAATGCTTGATGAACCCATACTTGAAAGTTTTTGACATACGTTTGCCTATAGATTCGGGGTGAATCTGAAATTTACAACTGATATAACAATCTATACTATTTTCTTACAATTCATTTATAAACAAAATATAATTTAATGAGAATATTTCTCTAGGAACTCGCATACCTGCTAATTCATGTAGCCTGTCCCTGCTAGTAATACCCTACTGATAATACCCTGCACACTCAGCCAACTCGTTACTAAAAAAAAACTACTGACTCTTAGCTGACCTGAAACTTGGAACAAATGACCTTGGGACTACCATGTTCCTCCAAACCATGATTCTACAACCATTCCTGGTTCAGTAGGAATCCCCCCGAGCTAGTTCTGACATGCAAACCGAGAAGTAGAGGCCTTAGGTGATAGCTGGTTCAGATCTGTAAAAATTATGAACAGAGTTCATTTCTGGGCAGAGAGTTCTTCTTGGCACAATAATACCAAAAGGAAAAGATGATCATCCCCCAATCTTTGGGGTCTATCCTCCTTAAGTAGGAACATCTTGAAAGATGACAGTAGGAATTTACTGGTTTCTTTAAAGCAATTTAAATTATATATAAAAGAAATATTATTTGTTTAATTAACTGCTAATAAATTTGGAACTAGGACTTCTCACTTGTTTTTAACTAAGTGTATTGATCTGTAATCTTTTTAATAAAATAATAATACCATAGTTATAATTCCACCTTTAAATAATAATAGATAACATTTGGTAAAACGTGGCAGCCCACTTATGCATAAATATATATATATATATATACATAAGAATAAATAATAAACATATTATTCTTAAAAGCTCTTTAATAATAGTATTTAGCTTTGGGGCTTTTTAAGCACTTGGTTCACATGATACTTCTTTTAAATTCTTTTTAAGGGTAGGGTCCACTTCTTTGGATGGTTTCAGCAAGCTAGTAAGGCACCTCTAGTCTCTCCCTTTGCATATCAGATCCCTCGTTTTAACATGGTAGTTCCCGCAGTAGATGATGATAATAAGATTTATTTGATCAAGTCGAAAATAGTTGTGATAAGCCTCGCAAGTGCTATTCAGAGTCCTCTTCGACTCAACACTTGAGATGTAATAACCCCGAGTGCTCTTCAAATCCTTTCAACTCAACACTCTCACATGGGCATTACGCTAGTGCAAATCCAGAGCCTCTGCGCAACACTAGAGCTAGAATGTGATTGTGAGGCACATCTAGGATGTTTAATTGTCCTCGGATCCAGTAATCATTTCTTTCAAGATTGGAGTGCTCCAGGGATCATGCCCAACACTCAACGTACATCGGCGCTTAGGCCCAGTACGAAATCGAATTCTCTAAATACATCGGGGCCTAGGCCCAGTATATAGGTCTTTTGTGTGTTCCTGAGTCCATGCTCAACACACTAACTAATCAACCATGTAAATCATGCTCTGCACAGTATAATGTAACAAAAGAGGTAATCTCAGTATATCATAATTTTGTAATCATTTCTTGAAATACAACATAGTTTATTCATTCGGCTTTCCTGCCCCGCATATATTCAACAAGGAAACAAATCAGGGTACATGCCCAATACATCAACTCATAAAGGAAATAAATCAAACTTACTAATGCTATGTCAAACATAATAAATCACATATACTGGGGCTGTAACCCAACATGACATCATAACATAGTTAGTCAAAAAGTTGGGATATTACAATTAACGAAGTTCTCTACTCCTCTGTTGTTGTAATGTGGGTAGATTGTAAATGAAAATGTCTCGTTTTCCTGCTGGTTGCGTGGGTAGAATGATTGCTTCCCTGGCAAGGGTTTCCAGGCTAATACTTAATGTTTTTGGTTTTTATATATAGACCTGATTCCTGTAGGAAACACTTATACGATTTGGCTTCTTGTGAAGTATGTGGGAATTGACCCTGGTCCTATCTTTCCATAGGCATCTTCGTGGTGGTCATACAAAATACATTTTTCTTGTTTCTATTTATGATTGGTCTGTTGAAATGATTAGCATAGGGTTTATGATGTGGTGGGTATGAAAAAAAGTAAATGAGCATCATTCTAAATACGATCTCTGTCATACTTGATATGTTTGGTTTAAATTATGGTTTGTATGGTTTAAGAAGAAAATAAACTAGATCAGGCAGAGAAAATGAAAACTAAATAGAAATCAATTTTAAATAATGATGTCTGCGTTTTCTCTTACTGTGGTTTATATTGTTGGGATTTCAAATGGTTGACATGTTGTTCAACGATTTCTATGGTGGTTTGGTTTCTGTAGCTAGGTGAGTTTGTTGAGGAATTAAAACAAGGGTTTTAGATAAATGAAATAAATACTATCCTAAATGAAATAGAATACTCTCATAGGTGGAATAAAATGTTATGAATATTCTTCTGAGTTCAAATCACGATTTTCCTATTCTAGCCATCTAAGCAATATAAATGACCAGCAAAGACTAGCTGGCTAGTCTTGCTGGGAATGCCATTCGATGCTGGAAAAATTGATTTAAGAACATTGCATTTATAACAAGAATATAAAACATAGGAGGGTTTTATGAATAATCATACCTGTCGATTCCCTGTAGTTTGTCCTGCTGATGATACCGTGTTGATCCTGGTAACTTTTCCTTGCTGATACTGACCTGCACACTCAGCCAACTGGTTAGGGAACTACTGACTCTTAGCTGACCTGAATTGATCTTTAATTGGATGACTTTGGCACTACCACATTCCTCCCAACCATGATTCTACAACCGTTCCTGGTTCAATACGAATCCCCCCGAGCTGGTTCTGACATGCAAACCGAGAAGTAGAGGCCTTAGATGATAACTGGTTCAGATCTGGAAAATTATGAACAGAGTTCACTTCTGGGGCAGAGTGTTCTTCTTGGCACAATAATACCAAAAGAAAAAGATGAAGAAGATCCCCCAATCTTTGGGGTCTGTCCTCCTTAAGTACGAATATCTTGAAATATGACTGTTGGAATTTACTGGTTTCTTTAAAACAATTTAAATTATATAAAAAATATTATTTGTTCACTTAACTCCTAGCTAATTTGGGACTAGGACTTCTCACTTTGTTTTATCCAAGTGTATTGATCTGTAATCTTTTTAATAAAAATAATAATTAAATAATTATAATTCCACCATAAATATTAATAAATAACATTTGGTAAAGTGGCAGCCCACTTATGCATAAATATATATATATATATAGAAGAATAAATAATAACAATATTAGTCTTAAAAGCTCTTAATAATAGTATTTAGCTTTGGGGCCTTTTAAGCACTTGGTTCACATGATACTTCTTTTAATTCTTTTTAAGGATAGCATCCACTTCTTTGGATAGTTTCGGCAAGCTGGTAAGGCACCTCTAGTCTCTCCCTTTGCATGTCAGATCCCTCATTTTAACATGGTAGTTCCCGCAGTAGATGATGATAATAAGATTTATTTGATCAAGTCGAAAATAGTTGTGATAAATCTCGCAAGTGCTATTCAGAGTCCTCTTTGACTCAACACTTGAGATGTAGTAACCTTGAGTGCTCTTCAGAGCCTTTCAACTCAACACTCTCACATGGGCGTTATGCTAGTGCAAATCCAGAGCCTCTGCTCAACACTAGAGCTAGAATGTGGTTGTGAGGCACATATAGGATGTTTAAATGTCCTCGGATCCAGTAATCATTTCTTTCAAGATTGGAGTGCTCTAGGGATAATTCCCAACACTCAACATACATCGGGGATTAGGCCCAGTACAAAATAGAATCCTCTAAATACATCGGGGCTTAGGCCCAGTATATAGGTCATTCGTCTGTTTGTGAGTCCACGCTCAACACACTAAATAATCAACCATGTAAATCATGCTCTGCACAATATAATGTAACAAAAGGAATTAATCTCAATATATCATCATTTGTAACCAATTCTCATTATACAACATAGTTTATTCATCCAGGCTTTCCTGCCCCACATATATTCAACAATGAAACAAATTAGGGTCCATGCCCAATACATCAACTCATGAAGGAATAAATCAAAACAAACTAATGCTATGTCAAACATAATAAATCCCATATACTGGGGCCATGACCTGGTATAACACCATAACATAGTTAGTCAAAAAGTCGGGATAATACATCCCTCCCTGCTTAGAACAACACCATCCCATTGTTTCTAGGGGCTAGGAATGAGATCATGAAACAAGGCAGGGTATGCCTCTCTCATGGTAGCTTCGTTCTCCCAAGTGGCCTCATCTGGTCCAAAGTTCCTCCATTGCACTTTCAGCCGAGTAATGGTCCTCCTCCTAATCTAGACCTCTCTCTTGTCCAAAATGTGGAGCAGTTCTGGCATGAACTCCCCTTCGGGCTCCACCTATAATAAGGACCAATCAATAACATGTTTAGTATCGTATACATATTTCTTTAATAAATAAGCATAAAAAACATTATGAACTTTTATATGTGCTGGTAGGGATAACTCATATGCTACTGGACCCTTCTTGCCCAGTATTTCAAAAGGTCCACAGAACCTTGGGGCTAGTTTACCGCAACGTCCCAAACTTAACGAACTTTGTTTCATTTTTATTCTTAGGAAGACATGTTCACCAATTTGGTAGTCCTTGTCCTTTCTTTTCTTGTCTGCGTAACTCTTTTGGCAATCTTGTGCTTCTTTCAAATTCAGTTGCACCTTGGAGACTAGTTGTTCCAAGTCTTTTAGTAAGTCTGGCCCTAGCATAATCCTATCCATCAGGCTATCCCAGGGGATGGGGGTTCGATACTTTCGACTGTAGAGTACCTCGAAAGGACTCATTTTGGTCGAGGTTTGATACCCGTTGTTGTATGCGAACTCTGAGAGGTGTAGGTATTCTTCCCACTTAGTGGGATTGTTCATGACATACATTCTCAGCATATCATCCAAGATTTGGTTTCCTCGTTCCGTCTATCCATTGGTTTGGGGGTGGTATGTGGTACTAAACTGTAGTTGTGTTTGTAATCCGGAGAACAATTCTCTCCAAAAGTTACTAGTGCACTTTGTGTCTCGATCCTAGATAATTGCTTTGGGTATCCCGTGTAACTGGAAAATCTCCTTTAGGAAGATTTCCGCAATGTGAACTGCCTTGTAGGTAGATTTTACTGGTATAAAATGTGCAGCTTTCGATAGCTTGTCTACTACTACGAAGATGGAGTCGTTTTGTTTCTTGCTCTTGGGTAGGCCTGTAATGAAATCCATACTTATTACCTCCCACTTCCATTCTAGAATGGGTAACGGTTGAAGTAGTCCGGAGGGGTGTTGGTGTTCTGCTTTGACCAACTGACATTCCTGACACTTCGCGATTAACAATGCGATGTCAGCTTTCAGTTTAGGACAAAAGTAGTGTTTCTTTACGGCTGAAATCATATTTTGATATCCAGGGTGTCCTGAATAGGAGCTCCGATGGAATTTGGTGAGTATGTTAGGTCTAATGTCCCCCCCCTGAGGAACGTAAAGTCTCTCCTTTAACCATAACAATCCTGATTCATCTATCTTGTATTCTTTCTATTGTTGAAAAAGCCTATCTTCCTAGATATTTTTAAGGATCTCGACATAGAACCTATCATTTTGGCATGTCATTCTAATTCTTTCATGTAAGTTGGAGTCTGTCTGACTTTCGATTACCTCATATAACATATGAGCTCGTCGACTTAAGGAGTCGGCAATCTTGTTTTCTTTCCCCTTGATGTGTTTTAGTTCAAAGTGATACTCACTAAGAAAGGCTAACCACCTAGCCTATCTAGCGTTCAGGTCTGGTTGATCGAATAGATACTTTAGACTCATGTTGTCCATCTTTAGCAATAATTTCTTACCCATGAGGTATTGTCTCCACATCTTTAGAGTGTGGATAATGGCGGCCAATTCAAGGTCATCAGTAGGATAGTTTTTCTCATGTTCCTTTAGCTTTCTTGACTCGTACCAGATGGAAAAGTCATCTTGCATAAGGACTCCACCGAGTCCTTCCTTGCTTGCATCGGTGCAAACTACAAAGTCCCCATTGGGGTCGGCAATTCGTAGTATTGGTGTGCTAATCAGAAGTTGTTTTAACTTCTGAAAATTTTCTTCGCACTTGTCTGTCCAGATGAACTTACTGGTTTTATTCTGTAATGCGGTCATGGGGCAAGCAATCCGAGAGAAGTTCTCAATGAACTTTTGATAATAACCGGCTAAACCTAGGAATGATTGTATATCGAAAACACACGTAGGTGTGGGCCATTCTTCGATAGCTTTGATATTTTCGGGATCAATTGCTATTCCTTTCTTTGAAATGATGTGCCCTAAGTACTGTATCTGAGGTCTATAGAATTCACACTTGCTAAATTTTGCGTACAGCTGATATTCTCATAATATCCGTAGGACTATTCGGAGGTGTCCCTCATGTTCTTCTTCATTCTTGGAATAGATCAAGATATCGTCTATGAAGAATAAAACAAACTTGTCGAGGTACTTGCTGAAAACATTGTTCATCATGCACATGAAGTTTGCGGGTGCATTCATCAGACCGAAAGGCATTACTACAAATTCGTAGTGGTCGTATCGGGAGCAAAACGCGGTCTTACTGATGTCCTCATCATGGATTCTTACTTGGTGATATCTGGATCACAGGTCTATCTTCAAGAAGATCTTTGCCCCTCCGACTTGGTCAAACAAGTCATCAATCCTAGGGAGTGGATAACGGTTCTTGATGGTTAACTTGTTGAGTTGGCGGTAATCAATGCACATACGCATCGTGCCACCCAACTTTTTAACAAAGAGGATTGGTGCTCCCCAGGGAGACACACTCGGTCAAATGTAACCCTTGTCTATTAGTTCTTGTAACTATATTTTGAGCTCTACCAGTTCGGGTATACTCATACGGTATGGAGTCCTAGAGACGGGTATGGATTCGGGGGTTAGTTCTATGGAAAAGTCTAATTCCCACTTCAGTGGTAACCTGGGCATCTCCTCGGGAAACACGTCTCTGAATTCTACTAGTATCAGGAAATCCTTGATCTTTTGTTCCCTATCGGCTTCTACTGATTGAAGGTGGATTGCAAATAGTTTACAACCCTTTCTTAAGCATTTCTTTGCTTGCAATGCCGATATCTACCGTACTGATACTTCCTTAGGTATACCTTGGATGGTTCTTTGGTTTCCTTGACTATCTGTGCATAGGATTGACTTATTTAAGCAATCTAACGAGGCATGATGTCCTTCCAACCAATCCATGCCTATTATTACGTCATAAGATCCTAGCGGTAAGATGTTCAAATCCATCTGAGTTAAAAAGCCATTCAAATCTATCTCACAACTCTTAACTAGTTCGGAGACCTTCCGTTTGGTACCTGTGGCTAATTGTACCAGCCATGGTGCTTTGTGACTCTCTCAGTTTAATTTGAAAGACTCTACTATTCTAGGAGAGATGTAGCTCCGGCAAGCACCAAGGTCTATTAAAACTGAAATGATATTGTTAGATATCTTACCCTCAATTTCTACCATGGTGTCTTGATGATCTGCCTGTCGGCCATCAAGGGTGGCATAAATCCTAGGTGTCTTTTCCATGCCTCCCACTATAGGATCAGCTCGGATGTTGTGTAAAGTCCCATCTGTTTTGTTGGGGCAGTCTCTGTAGTAATGTGGTCCCTGGCACTTCCAACAAGAAACAATTGGTGGGACTGTGTTTGCCCCTTTTTTGAAGGCTGGCCTGTTGGCTGGTGGTGGGGGTGCATTAGGTCGAGCCTGGGGTCGGCTAAAACCTCTGTTGGGTGGAAAACTATTGTTATGTTTTCGAAAAGGTGGGGGTCTAAAACTTGACCTGTGGTTGTTTGAGAAGGTCCTGAATCTGTCCCTATTTCTGTTGATGTTGTCGTTCCTTGGCTAGCCATGCTCATAGCACAGCCTGGCTTTATGTAGGGTTATGTCAAGGATCTTGGGCATGTCGAATTCTATCTTCTCTCTAAATTTTGGTGGTAGCCCACCCAAGAACTGCTGGATTTTCACCTTTTCATCCTTGATGTAAGGCACATAGTGCAGCAAGTCTAAGAACTGGTTTATGAAAGCTTCCATATTCAGGGAACCCATTTTCAGCTCATGAAATTATTTTATCTTTTTGTCGAAGAATCTTTCAGACATGTATTTGTCCTGAAATATTCTGCTGAAAGTGTCCCAGCTTATGTCTCGCAGCTCTTGTCCTTTAGTGTGCTTTAGGTCCCGCCACCATCTGGTAGCTTTTCCATTTAAGTTGTATATGGCTAGTCAGGCTTGCATTTCGCTGGAATAATTATGAACCTTAAAGTATTTGTTCATCCCTAGCAACCATTCTTCAGCTTTTTCCCCCAAGTTAACTTCTCCGTCATATGTTGGGGCTCTTATCTTTTTGAACTCTCCTTGTAAGCTTTCATCACTGTTCCTCCTTCTCTTGCAAGGAGGTGGGGAGCCATTGTCATTGGAAGAGCTCTTACAGTCCTCTTCCAATGGTTCCGATTTATAATCTTCCTGTTCTCCTATTTTGTAGTTGGCTTCATTCCCCATGTTAAGAGTGTTGACAAAAAGAGTACGTTGTCCATGGGGTTTTGCCCTTGTTAGGATTTGAAGTAAGGCCTCATTTATAGCCCGATGTTCCCTTCTTTCTTGCATGTTTTCATCCCTAAAACTATGGAATTATGCCTGTAGTTGCTTCATGGATTTATCTAAATCTGAGTTGAGCTCCACCACAATTTCTTGCTCTCATGGTGGGGAATTTAGGTTGCCTCGTATCCTGCTTCCTTGTTCTGCACTCATTTTTCTGCTATTGTTTGTACCTGAAATTGATATAAGCATCTGTCGTTGGAAAACAATGTGTTAGTTAATTCTCTTTGTAAAAACATAATACATTAATTTAAACACTTTCATGTTTCTGCAGCTGTGTTTGGTAGTGAGCCCAATAGGTCACTTAGTGTTTGTAACTTGCTCTGATACCACTTGTAATGTCCCAAAAAATAACAAAAATTTAAAATTTTTCCTGTCTGCTAAGGTCGTTAGTTTATAATAGAAGAGGCGCACATTAAACGTAATAGTGTTAGAAACAATCATACTTGTATGCTGCAATGTAACTCTAAGCCTATCTGTGTTTCATAGCATCTTCTAAGTGTAAGTCTAGAGTTTGCGGAAACAGTGTGGAAATAAAAATGAGATCGTGTTTTCATTGTGGTTTGCAAAAGTGGGTTCAATAGGTAGAAAATAACACTAGCTACTGTTGGAAATATCATGTGATTTTAATTATGTTTGTCTAATGACACCTTCAGGTGATGATATTCTTTGATGACGGTATGTTTTTCACATTGGGGATTCCATAATACTCCCGGATAGGTAATTACATACCTCGGCAAGGTTGCCGGGAGGTATGGGAAATTGTAGGGGTTGTCGGGCTTACTTAGCATAATGCTAATTCCAACATGTAATCTTGTATTTGCAGGTATCCCGACTCTGCGAGTAATATCTCCAAATGGATGGTTCTTATCCCATTCCACCGGTGTATGATAAGTCATTAATATTCCATTGTCATGGGAGTTCTCAATTCGAATGTTTCCCAATGTGGGGTTTACAACTAATAGTTCTTGGTAATGCACCAAAAGTGAATTGGTCATACTTTGCAAAGTTTATGTATACAAATTGAGCCCTTTTGTAATTTAAATCATGGTGGTGGAAATCTATGACTCCACTATACGAAGTGCGAATTATTGGACCTCCACTTAAATGGAAGTTGGTGAAAACTTTAATGCATTTAGTAGCTTGTGGAGAACAGCCTGACATAAGGGTTTGGATGTCGATTTGAGATTTTTTATCTGTAGTCTCTGTATTCGACTTGTTGTTTGTTTATGACTCTGCGCTTTCATTGTTGGATGGTGGTGGGGTGTAATGACTCGAGCTCTGCTCGTGGTCAGCACGCTTAGTGACTGTTGCTATTGATCATGGTGTAGGGTGTCCATACTTCTTACAGGTAAAGAAATTAAACCCTATCAGTTATTGACAATTTCTAATCCCTTTGAACTGAAAATGCATGTTTGAGCTGAGTGATACTATATGTTGTTCGTGACAGGTGATACACACTTTGGTGTGGGAGCTGCGAAGGTTTATGATGTTGTGGGCGTGACTAGGGTACTGGTAAGTCTGGCTTCCCATGTGTGCCCTATCTCCTGCAACTCTGGTGTTGTTTGTATGTGTTTGGCCTAGTGTTTTAATGTGAGACCCTAATAAGCCATTGGCTTACTAATTCGCTTTGGGGAGGCCTAAAATAGTCATCTACTTGGCTAAACTTGATAGAATGGGGTTTTGATGTAATTTAACTAGCTACATGAATACGAGGACTGTAATATGTGTCAGCTGGGTTTTACTGGTTATTCAGTTCTGCGAAAATCTTGTAATTAAAATAAATACTCTTCATGAGATATTACTCCTGTATAGTTATAATGATTTCGAACGCTACATTTCTCTGTTTCCTGTGTGTATTTAAGCATTTGATCTGAAACTTTAAAAGTTCTAAGGTTTTGGGTTTCCTGGGTATTTTGTAAACTACTATTCTGATAATGCAGACATTTATAAAGGGTTGTTGCCCCTTTTTGCTTGTAAACAATGCTGTGGTTCATATGTTGTTTTCAATGGCACTTGTTATTTGTTTTGAATATTGCTACAGGGTTTATGTGTGAGCAATGTATTGTCTGTGGGTATATATAAGACATTAACGAAGTTCTCTATGCCCCTGTTGCTATAATGTGGGTATATTGTAAATGAAAATGTCTCGTTTGCCTGCTGGTTGCGTGGGTAGAATGATTGCTTGCCTGGCAAGGGTTTCCAGGTTAATACTCAATGTTTTTGGTTTTTATATATAGACTTGTTTCCTGTAGGAAACACTTATACGATTTGGATCCTTGTGAAGTCCGTGGGAATTGACCCTGGTCCTATCTTTCCATAGGCATCCTCGTGGTGTTCATAGGAAATGCATTTTTCTTTTTTCTATTTATGATTGGTCTATCGAAATGATTAGCGTAGGGTTTATGATGCGGTGGGTATGAAAAAAAGTAAATGAGCATCATTCTAAATATGATCTCTGTCATACTTGATATGTTTGGTTTAAATTATGGTCTGTATGGTTTAAGAAGAAAATAAACTAGATCGGGCAGAGAAAATGAAAACTAAATAGAAATCGATTTTAAATAATGATGTCTGTGTTTTCTCTTACTATGGTTTGTATTGTTGGGATTTCAAATGGTTGACATGTTGTTTAGCGATTTATATGGTGGTTTGGTTTCTGTAGCTAGGTGATTTTGTTAAGGAATTAAAACAAGGGTTTTAGATAAATGAAATAAATACTATCCTAAATGAAATAGAATACTCTCAAAGGTGGAATAAAATGTTATGAATATTCTTCTGAGTTCAAATCACGATTTTCCTATTCTAGCCATCTAAGCAATATAAATGACCAGCAAAGACTAGTTGGCTAGTCCTACTGGGAATGCCATTCGATGCTGGAAAACTTGATTTAAGAACATTGCATTTATAACAGGAATATAAAACATAGGAGGGTTTTATGAATAATCATACCTATCGATTCTCTGTAGTTTGTCCTGCTGATGATACCCTGTTGATCCTGGTAATTTGTCCTTGCTGATACTGACCTGCACACTTAGACAACTGGTTAGGGAACTACTGACTCTTAGCTGACCTGAATTGATCTTTGATTGGATGACTTTGGGACTACCACGTTCCTCCCAACCATGATTCTACAACTGTTCCTGGTTCAGTATGAATCCCCCCGAGCTGCTTCTGACATGCAAACCGACAAGTAGAGGCCTTAGATGATAACTGGTTCAAATCTGGAAAATTATGAACATAGTTCACTTCTGGGGCAGAGTGTTCTTCTTGGCACAATAATACCAAAAGAAAAAGATGAAGAATATCCCCCAATCGTTGGGGTCTGTCCTCCTTAAGTAGGAATATCTTGAATTATGACTGTTGGAATTTATTGGTTTTTTTAAAACAATTTAAATTATATAAAAAATATTATTTGTTCACTTAATTGCTAGTTAATTTGGGACTAGGACTTCTCACTTTGTTTTATCCAAGTGTATTGATCTGTAATCTTTTTAATAAAAATAATAATGCAATAATTATAATTCCACCTTAAATATTAATAAATAACATTTGGTAAAGTGGCAACCCACTTATGCATAAATATATATATAGAAGAATAAATAATAACAATATTAGTCTTAAAAGCTCTTAATAATAGTATTTAGCTTTGGGGCCTTTTAATCACTTGGTTCACATGATACTTCTTTTAATTCTTTTTAAGGATAGGGTCCACTTCTTTGGACGGTTTCAGCAAGCTGGTAAGGCACCTCTAGTCTCTCCCTTTGCATGTCAGATCCCTCATTTTAACATGGTAGTTCCCACAGTAGATGATGATAATAAGATTTATTTGATCAAGTGGAAGATAGTTGTGCTAAGTCTCGCAAGTACTATTCAGAGTCCTCTTCGACTCAACACTTGAGATGTAGTAACCTTGAGTGCTCTTCAGAGCCTTTCAACTCAACACTCTCACATGGGCATTACGCTAGTGCAAATCCAGAGCCTTTGCTCAACACTAGAGCTAGAATGTGGTTGTGAGGCACATCTAGGATGTTTAAATGTCCTCGGATCCGGTAATCATTTCTTTCAAGTTTGGAGTGCTCCAGGGCTCATTCCCAACACTCAACATACATCGGCGCTTAGGCCCAGTACGAAATAGAATCCTCTAAATACATCGGGGATTAGGCCTAGTATATAGGTCATTCGTGTGTTTCTGAGTCCATGCTCAACACACTAAATAATCAACCATGTAATTCATGCTCTGCACAATATAATGTAACAAAAGGATTTAATCTCAGTATATCATCATTTGTAACCGATTCTCATTATACAACATAGTTTATTCATCTGGGCTTTCCTGCCCCACATATATTCAACAATGAAACAAATCAGGGTCCATGCCCAATACATCAACTCGTGAAGGAATAAATCAAAACAAACTAATGCTATGTCAAACATAATAAATCGCATATACTGGGGCTGTGACCTGATATAACACCATAACATAGTTAGTCAAAAAGTCAGTATATTTTAGTCAAAAAGTCGGCATATACTTGGGCTGTGACTTATGTGTTGAATTGGAATGACATACAGGTGGAGCCCGAAGGATATTTTCAAGTGTAACCGGACTGTATTCTCGACCGGAGGGAAATTATGCTTCGGAATCGCACCATAGGGCAAGTAAAGGTGCAATGGAAGCACCTTAGCCCTGATGAAGCTACTTGGGAATTGGAAAGTAATATGCGGGCAGCAATATCCAGTTTTGTTCCATGAAGAATCTGATGAAGAATAAGCAACATCGAAGACGATGTTGAGCTTAAGTGGGGGTGTTTGTAACATACCCTTTTTGCTGAAGGACATTTTATGTTGGAAACATTATGTTAACTTTTATTGTAAAGTTTTTATGTTGGACAAGTGTCCAAGGATGATTGTATTTAATAAATTAAATAGGAGACAAACACCTAAGGAGACTGTTGAAAGAGTGTTTACTGACCCACTAGGTGGAATGGAATCTGGGGTAGAAGGAAATGGACAAATGGCAGCATCATTATTCAACTAACTAGCTGTTGGTATGGGATAACTCCCTTTAAATGTGGTCATAGTGCCCTAGAAGGTGGGACTGGAGCTTGAGGCTCATTTATTCTGAAACTGACCACTCAATACCTAGGCAATCTATAAAAGAACCATTGAATTGTGAACTGAGGTTCATCACTTTTCCTGACGAGGAAATTTACCTTGGGGTTTTGCTGTGCTTGCACCCAAGAGATTCAATGAGGGGATATGCTGAGTTTTTTATCATGGAGTAAGTCTACCCCTTATACTGCTGAGTGCAGAGTTATACTATTGAGTGCTAAAGCTATAGTATTGAGTGCTGAAGATAATCTACTGAGTGTTGAAGTTGAATGCCTTGCTTCTACCTAGAATCTTCTACCTAGTGGTTCAATGAACAGGCTCAGGGGTCCAAAGGAAGCAAGTAGATTGGTTGCTTCTTCTGGAGAAGGTTGGGAGGAACAAGCCTCCTTGGGTGTTTTTCGGCCCTATATTCATTTACAGGTTCTACTTGTCTTTTCAAATTATAAGCAGTTAAAGTTTCTATCTACAAATTATTGATTTACTGTTATCAAGGTTATTATTAAACAAATGCATCTATTTTAGTTTCTGACTAAAATAGGATTTTGTATAGTAATGATTATGTAAGATGAAATGAATAAAATATTTCTCTTTATTTTTCCCTATGCTAATGAATCTGCATCGTACTCTAGTATAGAGAAGAAATTAAGGTAGATAAATTGATAGGCAGATTGCCAGGTGAATGAGGAGATCAACCCTGTTATATTTTGTTAGTTTTTCCTACCATTAATATTCTGTATAAAATAACACAATTCTATGTCTTTCTCCTATCATTCTTTTATTAGTTAAATGTTTTAGGTTCACTGTATTTCTTTCATCAGGATGTATTGAATTTAACAAGCTACAAAAACATTTATTTTCTAAGTATACAGTACTGTTACCCCTTACTATTAGCAAGTATATTTATCATGAAAATAAACAGTTTTCATATCTAAGTATAGAAATTATCTCTCTATTATACAGTATTTAGGAAATTATAACAGCTGTAAATTAAATAGCATCATCAAACATTTGATCTCATTTCTATTTCAACAATAATAGATTAGTATAGGGTTTATGCTATTTTCATGTCATCTTTCTAACTTTTGCAATAGTTTCTATTTCCATTTCCTATATAATAATATATGCAATAAAAATCGTAGCATTTAACATTTTGAATAGGAAAACAAGAGTCCATCAAACTCATAAAAACATATCATCATAACCTCATAAACATAACTTATATCAGTTTTCTCAAACATCTCTAAATACACAATTGAAAACCCTAAACACTTTAACATTATTTTCACAAACATTCTTTACGACGGAGCTAATAATTACTTCTTTAAATAGTATCAAATATTTGTGAAATCACATTTATTTTATGGTCTATTGACCAAGGGCTATTATCCTCTAGGCCAAAATCCTTCGCTCTTATTCAATTAAAATTGATGCAGGCACTAATCCTTCCGTTAGGATGAAACCATCGATTTAAAAATCATTTTATTTTACAGCTGAGGAAACAAAACATTTCCCTTAGGTTTTCGTCACTCAAAACTTCTGCAAATCTGAACATCTATCAGAGCGAACGGTTAATCCATTTAGGGTATTCATTAACTATTTAAATACTTCAATCATAACATCAAACTACATTATAATTTAAACACAGAACTGCACCATTACTGTTTTCAAAATCCTAACTGTAAATTCATTTATTTACAAGAGGGTTTCATTCCCTAGTTCGATACATTTAGGCAAATGTCAAAACAACACACGGCTGGTCCAGTTATCAAAACATAACGAGGATTCACCGTCTGTCCATTAAAAAATTACATTAAAATTTCTACGTTTGTGGCTAAAACGATGCCAGGATCCATCAACAAGTATTGAATGAGCAGCGTCATCAACAAGCTACGCCAGGAGAACCTACGAGGAGTTATACCATCGAGGCTTACCGGGTGGAGCGAGCTTGGACCCTTCCATAGATATTTTATCATTGCAATCCTCCAAGACAATGTTAATACCTACCATAGAAACCATCACGAGGTTAAAACCCATTTTAAAACCAAGAAGATGCACGAAGTTCAAACTTTAAACATTGCAAACAATGCTCATAGAGTCGAAAACATTACCTCTGTTACAGGAGAATGAAGCTGGAACGCCAATAACACTAAGATTCAAATTCACCTAATAGCTGCAGAGAAAGTTTCAAACGCTACAATTTTCACCTTTGATCTCATCTAAAGACCTCGGGTTCTAATTAAAAACCCTAAAACATAGCAGAGGAACCTGAGAACCCTCTATCAAAGAACACGACAAAAGCCACAGGGCGTTTGACTCTCAAACTCCATTAAAACCTGAAACTATCAATCCTTTTAAGCAGATATCCCACCATCAAAAATGGGTAATGAAATCCTCAAGAAACCTGGTATCAAACCCTACAACTATGCAGATTGTCAGCCTCTCTCCAAGTCCAGACCCTCCAAATGAACGCCAAGAAGTAATACAAGCGAAAGTTTAGTATTAGCTGTTAGGTCAAAACCCAAACTTGAGGATAGAACCAGATCAACGGAGAGGATCAAGCAAGCCATGGATCATGAAGTTCAAAGCACCGGTACTTACAAAGTGTTATTAATAAATTCATTAATACAGAGTCCAACGCGGAGGAGATTCATCCATTTACAATCACACAGCTCATTTTATCATCAGCATTTTGTACAAGAAGTCACGTGGAATCCAATACCTGGACAGCCAACAAGACATTCCACAGAAGGTGTGGATGGGAGCGTTAAAAGCTCAGCTCACTCATGTTACTAACAACCATCGAAGGACTCCATTATCATAAAGACCTGCCAACAACCATTAAATTATCATTGGCACAATTTACACAGTATCATATTTCATACCTAGGGTTTTTTATGATATCAATGTTCAATAATACATCCATTGTAATGTTTACAAATCATATAGTTAGTTTTCTATGATGCATAAGTCGCAATTCATGCATAACATATGGTGTTTACAAAATAAATAACATATGGTAATTGCATTATGCAAAACATATAATATTTTCATTATATGGTAAGTACATTAGAAAAAGAACCCGATGCAATAAGCATCATATTATTTTGACATATCTAAATCCGCACTGCATCCTTGCATAAATAAAATGACCAGTAGAGATATTAAATAAAGAATTCATTTAATTCACAAATGTATAGTCTATATATATATATAGGATTTATAGGATTCTATTTGGCATTAGGTCGAAATTTGATACAGTATGAGGTCTCAATATATAGGTTAAAGACCATTACAATGCACATAGAAATGTTATGATATTCTATTAAAGTCTTAAATAGCATATCAAAGGATCGGTCTAGAATTCAATGATTTCACCATTATGCATTAGTAATATCATTCATTAATGAAGCCTTCTGTCGAAATTGTTTTATGATAACACTTGTACTTTGAAATGTAAAACTTACCTAACCCTTACAGATATTAGAATAGAAAGTAACTTATGTTTCTATGACGCGAATCAACGTAAAAGTTAGAGCATCCATATATCTAAGCAGATTGTAATAACAGTGACATCCACAAATTGTATAAATAGCCAGGATAACACTTGTTAAATTGAAAGAACAAAAATGAAGATCCATACCATTAACATTTTTCTTGTACAGAAAATGCTTTCGCTATCTTATTGCAATGACGGTTAGCTTAAACAAATATTGAATTACTTGAAGTACTTGAATTGTTGTAATACCTTACCTGCGAATTTGCGAAAGGAAATAGGTGCAATGCTTTAGCTATCCAAGCTAAGTAAACCTCAGGGCACCCCGTAGGAACCCCTTCATCAACATTCAAACATAGCTGTCAGTATTTATCACAAGAACTGTATTGCATGAGATTTTAAATATTGTTTATATATTTATATCTTATTACAAATGAACTGTTGTATTCTTGTGTTTAAGAACTACGAAGTGTCACTTTGTTAAACTGGTATTAGTTAAATGGTTAAAAAATATTTTATTTCCGCAGTCTGCATTTTTAGTAATTAATGCTACTTTAAAAATTTTAAATTTTAGTAAATTTTTCGGGATGTTACATGAAGATTTCCTTACTTGTGTAAATAGACCTTGAGGTTATATCAATGTGTGGAGTATACATATAAGTTGATAAAAGTCATATCTTTGATATTAATATATTAAATTTAGACATAGGAAGATCTATACTTGTGTCTCAATAAGCTTAGATGTTGTATCTTTCGAAATATTAAGAGAGACACTTAAGTGGATAATTATAGTTTCCCATACAATATGCTAGGATATATTGTATAACATATCTATATGATAGTACATATACATTATATGTAACCTTTTCGTTTATTTATAGTGAGGATAAGTTATTCTTTCTAGCCTATTAATTTTTACGGCTATATTGTCACCATGAAATTAACCAGGAGCCAATTTAGGATCCCTTATATATATAGTTCATACATGTAAAGCTCTATGAGATAGAGACTTGTTGCAACAACCATGTAGCTGATGTAATCCTATGAATTTGACTCTTTAATAGAACAACAACCCTTTGTGGACGTAGCCCAAGGAGTGGGTGAACCACATTAAAAATGGTCTCTCCTTATAATGTTATTCCCTTGTGTATTCTCATTGTGCTTTATTAATATTCAATTTGGTTACTATGATTATGTGTATTTGTGTTTTCATTTATTTTAACTATGATGACCTTTTTCCTCATATAAGCAAATGTGTTAACAATTGATATTTCCTTCTTGTTTCCTATGTATTTTTCTTATGCATCTTCGTCTGTTGAATGGACTTAGAATTGGTAATGATTTTTTTTAAACACATCTAAATATGGGAAATGGTTGAAATTTCTATTAGTCATGTATTGTATGAACTTTAGGTTTGCACATGTTTACAACCAAAATGTTGTATGAATCAAATAAATTATTGAATTACGTTTTAGTAGAAGATTGTTCTTTTACTCATATAAAAGGGATGAAAAAGGTTGCGTAAAGTAGATTGTAATACACCATTCAAATGTAGAGTTATAGATGCAGCTGAATATCATTACGACATGTAAACATTGATAAATGTATATTTAAGTGTGACGATATTTTCTTGTCGTTTAGACAATTAGATCAGTAATGATAATTTATGCGATGTTTTATGATCACTAATTAATTATAAAGTAGATTTAAATACTCAAAAATTACACTTCCGCAAAGCAATGAATGGGCGATTTGACCGCTTAGAAAATTTTAAATTTTTACGAATTTTGGGGATGTGACAGTGAGCCTCATTGGGGTTTACTGCAACAAGTTGTGGGTTCCTTGAGGTCGCCGTTGGCTGGACCATGGTGAAATGTATCTAATGGTTTTAATGGCCTTGGAGGGTTTTAGTGTAAGGTTTGGCCATTTGGCTCAATGTTGAACTTTGAAGAAGTTGTTTGTAATAATACCTTATATAAAACTGGGGTTTATAGGTCTACGTATTTTGTTTTCAAAAGAATCCTTTGACCTGTGAATAGAGGAAATGGCTTACTGCATGATTCTATAATTGATTTGCACATTTTCTAGTCTTTACGTTTTCTTATGGGTAAGAGTAGTTTCGATTTCTGTGTTTTGCTATTGTTTCCTTTGTTCTGTAAGTCGCCGGTTGAGTATTTTACACGGGACAACCATGATTTTTTTAGGGTTTACATTTTTCATGAGATAAGATTGACTCTGTCTGAGGAATAGGGAAATGTTGGCCTCTGCGTTTTTCTATGAGACTTTGAACCTGTAACTACTCTCTGCATTTTCTTTATATGAAAATAATGGTTAAGCGTTTTAGAACCTTCATGTGACTATCTTGGCTCTGTCTATTGAATGGATTTGCAAATATTAGTTTTAGAATAGCTTCCCGAACAAGATGTGTTAGTAGGTGGAATGAAACCCTTGTCTGATCTTCTTATATGCCCGTGGAGTTTCACGTTAGTTCTTCTTACTGCGTTTTTTGGTAGTTACTTTAAAATGGGAGACTAGAGGGATTCGATCCCTTTCCCTGTATTTCATGTTTAAAGGATGGCTGTAAGTGTTTTCTCATTTGTAACGAAAACACTTGGTTGGATGTGTAAATGCATCTGTCCGAAATTTACTATGTTGTTTGGATACTTTTAAGTTAGTATGGCATTCCTAGAATGTTAGAGAGATTCGATCTCTTGACTTCTATTTCTATGGGTTGAAGTTAATACAGTTTAATAATATGGAAAGCATTTGGTTGGTAGTGGGATTCGATCTATGATAGAATACCTGTTGTTGTTTTCGATGTAATGGTTGACTGTTTGGTTGAAATCGTAGAGATGTTGATAATGTGAAATGATACCTTGGTTTGAAAGAACAGATAAATAATTACTGTTGATTGTTTAATCTATGATTTGATATATAGTGTGGATAAAAGATTCGATGTTTGACCTGATGTTCTTGTCATTTCCATTTGATGATTTTTTTAAGCACAACGAGAATAACGATAACGAATTAAAAGGCAGAAGTAATACCTGCACTATGAAATGGTAGGACGATTAAAACAAAAAACATAATAATTATTTTAAAACATAATAGCCCTAACCTAAAAGTTAATATGGGAAAACAATGGGAAAAACAATACACAGTGTTTAGAAGTCTCCCGAAAAATCCATAGTAGGGTTCCTAAGTTTGTTGATGGGGTGTTGTCTAGCACAGGCTAGCTTGGCTAGACCTGCTAGACCCTCCACTGGTTTCTGGGAAAAACCTCTAAGTTTGATAATATTTGTAATCGGAACAATGCTGAAGTATCAGTTCTAATCTAAAATCCTATGTCTACTATAACTAGAAAATGGAAACAATTAATACTACATACATGGCTGCTTTGGAACTTGATCCTTTCCTATAGAAGCCTGGCTACTTAACACTTGATCATTTCCTGTAGAATCCTGCACACTCAAACAGTAATTAATGCAGAACCTGTTGTATTTAGCTAACCTATTAGGATGATTTTCTTTAGCTGGATAACTTTGGGGCTACCATGTTCCTCCAAACCATGGCCCTTAGACCGTTCCTAGTTCTAACGGGACCCCCCCCCCGAGCTAGTTCCAACATGCAATGAGAGATAGAATCCCTAGGTTCACTGTTGGTTCAGATCTGGAATTATTATATAAGGCTGCTTCAGTTTCTTGGAGCAGAAGACTTCTCTCTAATTACCATAAGAGAATGATCATGAAAAAGATAGATGATCCCCAAAACTTGGGATCTTGCATCTTTATGTAGGGGAGTCTTGAATTATGGCTGTTGGAATAATTAGTTTCTTTAAATTAAATAATTGATATTTAATAAATATCTAGTCTTTTGCACTAGGACTTTTCCAATTGTTTTAACTATAAGTGATTTCTGATTTAAGCTCTTCCTAATAATTATAATTACAATAATAATATTTCTGACCTATGTATTAATACATTATTAATACTATTTACAAATGTGGTTTCCCACTAAATATTAATACTTTATTAATACTATTAAATAATGTGGCATCCCACTATGCATAAACTATATGCAAAAAATGTCTTTTATAAATAAATAATCACATCATTATTTATTAAAATTCTTAATAATAATATTTAATCTTGTATCTTCACATGATACTTTGTTTAACAAATTAAGGGTAAGGTCAAATTCTTTGGATAGTCTTTTGGTAAGCTTGGATAGGCACCTCTAGTCTCTCTCTTTCATGTCAGATTCCCTCGTTTAACGTGGTAGTTCCCACAGTATTTGATGATAGATAAAAATGAATCATTTAATCAATTTAAATAAATGTGATGAAAGTAGAAGTGCTATTCAGAGTCTTTCCTAACTCAACACTTTGATATTTAGTAACCTCGAGTGCTCTTGAGAGCCTTTTAACTCAACACTTTCACATGGGCGTTACGCTAGTGCAATTCCAGAGCGTCCTGCTTAACACCAGTGCTAGAATGTGGTTGTGACGCACATCTAGAATATTCAAGTGGCCTCGGATCTGGTATTCATTTATCAAGCTTAGAGTGCTCCAGGGCTTAGGCCCAACACTCAATGTACATTAGGGCTTACTCCCAATACATACACATTCTTCTAAGTACATCGGGGCTGTGCCCAGTACGTAGCTCACTTGGGTGTTTCTGAGTCCACGCTCAACACACCACACAAGTCAATCATGTAAAATCATAGTCTGCACAATAAGTAACAAAGATCATCTCAGTATATTAGGGCTTGTACGCACATCATATGCTAAAGAACATAAACACAACATTAGGGCATTCTCGCCCAGTCATATACTCAGTAAAAAAGTCAGTCAAGGTCCATGCCCAGTATGTCAATATATATAAAAGAATAAGTCACATGTGCTAGGGCTCATGCCCAAAATAAATCATATGTGCTCGGGCCATGGCCCAATATAACATCAGAATAGTCAGTCCAAAATTCGGGATATTACAGTTGACCATGGTTTCCTATGGTTGACTAAGGTTTATGTTGTTTAACTATGTTTGACTTTGTTCAATTATGGATGACTATGGTTGACCATGCTTGACCATGTTCGACTATGGTTGAAGTTTGTTAAATGTGGTTGGCCATGGTTGACTATTGTTGACTTTGTTTAACTATGGTTTCAAATTTAGCTGACTAATTGACTATGGTTGACTACGATTTCCTGTGGTTAGCTAAGGGTGACTTTGTTTTGCAGTAATTGACTATTGGTTTACCTTGCTTAACTTTTGTCTATGGTTGACTATGGTGACGATGGTTGATTATGATTGACTTTTTTTGCCACAATTGACCATTCATTGAACTTATTTAACTTTTAACTATGGTTGACTTTGTTTGATTATGGATCACTATGGTTTACGATGTTTAACTATGGTTTACTTTGTTTGATCATGGATGACTATGGTTTACGTTGTTTAACTATGGTTTACTTTATTTGATTATGGATGACTATGGTTTACATTGTTTAACTATGGTTTACTTTGTTTGATTATGGATGACTACGGTTCACCATGCTTGATCATGTTCAACCATGGTTGACTTTTGTTTTCCATAATTGACTTTGGTTGGCTACGGTTGACTATGGTTAGCTTTAGTTTCCCATGGTTGACTATTGTTGACCATTGTTGACTATGGTGGTCTTTGGCTGAATGTGGTTAACTTTGGTTGACTATGGTTAACTACGGTTAACTGTGGTTGACTAATTCACTATGGTCAACTATGGTTTCCCATGGTTGACCATGGTTGAATTTGGTTGACTTTGGTTGACCTAGTTTGGTAATAATTGACTATTAGTTTACCATGGTTGACTATGGTGGGATATGGTTCAAGTTGGTTGTCTAAGGTTGATGATTGTTGACCATGGTTGGCTATGGTTGGCTATGGTTTATGTTGATTAAATATGGTTGACTTTATTTAATTATGGATGACTATGGTTGACCATGTTCGACTATGGTTGAATTTGGTTAAATTGGTTGGCCATGGTTGACTATTGTTGACTTTCTTTAACTATGGTTTACTTTAGTTGACTAGTTAACTATGGTTGACTACAACTTCCCATGGTTAGCTAAGGGTGACTTTGTTTTGGTGTAATTGACTATTGGTTAACCTTGCATAACTTTTGTCTGTGGTCGACTAATTGACTATGGTTGAATATGGTGGTGATGGTTGACTTTTTTTGCCACAAATGACCATTCATTGAACTTATTTAACTTTTAACTATGGTTGATTTTGTTTGATTATGGATGACTATGGTTTACGTTGTTTAACTATGGTTGACTTAGTTTGATTATGGATGACTATGGTTGACCATTATTGACTATGGTTGTTTTTGGTTGAATATGGTTAACTTTGGTTCACTATGGTTAACGATGGTTAACTGTGGTTGACTAAATCACTATGGTCGACTATGGTTTCCCATGGTTGACTATGGATGGCCATGGTTGACCATGTTTGAATATGGTTGACTTTGGTAAACCATTGTTGACTTTGGTTGTGTCACCTACCCAAATTTTGAGACTATTTATTTTATTGCAAAAACATTATGTTAAATTATAATTACAAAGTTTTGTAATGATGACCAAATTTGGTCAAGGATGATTGTAATGACATATTATTATTATTTAATAAATTAAAATAGGAGACAAACACCAAGGGAATTGTTGAAAGAGTTTTCACTGACCCACTAGGAGGAATGGAAGCTGTTAGAAGGCATGGGACAGGTGTCAGCATTTGCACTCCACCACTAGCTATTGGTTATGGGACAACTGCCCCTAAATTTGTGGCATTATCCCCCAGGTGGGTGGAACAAAGCTGTTAGCTTATTAATGACCAGGTTAAACACTAAAAAGGCCTAGGCAGCCTAGAGAAGGCAATTCGAATTGAGCAGGGAGCTCCATAATTATTTTTCTACAGAAATAATTCCTCAAGTGTATCAGGTGATCACTGAGAGATTCGAATAGGGATGCTAAGTGGAAGTGCATTGTGAGTCTACTGAAATTATTCTGAGAAAGAAACCAGAGGTGCTGGTGTAGGTCTCTTTGACTGCTAAGTATATATGAATGGATGATCTACATTGTTGCTGGAATTTGATGACCTAAAGCTTCTACATATTCTTCTTCCTAGTGGTTCAGTGAATAGGCTCGGGGGTCCTAAGGAAAGTAATTTGGATGTCTTCAGGAGTAGGTTGGGTGGAACAGGATCCTTGGGCTATTTGTTTCTCCTACATTTCTACTATTCTGTCTTGTTTATTTTCAGTTGAATGAACGAAGTTGTTTTATTAAACCTCTAACCCTTTTTCCTGGTTTGATAATGAAGATTTATTGACTAAATTGTTTAGCTGAACTGTATATTCTGTTAAGTTAAGATAGGTTAGAATAGTTCTTTTTTTGAATAAATAAATTACTTTCCTATATTTTTATTATGGATGACTATGGTTTACGTTGTTTAACTATGGTTGACTTGGTTTGATTATGGATGACTATGGTTGACCATTGTTGACTATGGTTGTCTTTGGTTGAATATGGTTAACTTTGGTTCACTATGGTTAACAATGGTTAACTGTGATTGACTAAATCACTATGGTCGACTATGGTTTCCCATGGTTGACTGTGGATGGCCATGGTTGACCATGTTTGAATATGGTTGACTATGGATCGCCATGGTTGACCATGTTTGAATATGGTTGATTTTGGTAAACCATTGTTGACTTTGGTTGTGTCACTTACCCAAATTTTGAGATTATTTATTTTATTGCAAAAACATTATGTTAAATTATAATTACAAAGTTTTGTAATGATGACCAAATTTGGTCAAGGATGATTGTAATGACATATTATTATTATTTAATAAATTAAAACAGGAGACAAACACCAAGGGAACTGTTGAATGAGTTTTCACTGACCCACTAGGAGGAATGGAAGCTGTTAGAAGGCATGGGACAAGTGTCAGCATTTTCACTCCGCCACTAGTTGTTGGTTATGGGAAAACTGCCCCTAAATTTGTGGCATTATCCCCTAGGTGGGTGGAACAGAGCTGCTAGCTTATTAATGACCAGGTTAAACACTAAAAAGACCTAGGCATCCTAGAGAAGGCAATTCGAATTGAGCAGGGAGCTCCATAATGATTTTTCTATAGAAATAATTCCTCAAGTGTATCAGGTGATCACTGAGAGATTCGAATAGGGAGGCTAAGTGGAAGTGCATTGTGAGTCTGTTGAAATTATTCTGAGAAGGAAACCAGAGGTATTGGTGCAGGTCTCTTTGACTGCTAAGTATATATGAATGGATGATCTACATTGTTACTGCAAGTTGATGACCTAAAGCTTCTACATATTCTTCTTCCTAGTGGTTCAGTGAATAGGCTCGGGGGTCCTAAGGCAAGTAATTTGGATGTATTTAGGAGTAGGTTGGGTGGAACAAGCTCCTTGGGCTATTTGTTTCTCCTACATTCATTAGGTTCTATTGTTTTGTCTTGTTTATTTTCAGTTGAATGAACAAAGTTGTTTTATTAAACCTCTAACCCTTTTTCTTGGTTTGATAATGAATACTTATTGACTAAATTGTTTAGCTGAACTACATATTCTATTAAGTTAAGATAGGTTAGAATAGTTTTGTTTTTGAATAAATAAATTACTTTCCTATATTTTTCCACACATCAGAGATGTCGTACTCTAGTACAGGAGGTGGAGAATTAAATAGGATAATTAAAAGATGCAGTATAAAATGATAATTGATTCAGTATATGGTATTCATAATTACATATTGTTTCCTAATTCAAACAGTAACCCTAAGTTTTCACTGTCAAGTAGTTGTAAATAACATATGCTGGGTAGAAGCAGAGTCCATAGACTTCTTATAGTTTCTGTTATCAAAACATTGTTCTATTATTATCATAACATACAATATAATAACTCTGTAACCTTGTAAACCTAATAAATAAAAATGATTTTAACAGTTCATAATACATTATAGATTGCAATTAAAATATAACTGTAGTAACCTTTAAAATATTTTTTGATAAATAGAAATCACACAGCAGAAACGTCGATATTAGGAAACACTACATTAGATCAAAACTGGGGTCGAAAATGGGCCTTATAAGAAAATGAGCAATTGATGCATTTGGATTTCGA
This sequence comes from Larix kaempferi, assembly GCA_027924585.1. Classification (NCBI taxonomy): domain Eukaryota; kingdom Viridiplantae; phylum Streptophyta; class Pinopsida; order Pinales; family Pinaceae; genus Larix; species Larix kaempferi. Next base: position 6,909,756 of record BSBM01000579.1, on the reverse strand, counting down.
GAACCAATAGAATTTCAAGGAAATGAGTCAACCATAATTGTTGACTTGGCATATTTGTAAAACAACTACTTTTTGAATTCATATATCCAACATATGACCTCGTTGTTTTACTCAAATTTCAAGCAATAAAACTTGTTAGATGCAGAATTCAATTTTGCATCCAATGAGTACCCACATTGTATACTTTTGATGGACCCCATCCCCCCAAAAAATGTGAAATACATAAAAAAATGAAAGTAACATTATTTTAATGTATTTCTCATTTGTTGTGGGGTGGGATCCATCAAAAGTATGCATTGTGGGTAATCATTGGATGTGTAATTGAATAATGCATCCAATGAGTGCTCTTGTTCGAAAATTGAGTAAAACCATAGGGAGATAAGTTTAAAATACGAAAAGAAAAAAAATTATCTCTTCTCTTTCAAAATTCATAAATATTATTTTATTATTTTCCTTAGAAAGCCCATTTTAGACCTCATATTTTCTCTAATGTTACATTTGGGGTCAAAATTTGATGTTTGATGAAAAATACAACTTTTAACATTGAACTTAAGTCGTTTGGACTGTGAAAATCCTCACAGTAGATCTAAGAGATGATGTATACCTCACAAGAGTAATTATGATTAAGCAGGAAGATAGAAGAAAAGTGGTCAAAGTAGTGTAATGAGCAACAGAATAATAATACAGTAGAACTCGGATAGAAGCAAAAATACTTCACACACACTAATTCATTAATCAAAAGTATGAACAATAAATAGTACAATGCATGAGGATTCGAATTCCAAGGTGGCAATTAGAATTAGCCTTCATGGAGTGATCAAAATATCAATAGAGAGTCATCAGAGCACAACTAGCAGTTATCATCATCATCAGTGGAGTCATCAATGCACAAGTAACTGTCAACCATCAATCAAACTAAGTCTAACTGAGTGTGGTAGGTGTAATTGAGTGTAACTGGCACTAACTGAATGAAGGAGTCTCAGTGGAGGGCGCATGAGGAGCTAACTGGAGTCAGAATGGGAAGTCAAGTCTCACTAGAGGTCCATCGGAGTGATAAGGTCAGTTAAGAGTCAGTTAATCCTTAAATAAAGGAAGGAACTGAAGATAACTTAACTAAACTGAAGTGGTAGGTAAGAAGGGCGCCTTTCTCAACTGTTGGGTGAAAGGAGGGGGCACTAAGCTCTAGGAGGGCTGAAACTGTTCTGAGAGAAGCTCCCATGGGCTGGGTAACTGAGGGCTAGGTGCTGGACTGATGATCGGGATGCATGCAAAATGCATGCAAACCCTAGAATGCATGCAAACCCTAAAAGTCTAAAAATGAAAATGATTGAAAAGATAGTAGGACTAGGATGGAGCATAGGAATATCCTAACACCCCCCATTAATCCATCCTGGGCCCTAGTAACTAACACCAAAGGTCACCCATCACAATGAATAATAACAGTCAATAAACCAAGGAAATGGGGAAAATTTCATGGGAAAATAACCCCCCCCTCAAAATAGACTGTAAGGTACACACAAAAATAAATGCTCCAAACTCAAGCAGGTGTGATGCTTGGTCATATGTCTGGAGGTATCTTCTTCTTGGGAAGAAGTGGATCATGCTCAGAAATCATGTGCTTGTACTTGATCTCCAGATCGAATGTGATGAGAACAAATCCAAAAGTATGAGAATGATCCTTGAACCTGTGATTCGAATCAGCTGAGGTAGGATCAAATCTATGAATGTGCAGATAGTCTTTTGTCTTCTCCTTCGAACCATCATGGGTAAGATTATGCCAAAAAGAACCATCACATGATTGCTTGAAATCCAAATTAGATTCAAGACTTGATAAATGGTTTCTTGAGATCTCCTTTGAACTAGCAAGGGTGAGATCAAAACCATCATATGCATGAGAAATTATCCCAAGTAGTAATTGCTTAGAATCCAAATTAGATCCAAGACTTGAATCATGGTTTCTTGAGATCTCCTTTGAACCATAAGAGGTGAGATCAAAACTAGTAAATGCATGAGAAATTATCCCAAGCGAATGGCCATGGTTTCTTGAGATATCCTTTCAACCAGCAGGGGTGATATCAAAACCTTGATGTGCATGAGAAATTATCCCGAGCGAATGGCAATGGCCATATTCTTCAATAACCTTTTGAAAGAATGGAATAATGATCATATAGTAGTAAATAAGAGGTTATTGCTTGAGGAGAGTGAATGCATTACCTCCAATAGCTGATTTTACCTCCGAAATATTCATGTGATCATGATGCAAACCAACAAACTCTGGTGCAAGAGAGGATTTAGGACCTTCTGCAATATCTAGAGTGTGAGCTGGCACAGAAAGAGAAGAAATTTGGAGCATGAGTGTAGAATCTGCAAGTTCTTCTTCTTTGTGGACAACTTCAATATGAGATGTGTTTGATACCGGTTCATGATCAATGAGATCATCAAGGAGGGCAAATGCATCACTTTGCTTGTTCTCGAAAGGGTTTGGACCAATTCCTTCGTTTTGTATGCCAAATCTTTCATCCAGGTAGACCCATAGCTCTTTTGGAGATTCAACATCATCAATGAATTGATGTACCAAGCATTGAGACATAGCAAGCATCATGGTTCCCATGGTTCTGTCACCATTATTTAACCAGTCAATCTTTTCTTCAGAGGATTCGAACTCTCTCTCAAAACAATAATCAAAGAGACCATTTCTCTTCAAATATGCTATCATCTTTGGTTTCCATTCATCATAGTTGAATGGAGAAAGAGGATCATAGTTGAATGGAGGAGGATAGATTTCTTCTTAATACATGGAAGCTATAGAAGAACTGCAAAAACAATAGATAATATCTGCAACTGCTACTACTGCAAAAATGCAGAAACTGTTGCAACTACTGCACTCAAAATCTTGATAATAACCTGCAAAAAACTCTCAGGAATGGAGATAAACAATACTCTCAACATGCTCTGATACCATGTGAAAATCCTCACAACAGATCTAAGAGATGACGTATACCTCACAAGAGTAATTATGATTAAGCAGGAATATAGAAGAAGAGTGGTCAAAGCAATGTAATGAGCAACAAAATAATAATACAGTAGAACTGGGATAGAAGCAAAAATACTTCACACACACTAATTCATTAATCAAAAGTATGAACAATAAATAGTACAATGCATGAGGATTTGAATTCCAAGGTGGCAATTCGAATTAGCCTTCATGGGGTGATCAAAAGATCAATAAAGAGTCATCAGAGAACAACTAGCAGTTATCATCATCATCAGTGGAGTCATCAATGCACAAGTAACTGTCAACCATCCAAACTAAGTCTAACTGAGTGTAACTGGCACTAACTGAATGAAGGAGGCTTAGTGGAGGGCACATGAGGAGCTAACTGGAGTCAGAACGGGCAGTCAAGTCTCACTGGAGGTCCATCGGAGTGATAAGGTTAGTTAAGAGTTAGTTAATCCTTAAATCAAGGAAGGAACTGAAGATAACTTAACTAAACTGAAGTGGTAGGTAAGAAGGGCGCCTTTCTCAACTGTTGGGTGAAAGGAGGGCGCACTAAGCTCTAGGAGGGCTGAAACTGTTCTGAGAGAAGCTCCCGGGAGCTGGGTAACTGAGGGCTAGGTGCTGGACTGATGACTAGGATGCATGCAAACCCTAGAATGCATGAAAACCCTAAAAGTGCATGCAAACCCTAAAAGACTGAAAATGAAAATGACTAAAAAGCTAGTAGGACTAGGATGGATTATAGGAATATCTTAACATGGACCATAAAATTAAGAAATGTAATACATTATGTCTTGACAAACATTGCTTAAGAAATGTTTGAATATAAATATTTCCAAAGTGATGTTAGGGAATGTCCAATAATAGACGTTACAACTGTATGTACATTAAACACCCATTTTATGATGTTAAAACTATTTAGGTCTTTTTATCCCTTTTTACAACATTGAAAAGTTGATCAAATAAAAAAATACATTTTTTTAGAAAAAATAGAAGAACGTGAAATTTGGTTATTGGTCAATTTTCCTTTGGTTTGATATTATCCTTGAAACCATAATTTCTTTTTGAATTAAGAGGATTAATATTTGGCATTTCTTCATCATGTATGCTAGTCTATATTGGTTTTTTCTTGCAAGTTTGTTTCTATTCTTTGAACTATTTCCCATTGTTTTGAGCATATTAGAGCCATTTGTTGATATTTGTGCATCATACATTACCAAATTTATCACACATATATTTCAAAACACTAACCCATAAATAATTTGGCATAAAATTGAATTTTGTTAATACATTTTTTAATTTTCTATTTGTTAAATTATTTGAATTTATTAGTATTCTACTAACGAATGATTTTTGTATTTTGTTGAAATAGAAAACATTTTTAGGTAAGACTATTTGGGGTGGTAGTGTATCTCACCGAAATTATTATATACAATTAACTCTTAATTATATATACGCTGCCAATGTTGATCTTCCTCCCAATGAAGAAAATTATTTTGCATAGAATAGCAATTGTGAGAAAACACCTTATTAGAATCATCTCAATCTTCATGATATTAGTGATGGGAAATATTATTTTCTTTTTCACACAATGCAAATGCATAAAGAGGAGAAGAGTCAGTAATTCAATAGATACGAAATATTGCTTAAAACATGGGCACTTGGAAATTGGAAAGTATATTACCCCTTGGTAAGATAGCAAAAGCATGTTTTTTAATCTTTTAAAATGTTTTTTTTTCTTTTACATTTTTGCAAGTACAAGGACCTAATAATATGTATATTGTCAAATAGATAGGTAAACACCAAGTTAGAGATATAGATATATAACTTAAGCTTCTTATAGATGAAATTTTAAAACTATGGACCAACATCAATATGTGTGACATATTCAAACCAATAGGTCAAAAATAATTTCAATTTAATGGAATGCTTACATGAGCAATTCATGATGCACGAGGATTCAAACAAAGGGTAAAAATGCATGACCAATATGTGGTCCAAGAACAATATCTAGGTGTTCAAGAAGTTTAGGAAATGATTGTGTATAACAAGTTTAGGTATTTCCTCCCTAAGGACCATAGATATCAAATTTGAAAAAAAACATCTCTTTGATAGGAAGGAATAGAGGGAAATAACACAAAGAATGACCCTTCAATCGTGGAAAAATACATTTGAGAATAATCATGGTAAGCAATTGGTTTTAGTTATGTCCATATTTATCACTTGTATTATTTTTATATTTTCATATTTACGTTGATAAGAAATCTTCTTCCATTGATGCTTCTCAAAGGTTGTTAGAGTGAGCTTCCACAAGTAGCTCATTTTTTTGACAAAATGCATATTGGAAAACCTATCACAAAATGCTTATGGAAACTTATAGGTGGGAGGAATAACAAGGACACAATTACTAAAGTTATTAGTGACATTGAGGAATCCAACATAATGCAACATTTGACTCATTGTTATTGGTGGAAATTTAACTAGTCTTTCATGGTTATTAACAAAGAAAGAAAATGATGTAAAAGAGGTTATACAAAAGATTAAATTTCCCACTAGTTTTGATTCAAACATAAATAATTGCACTGAGAGGAGCGAGGTTCTATGCAACACATTATTGGGGAGATGTTGTCACGTACATAACGCAACACTACATTACAAAAAATAACAAGTAATTAAAAGTGTCGGCTCATAAAATAAAAATTGATGAAAACTAATTTAAAAAATTCATTTAAGCCTATAAATTAAAAAATTAAAACTTAAACCCATATATATCAAGCAAGAGAGGGATCGCAATTTTTTAAGTTAAAAAAAATACACCTAAATAAATTGGACCCCTCTCGGTGCTTGATAGATTCGGGTTTAAGATGGATCTATGCTGGTATATTAATAAATCAACATGATTTTGGCAGGGATAAAACTCACGATTAACATACCTTTATTAGTGTCTGGCATTTTACAATACTTATAATCTTATGATATATAAGTTATTTATTAGTGATACATGTTCATTTTTAGTCAAAATTAAATGATAATTATGCTTCATTCCTTTTTGTAGTATGTTCTACCTCTAGCTCTCCCAAACAACTTTGATAATAACATAGAACAAGTTATATATGATATTGTAAAGTACAAAAGGTATGTAAACGATTATAACTAAAATGTTAGTTGTAGAAGTTGTCAGTATTTTCATTGCTTGACTTATATATTTTAATGTTTACACAACTAATATGTTTTCACTTGTAAGTGGTTGTCATCTAAAAAAAACTATAAAGAAGATATCAAGTATTGGAAGAGAGAAATTCCATATTTAATGTGTGAAATGAAAAAGTATCCACCTCCAAACTTTTAAATGCATAAGGAATTTTGACTTTTTTTCTTCCATGAGGCACTAATAGTGGCACAATAAGAATCGATCGAACATAAAGATAATTAAAAGTTTGATTTCCAAAGCACCAACAAGTAACATGTATTTCAAGAGGAAATTCATGAATCTAGTGGAACCCAACCATGTGAATACACAACTACCATTTTTAGTCATCCATATTCTACTTTGTTTAGCGCTTTTTGTGAAAGGTTTTACTAAGCCTTTCTAATATGTTTCTAAGCAAATAAGTTAAGGACCACAATGCTTGAGAAAACATAAACAACATTGAATTTGATCAATAGGGATCATTCCTCCACCTTTATTGGTATCTATATGAACTCTAATATTTTAACCACCTCATCCATCTCCGGTCTCATATCAGGATTTTGAACCTAGCATTTTTTCATCACATTTGAAAGAGAACTGGGGAAACATCATGAAATTTCAAACTACAGATTTTGACATGAAGTAAATTGATGAAAAATAAACTTATTTCACTAATAGCTCTAAAGACATTAAATATTAAATTGTTTCAAAGAGTAAATGTGACAATGGTTAATTCACTTGTTTGAAAACTATGGAGTTCATCTTTGCAAAACACAAATCCATATACGACATATCAGAACATTAAATATCCCATAGACATATTCCAAAGATGTAAACCTCACATTTTCTTGTTGTATTGTTTTCTGTCAAGGACCTGAATCAACTTAATATAATCAATAAGATGCACTACCACTCAATGATAAGCAACATAGAGAAGAATCAAAGAAAATGACAAGATGAAATTGAGGGTTCCTTGTCAACCACAAACATCTTTGCATCAATTATTTCTTTTAGAGAAGTACATAACCAAGATAGAGATTAATTCATTCCAATCATTAACAATTCAAAGGTATTTGATGAATTTTTAAGCAATCAACAGTTATATATCAATTTTAAGATTTAAAAGGATAGAGGGATGATAACTAAACAAATCTTATGTTTCAGCTATTAAAATAATATATTTATAATAATTAGTTAACTAAGAGCCACATATGTAAATATTGATTACAAGAATTTAAGTGCATCCTTTTCCTTTTCTTACAAAGATTTAGATGCATCCTTTTACTTTTCTTACAAATATTTAGGTGCATCATGTTGATTTTCTAACATTTCAAACCATTTAACAATGATTTCCATGTGACCCATATTTTACAACAGGGAGTTTTTTATTAAAAACATAGGTTTCACAATTAGGTAATTTGGTTTTCGAAACTATGGTTACTGGTGAGCACAACTGGAAACTGTAACACCCCATATATGCAGCTATCCTAATAATCTTGGAGTACATGCATTCACTAGCAGTGTGAAGCAATTATATCATAATGATAAATCTCTTCAACCTTTATGTGAGGTTTTACTAAGCCATTTTAACATGTTTCTAAGAAGATAACTTAAGGAACAAGGTGCTTGAAAAAACAGAAATATCCTTGATGTTGATCAAGAGGGATCATTCCTCCACCTTTATTGGTATCTATATTCTCTAACATTTTACCACCTCATCCATCTCTAGTCTCTTATCAGTATTTTCATCCTAGCTTCTTTTCATCACATTTGCAAGAGAACAAGGGAAACATCATTGAATTTCTAGCTGTAGATTCTGACATGAAGTGAATTGATGCAAAATAAACCTATTTGACAAATAATTCTAAAGACATGAAATCTTAAATTGTTTTAAAGAGTAAATGTGAAAATGGTTAATTCACATGTTTGAAAATTGTGGAGGTCATCTCTGCAAAATTCAAATCTTCCTATGGCATATCACAACAATAAATATCCCATAGAAAGATGCCAAAGCTGTAACATCACATTTTCTATTGTACGGTTTTCCATCAAGGACCTGAATCAACTTAATATAATAAATAATATACACTGCAACTCTATGATAAGCAACATAAAGAAGAATAAAATAAATGGACAAGATGAATTGAATTTGCATTGTCATCCATAAACATCTTTTCCCAATTATTTCTTTTATAGGAATACAAAACCAAGATAGAGATTAATTCATCCAAATCATTAACATTTCAAAGTTGTTTGATGAGTTTTTAAGCAATCAATAGTTATATAACAATTTCAAGTATTAAAATACTGGAGGGATGATAACAAGACCACATCTTATGTTTGAGTTAGTAAAATAATATATTTATAATAATTAGCTAAGATCCATGCATGTAAATTTTTATTACAAGCATTTAGGTGCATCCTTTTTATTTTACTCACTCTTTTTATTTTACTCACTCTTTTTATTTTCCTCACTCTTTTTGTTGGAGAAATTTTACTCAAGCATTATTAAAAGGGTTCCATGATGAAGAAGAAGATGATTTGTATTAAATTCATCCATCTTCAACAAAAAGGAAATGTGAACGACTACACTCATGAATGGGAAGTACTAGATACAAGACAGATAGGATTCTCAGATGGACAACTACTAAAAATGTACATCGGTGGTTTAAAAGATTACATTCGTAATGAGTTAAAACTATGGAGACCCCAAACTATCGAAGATGCCAGATAAGAAACCAAATTGATTGAACAAAAGAACAAGGTCAACAAACCTTCTTTTTCAAAACCAGACAGATGAAATAGATATTTTAATGAAAAATCAGATAAGTATGCCACAAAAAAGACAAACAAGTATGTACCACCCACTTGAGGGAAGGTGAAAAAAAACATCAAGATCTAGATAGAAAATGGGTAAATAAGTGTAGATATTGTGGAGATAAATGGGAAAAGGGTCACCGATGCAACAATAAAAAATTGTGTAATTGTGAAGTTGAAAGAGAATCAGAAGTTTTGTCCACTAGCGATTCTGAAGATGAAGTTAGCAGTGAAGAAAATAATGATGTCAACATAGATTCTGAAGAGGCAATGCCTAGGGTATATTTAGCCGCAATAACAGGAATCGTACAACCACAAACCTTGAAATTAAAGGGGCATTTAAGGAAAGAGAGCGTCATTGTACTTATAGATACAGGTAGCACTCATAATTTCATAGGCATAAATTTTGTGAAAAAACTAAAATTGATTGTATCTCCAGCAACATATATAAGGGTTATGCTAGTTGATGGAAAAAAATTGATGGTATTGGGAAGTGTCACAAAGTTAAGTTGCAAATAAATTATTATAACTTGGAATCTAGCTTCTATACAATACCCCTTGGAGGATTAGATGTTGTCTTGGGAATTTAATGGCTACAGACATTAGGTACTTATTTCGCAAATCACCATAAACAATTTATTAAATTCAAGTAGGAAGGAAGAAAATATAAGTTGTATGGGTTCCAACCACCTCCTACCCAAATTATATGGCCACGAAAAATGGAGAAATTAATTCAAAAGGGGGCACCGGCATTAGTCGCACAATGTCATCAAATAGATATGCTAGCAGCAGAGCTGGCCCATGACCAACAACTAGAAATCCAAGAATTAATCCAGAAGTATGAGAAGGTATTCCAATATCTACCCATGCAATTACCACCAAAAAGAGGAATAGAGCACATAATCGATTTTAAGACAGATTCATCACCCATGAACGTCAAACCATACAAGTACCCTCACCATCATAAGACAGAAATAGAAAGGATAATTAAATAATTACTAATATGTGGAGTCATCATGAGATGTAGGATCCCATATGCCACTCCAATAGTATTGGTTCCAAAAAAATATGGATCCTTCAGGCTATGCATAGATTATAGGGGACTGGACAAAATAAAAATAAAAAACAAATTCCCCATCCCATTTATAGATGAGATGTTGGATGAACTCCATGGTGCCAAATATTTTTCCAAATTGGACTTAAGATTAGGATATTACCAGATCCAGGTAAGATTAGAAGATGTGGCAAAGACAACTTTTAGAACTCATGAAGGCCACTATGAATTTAACGTGATGCCATTTGGTTTAACAAATTCCTCTGATACCTTTCAAGCAACCATGAATGAGATTTTTTGACCACACCTAATAAAGTTCGTATTGGTTTTCTTTGACGATATTCTTGTCTATAGTAAGATATGGAAAGAGTATCTTAAGAACTTAGAACTTGTACTCTCACTCTCTCACTCTCCTTTTTTTGGTGAAATGGGTAGCGATAGGGCCTTATGTTGGGAGGAACACTTTCAAGAAGGAGATGAATACGATGGTCCTCTGGTCTTGAAGGTGGAAATCCCACTGGTTCAGCAAAGACACATGTATATCTATCCAAAAAAAAATTGTAGATCCAAAGGAGTAGTGGAGACCGTTGATGGTTGCATCTAAATGGAATGGATCTAAGCAATGACACCATGTGAATTATTATTAGGGATCATTTCCATGCGATGTAAACTGATGATGCTGAGAGACCCTAGTTGTAAGCCTGTCAATGTGTGTTTTATCCCATTGATTGAAAATTGCATCCAAAGTTCAGCAAAATCCCATAATATGGGGCCAAGTGTGCATAGACATTGAGCACCCAAAACCACATCACATCCACCTAATACAAAGGAAAACATGTCGGAGCATAGGTTATAATCTCCCATAGCGATATGCACATTGTGACACTTCCCCTTGCAAAGTAACGTTCCCCCATTGGAAATCATGACTTCAAAGTTGGAGCAAGGATGGACAAAACAACTAGCCTGTTTGGCGATCCAAGGGTCAATGAAGTTATGAGTGCTACCAGAATAAATGAGTATTGTAAGAGGGAGCTTCTTGAATTAACCCCTGACCCGCATTGTTTGGGGGGTGGTGAATCCGGATTAGCATGGAGAGATATCTCTGGTTGGTCATCCTGAGATGGAGGATGAACAAGCGGTTGTTGAATGTTGACCTGATCATCTATTGTATCTGGAGCTTCTTCTCCAATTTAAGAGGAAGGCAGAGAATCCACATCCAAGAGATAGAGCTTTTTCTCAACACATCTATGTCCCTAAGTTAGTTTCTAATTGCAATTATAAAAAGGCCCTTTTTCTCTATGTGCTTGTATCTCTGCTTCAGACAAATGCTTGATAGGAGTTGGTCGAGGAGCTGGCGTGATGGGAGGTCATCGGGAACCCACATTTCTGAAGGGAACAAAAGTGGGTTTCAAGTGCTATTGGGATGCAATCTTGTCCTCTTCCAACTTAGCCAACCCCAGGGCTTCCATAATTGTGTTGGGACAAAACATTTTGACCTCAGATTGGATTGCATCCTTTAAACCACTGATAAAAAAAATCTTGTAGAATTCATCAAGCAATTTTTCTGTGTGATTGGCTAGTTTCTCAAATTTTGTATGATACTCTCTCACAGTGGCAGTTTGGCAAAGTTTATTTAGTGCTCCTGTGAAGTCATCAAAAGCACTACGACCAAGTCGTTGCAAAAGGATCTGGCAAAAATCTTTCCATTTTGGCTCTTGATGAGCCTTGGTGTACCAATGGTACCATTGAAGGGATTCATGTTCCAAATGAAAGGATGCAAGTGGAACTTTGTTGAAATCAAAAGTATTATGCAAACTGGAATATTTTTCTGCCCGATATATCCATCCAGTTGGATCATTACCATTCAAGCAAGGAAAATCAAGCTTCGGCCCACAAAAATTGCTGGAAGAAGAGAACCTAGTGTCTGCAGAAGACTATGATTGTCATTTATTGTGCATGGTTGAATGCTCAAGATGGAGGCCGAGAAATTTGTCATCCAGATCTTGGAGTTTGGTTTTGAGGGTTGCAAGTTCTTTCTCAATGATTTTTGCTCCAGTGCAGGTGAAAACCATTACCAGGAGTTTTTTTTTTTGAATGGGTAGAAAAACAAAAACATAAACTATTTTAGTAAGGGAAAATTTGGATTTGGAAAAAACTGTGATGGGTAATGGGGGTTTGACTAGGTTTTGGACACTTTTGAATGGACAAGGAAGAAGAAAATGAGGATTTCAGAAGCGGATGAAAGAATGAGAAAATTTGGCAAAGAGGGACAAATAAGAAGAAATAGGAAATGAACAATGTGGCAAAATTTGAAAGCGATTAGGTGAAAATCGAAGAAGTTATGACAAACCCTAAAAATAGACAAATGTGGGATTTCTGGCTTCGGTAAATGGAATTTGGGATATGTTCCTTGAGAATAAAATATGAATAATGGTATTTCAGGGGTGTTAGTAAAGTTTCAAGGGAAATAGAGTTAAAACAAGGAAGATATGGCAAAAAAACAATTTTTTTCTTTTTTTCGAAATGGATCTCCAGCAGTGTGGAAGTGATTGGCAATAGTTCTAGACAGATGTAATTTTTTATTTATCAGCTGGAAATAGATATGGACCCCAGGTATGCATGTCTTCCTAAAGGTTTAGGGGATCACTCAGCCACCAATTTTATCTAACGAATTTTGTACTGGGGTAGTACCCCTCACTCCACGGCTCAGGTAAAACTTATAACTACTTTGCCACAAATGACAGCTCTTGGTTTACCTCACGGGTGGGAACTAGTTAATCGGGTAGGGATCGTTGCCCTTTTCATTGGAAGGTCCTTTCAATGGGCCATCTACTTCGGGATTCATGTGGTACTCCTCACAATGAGTTTTAGGGCTTATGCCCAAGTATTCCCACCGTTAAGCAGACAGGGATTATTCCTGGATCCGAACTTGCAATTGATAGGAACAAATACAGATGTGAAAAATAATTTGGAAGAAATTCCACCCAACGAGCCCAAGAAAGTGCTTTAATACTAGATGTGAGGAACCTGCAACAATTAATTGATGAAATGAACAATATACCAGAACACAGAATATTTTTATTGGTCACAGGCCACTTCGAGGGGGCAACCTCCTTTGAGAAAAATCAATACAAGTAACTCGTGGATGCATTCATTGGCCTTAAAACAAACTTATATGTTAGTTTTTCATCATTTAATTCAATATGATCTAGGATCTTAACTGAGAGAACAACATGTACAACATATCAAATGTAAGAGACAAGAGACATAAAGCATTTCATTGGGGAAAAGTAAGAAGGTGAAAAACCCCGCAACTTCCTCAGAGATAGAATAAGCACCAATACAAATATCACCAAGATAAATCCCCAAAAGATAGATGTCTTCAACAACAACTCCTCCTCCAATTGTATGCACTCCTCTATCTCAACTATGCGAGTTGTATGAGTGAGTGAATGGATAAATAGAGAGGTGATCCTCTCTATTTATACTTTACCTTTACTTGCCTTTTACTCTAACTGGGTCGACCTCCCTTAGGAGAGTCTAATAACCCACTACCACTTGACACAGGGCCAACCATACTAGGGTGGTCTAATAACCCATGAAGGACACACCTTCGGGTTCTAATGCCCCGTCATACATGGGATGGTGGAACTCGATGACTTTACATGACCCAAGTACAATAATGACTTCTTCAACCGGAGGAATAAACATCTTCATCGGAGGTATAACAATAGAATACAAATACAATATAAAATATACAAGTGAAATACATTCCGAAGTTACAAATACATCAACACTCCCTCTTAACTAGGAAGGTATTCTCTTGACACAGGAATCCATACACATAGGCACAAGTCTTCAATACTGGAGCTAGATCATCAACACTGGATTACTGGAGCATCATCGTCACTGTTGTTGTACTCGTCATCTCAATTACTAGTTCTATATCTCAATTCTTCTCGTCATAGGAAGTTCTACAGAGCCAGCCCTTTTTCATGTTGGATGTAGGCCTAGCCTCCATGTAGGTCTTCATCATCTCTACAAGCGGCCTATCTGGTGGAATCTCAGGACTGATTATGTGCATTTGCAAAACCTCGAAAGAGCATCTTAGGACTGATTACGAGATTACTGCTCAACCTATATGATCTCCCAGGACTGATTACATGCGACCAAGCAAAACCTCGAAAGAGCATCCCAGGATTGATTACAAGCTTCGTGCTCAACCTATAGGATCTCCCAGGACTGAATTACATGCTACCAAGAAAAACCTCGAAAGAGCATCCCAGGACTGATTACAAGCTTCATGCTCAACCTATAGGATCTCCCAGGACTCAATTACATGCTACCAAGCAAAACCTCGAAAGAGCATCCTAGGACTGATTATGAGCTTCCTCTTCAAGCTATAGGATCTCTTAGGATTGAATTACATGCTACCAAGAAAAACCTCGAAAGAGCATCCCAGGACTGATTACGAGCTTCCTACTCAACCTACAGGATCTCCCATGACTGAATTACATGCCACTGCACAACCTACAACATATCCACGGCCTCGGAGTATCAATCCTGATACTCATGATCATACTTTTTATAGGTCAAATCTGCACTTCTCCATCTATGATCACCTTTAGTTGTCAATCACACAAAAGGACAACTAGAATTGAAGAGCATGATTTCCTTAGATGATGAATGGACTAGACTTACCCCTCTGCAGCTGACAAAACTCTCATTTTACCTACTTTTTGGGGAAAACACTACCCTATAAGCATGATAGTAGCGTTTTCCTACTGAAATACTCTACTCTACTTCAATAAAGTAGTGTTTTCCTTCTGAAATACTCTACTTTGCTTCAATAGAGTAGCGTACATCTCAAAAAATCTTGCAAACGTTGGTTGTAAAGCAGGAAAGTTGCATATTGAATGCTACTCCACTTAAGAAAACTGGCGTACACCTTAAAAAGTAATCAAAAATATATTAATTTGATGAATTGGGATTAGTTGAGTTGGTTTTGCAACTTCCCCAACCTCCCAATCAAACTACCTCTCGATCCAAACTGCCTACCTTGTCCCATAAATACAAGGGGGATAGATGAGAGAGGGAAGGAGAAACTATGCATTAAGGGTTGTTACGCTGGAGGAATTCCAAAGTTAGTGTGAAGAGTAGGAGCCCAGGATCCGGTTGCACAAGCACTCTGAATGATCAGGTATAATTGTACTAATTATTTGCTTTTGACAATAAAGGTTGAAATGCCCTTCCCGTCCCAATCAAATTTCTAATGGATTGCATATTTGTTTGGATTAAATGCTTGATTTTATTTGATGTATAAATTGTATTTCAATTTCATCATTGTTATATCAGTCAAGATACGCTGAGGAAGGTTTATTTGTATTGCAGGTTCGTTAAATGGAAGATCAAGTGGAGGATCGATCGAAGGAGCAAGCAAAAGCTAGGATCAAACTTCGTTAATAAGGTATGCCTTCAAGAACCTTGATCTCTTTCCTTTTGTAGAATCCTATGTGATATGATCAATGTATTTACCTGTCACCCCAGAAGTTGGTAGTGTCCCTCTCCTCACTACAGGGTAGAATTCCCGAACAACAATACTAATCATCCTCGCACGAAGCATCATGTTGGTGCTCATGATCATACTGATCATCATCATATAGAACATCATCTGGATGTTCATAGCGGAGCATCATCCTGATGCTCATCACACAGCACTTACATCCATAGCCATGGGGAGGATCCTCCTACCACCATGCTTGGAATGGCTCTAGTAACTATGTCCCGTCACTTCCTCCTGGAAGTATCTTCAATCTGAAGAACACCAAGCCTCTTTATGAAGTACTCAAACTTCACCCTAGCTAGTGGTTTGGTCAACAGATCTTCTATCTGCTCGTCCATCGCAACATATAGGAGCTTCACTGCTCCTCTCTACACCATATCCCTGATATAGTGATACTTGATCTCGATGTGCTTCGACTTGTCATGGAACGCCGGGTTATCATACATCTTCACACAACTCTGGTTGTCACAGAAGATACAAGTAGCATCCAACTGGATATCAAACAAATTAGGCAGTAGCTTCCTTATCCATACTACCTCACAACTAGTCGAACAAGATGTGACATACTCTGCTTCGGCTATACTCAGTGCTATGCAGGATTGCTTCCCGCTAAACCAAGAGATCACACCTGATCCCATACTGAAGCAGCACCCCGAAGTGCTCTTCCTATCTACAACACTTCCTACCCAATCTGAATCAACATGACCCTCCAGGTTAACCTTTTGATTTGCATCATACTTAAGCCCATAATCAATCGTACCCTTCAGGTAACTCAGAATATGCTTTGCAACAATCAAGTGAACATGTCTCGGATTTGTCAGGAACTGGCTAAATGTGTTCACAACAAAGCAAATATCTAGTCTTGTGTTCGTCAGGTACATCAAGGACCCAATCATCTAACGATATATCGTGGCATCAACCGACTCTGATGAAGCATCACTCAATAGCTTCAGGATCGATGCCATAGGTGTGGCCATGGCCTTGTATTCCATCATCCTAAGCCACTTCAAGATATCTACTACATACTTCCATTATCCAAGGAAGATTCCATCTACACTCTACCACACCTCCATGCCTAGAAAGTAATGCATCATACCCAAGTCCTTCATCTCGAACTCGGTACCAAGCTTCCTCTTCGTATTAGCAATCAACCCATCCTCACCTGTCACAGAAAGGTCATCTACATACAATAGGAGTATCACTGGATTGCCTTCCTCAACCTTGTAGTAAAGGTTAGAATCCGCTTTACTCTTGGTAAATCCCAAACTAGTCAACAAGCTGTCAATCTTGTCGTACCATGTCCTGGGTGCTTGTTTCAAACCATACAAGGCTTTCTTGAATTTGCACACATGTGACTCCCTATCACGTGTCTCAAATCCGAGTGGCTACTCCACATACACTTCCTCTTTGACTACACCACTCAAGAAAGTTGTCTTGACATCCATCTGGTGTATCTTCCACATCATCACTACAGCCGGAGCAAGTATTGTTATGATGGAAGTGTATATAGCTATAGGTGCAAAAGTTTCTTCATAATCTATCCCTTCTTTCTAGGAGAAGCCTCGAGCCACAAACCTTGCCTTGTATTTCTCTCTGCTACCATCTGCAGGATGTTTGATCTTGCAGATACATTTGGAAGTCACAACAGACTTCCCTACTGGTCTCGGGACCACATCCCAGACATCATTCTTCATGATCGACTGGTACTCCTTGATCATGGCATCCTTTCATTATTGCATCCCTGGTCCTGGGAACTTTAGATTCTTCAATATCTTCAATAGGTAGTTTTCTTGAACTTCGTCGCTGGAACAAATGTCATTGTCCTTCTTTTGTAGGTGATTGTACACGATCTTTCCTACAAGTCAAATTCAATTGCATGATTAGAAACTTCTCATAGTTTTCATAACAAAATCTTACACATAAGGACATATGTCATACAGTCATGCAATTATCTTAACCAATGCTTCAATACAACATTCATCCATATCTCGTATTCATATGGTAACTTTCTAGATGCCTTCCATCTCTACCAGAACATTGTTAAGAGTGTGCACTACTCCCAACATGTCAGCAAAGAGGTTTCATTCTAGATAAGTAGCAATGGAATGTTGTATAGTACCATAGGCCACTTACCCATTACTTGCATATTAGTAGTATTTTGTTCATTAATGCATAATATACATCCTAAATATAGGGACATAAACATGTACATGACTGAACAACATCATTTAAGTAATCATATATACAGGAAATAACAATTCTAATACTTATCTTTTTTTGGTTGTTGGGTGGACTCCCTCTCAATATTTGCTTCCTTGCAGGAACCACTGGAGTCTCTAATAGTGTGCACCTTAACCAATGTTGAAAATGGATGAGAGGTTCTTCCAGAGATTATTTGTCTTCTGGAGTCCAACTCTGCAGTAGCTTCTTCTTCATTACAATACATATTCTTCATCACTTGAAGAATCTTCATTGTCTTCTCTGGTTCTCTTCCTTAGAGGTTCATCATCCTCTGCAGTGTGAGCATGATGTATTTTCTTGTTGTTCTTCTTCTTGTGGGAGATGCTTTTGTTCCTAGGACAATCTCTGGAATAGTGTCCCTTCTCATCACAAACTTATAACATCGAATGTGAGAAGGATCTTTCTTGGATTCTCCAAGGGTCTCCCTCTGATTCTGGTGGTGGTGTTTACCCTTCTTGTAATGAGGACGCTCTCTCTTGTTGTTATTCTTCCCGGTGTGTGCTGTGAGAGCTTGGTCTTCATTATCCATCTTTTCTTCTCGAGCTACAAGTGTAGCTTCTTCTTGTGAGAATTCCTCCCACAATCTACTGAAAGAAATCAATTTCTTTCTTGCACAAATTCCTTGGGTGAAGGAGTCCCATGACCTAGGTAGGCCATTCAAAGTGGTCATCATAATTTATCCATTCTCCACCACTTCATCCACAGCTTCAAGTTGTTCTTTGATTTGAGAGACCCTAGTAAAGTAGGATTAGATGATCTCTCCATTTTGGATCTTTACACTCTTCAATTGGTTACGCAATGTCATCTTTTGATTTATGTTCTTCCCTTCAAACAGCTTGGTCAAAGAATCAAACATCTCCTTGGGTGTCTTTAGAGAAGACACATGTGGTATGAGATGGTCTTTGATAGAATCTGCTATAATCCACTTGGCCTTGACCAAGTTCTTCTTATGTAAGGCCTTAGCCTCATCTCCCTCTAGAACTGGAACCTCTTCACTTATGTAGGTGTCCAATTCATTCTCTTCTAGGATTAACCCAATCCTATACTTCCATTCTCGGAATTTATCAGCCCCTTCAAGCTTTTCCTCAAGCTTGGTGTGGTGAGACATCTTAATGAGAAAATCAAATGGAAATAAAAGATTTATCTCTTACCACTTTGATTTGTTGAAACTCGATCTCGAGTTGGTTAGGGTTTGACAGAGAAACCCTAAAAATCCAAACTTGGAATTTCAAACTTCTTTCTGGATAGGGAGATGCAAATGACTGAGGTGAGCAAGCTGGTGTGCTTAGATTTTGAAAACTCCAAAAATTGATCCTCCAAAAATGACCTATGAATTTTGGATCTGCAACTTCTGTCAAAATCTGGTTTTCTAGTTTTTCTGGTTCAAAACCCGAACTAGAGTTTGATATATCCCGGGTTCTACCCAACCAAAAAGTTCGATCTTGGTCTCTAAATTTCGATTTTGCTAAGGAGAGAAATCCTATGCTAAGAGAACTCCAAAATTCCACTTATGTCAAAAGCCCTATTTTCCTGCAACAGTGATAAGCTAAAAATGAAAATACTAAGAATCCAATTCTATTTTGACAGAAAGATATGCCATATTGTCTCTGGTGCATCTCTGAAATTTCGAATCATAAGGGTATGAAACTTTGTCCTGTGGTAGACTAACCTGTCATCTTTCCAACCCCACAAATCTGAGCTTCAACGGATTCTCCATGAGAGAGATATGCTAAGTGTCACAACATGACCTGTTTATTGGATGAAACATCATAGCGAACTTGTACAGAGTGCCACGTGTCACTATTTTAACTTTGGCCTCTAAAAATTGGACCTGTGAAACTAAAGTTTGTGCCCTAACTTCCACTTATTACGGAATTCCATTTGGAGCTTCCTAGCTTGAGATATGGCCTTTTTTCCTAGGTCACCTATTTAGGGATGCATTCTGGAAGAGGAGGAAACCCTAACTTGTACAGATCATATCTCACAAAGTACAACAAATATGAGGTTGAAATATTTACACAAGGTACATCCGTGTCTGATATTCGGCCTATAAAAAATTCAGATCCTGAACCTTCGCCAAAATGGATTTATAGTGAAAGTTCCATGATGACTAGTTTTTACTATACCAAGCCCTAGCTTCCAATTTGTCGCAAGTGCAACAATTGTCATAAATGTCATACAATGCCTTCCTTCAATCTAGCTCTGATACCATGTTAGTTTTTCATCATTTAATTTAATATGATCTATGATCTTAACTGAGAGAACAACATCTACATCATATCAAACATAGGAGACAAGAGACACAAAGCATTTCACTGGGGAAACCAAGAAGGTGAAAAACCCCGCAAATTCCTCAGAGATAGAACAAGCACCAATACAAAGATCGCCAAGATGAATCCCCAAAAGATAGATCTCTTCAGAAGCTACTCCTCCTCCACTTCTCCTCCTCCACTTGTATGCACTCCTCTCTCTCAACTATGTGAGTTGGATGAGTGAGTGAATGGATAAATAGAGAGGTGATCCTCTCTATTTATACTTTACCTTTACTTTCATTTTACTCTAACTGGGCCAACCTCCCTTAGGAGAGTTTAATAACCCACTACCACTTGACATTGGGCTGACCCCACTAGGGTGGTCTAATAACCCATGAAGGACACACCTCCGAGGTCTAATTCCCTGTCATACATGGGAGGATGGACCTCAATGACTTTACATGACCCAAGTACAATAATGACTTCTCCGACCGAAGGAATAAACATCTCCGTCGAAAGTATAACAATAGAATACAAATACAATATAAAATATACAAGTGAAATACATTCCGAAATTACAAATATATCAACATTATATACTAAGTCTATGTGCCAATACTATGGATCAATACCATGGAACATATAATACTACAGGCTAATACAAACTATGGATCAATACCATGGAACACATAATACTATGGGACGACTTACAAAGCATATGCATCCAACAACAATATACTAACAAAATAAAGACACGGGTTCATAACATTTCACCAATGCTACTTGGTTGAGAAAAATCCCTACTTGCACTTCAAGATGGTATACACAATCTTTAAAACAATGTTTGATAATAGTATCAATGAGAGTGGAATAATGTTTAGTAAGAGTAATATGTAATACTTGCACTTCAAGGTAATATACATAATCTTTAAAATGATGTTTGATAATTTAGTATCAATGAGAGTGGAATAATGTTTAATAAGAGTATTATGCTAAATTATAATCTTGCTTGATATTCCTATCAAGCAACATGATTTTATACCATGTTTAAAAAAAAAAAATTAAGAATCATATCGAAGAAATTCCTTTCTAAGAGACTTATGTTGGAGTGGCTTGTTATGCAAACAAAATAACTGAACAATATGGATTTGGGAAAACCCTTAGGCTACCAAAGAATGCAAATCATATGAACTTTCTATATAAATGTGGATATGGATTGATCTCGTTCATTACTAGCTATTTAGATTAGAAAACTTTCATACCTTTCTTTCAATTTTGGAAGAACTCATATTAAATGTAGCTAATTTGGACTTTTGTTTAAAATATAAATAAGTTTGCTTATGAATACTAAGCAACAAGATATTGTAGCTGTAAATTCGAGGGTTCAAATTTTATACCACGATGGAGAAGACTTTCCTAGAAATATTGAAAGCTATGAGTGGGTTTATTATGAGAAAAGGGAATGTGGAAGAACCAAGAACAATTTATCTTTATAAAGGGCTCTTTCTACTTCTTAGTATGGGGGAGAAGTATAATTTTGCACTTAATGTGAAGTCTCAACTTAGCACTTTAATAAAATAGTAAAATATTATGTAAATAGAAATTTTAAGTCAGCTTTAGTTTAAAGTTCAAAACCATTAAGAAAGAGAAATGTAATTCTATGCTTAACATTCACACATAACAATTTACTTTGATGCTTCTTGATATGCAATGTGGGAGTTGATATTGGGTCAAACTTGGAAACTGAACTTTCAATAATTTTACCTATTTTTAAACTTAATAGTCAAAGCCCAGTTTACAATTAGTAATTTATGGGCTCATGGTTTTGGTGTCCCATGGTATTTTCCCTTGATATTGCATGGGATAAATCCTATTTAAGAGTTTGAAAGCTTGAGGAACATCCACTATTGAGGTGTGAGTGGTCAGTAATGGTTGGATTGACCATGTAAATCTATTGTGTGTGTTTTCTTATTAAGTTGTAATTTCAAGTCAATTTATTTTCTCATAAAATATTGGCCAGAAATCAAAAAGAGGAATATTTAAGAAAGAGATTCAACATTCACCCTAGCAAAGCACTGCAACCATTGCCATATGCTTTGGTCCGTAAACTGCCATGGGTGCCCGAGAAGAATCTAGAAACGGTCCCAAAGAATTCTAAAGTTCCAAAGGAAATATATTAGATGTTACCTTTCTTGTAGTGAACATGATAACTATGTAAGTCAATAATCATGAGTTAGCGCGCCAATAATAATTAACTATGATGCATTTTGGAAATAATTATGATGTGCATATGATTTTTTTCATTTGAACTAAAATGAATGGATATGCACATTATATATACTTATTTCTAAACAAATATCAAACTTACTTATTATTGTGTCGAGAGACGTTAAGCGCGGTATGGGGGAGTTATCGAGTTTGTCGAGTGTTTGTCGAGTAACAAAATAATACAAAGTAAACAAAAAAAGAATAATACAAAGTAAAAAGTAATAAATATTATGTCATCCATAAACAAAAAAGAATAATACAAAGTAAAAAGTAATAAATATTATGTCATCCATAAACAAAAAAGAATAATACAAAGTAAAAAGTAAATATGAGACTTTAGAGCTTAGGATTAGGTGGTAAATATTATTTCGGCCATAAACAAAAAAGAATAATACAAAGCAAAAAGTAAATATGAGACTTACACTAGAGACTTTACTTTTTACTTTTAATACAAAGTAAAAAGTAAATATGAGACTTTAGAGTGTTTGTCGAGTGTTTAGTAAGAAAATAATACAATGTAAATAGAAAATAATAATACAAAGTAAAAAGTAATAAATATTATGTGGGCCATAAACAAAAAAGGATAATACAAAGTAAAACGTAAATATGAGACTTAAACTAGAGACTTTAGAGCTTAGGATTAGGTGGCTCAGGTATTGCACTCAAGGAGCTATTCAAGGAGAGGTTTGCACGTGTGTCCAGTGTTTGTCGAGTAACAAAATGATAATAAAATCATAAAAATAAAGTATTGTTACGTCGGTCATTAATAAAAATATAAGAAGTAAAAAAAGATAAAGAAGTAACCTAGTATGAGGGAGATCTTGTCGAGTGTTTGTCGAATAACAAAATAATAAAAATAAAATAATTTTACCTTGGTCGTTAATAAAAATATAAGAAGTAAAAAAGATAAAGAAGTAACCTAAAAATTACTATAGCTATAACCGACATAAGAAATAGAAAAAATAGAAGGGATTTGAACCTTAATAAAAAAACATGGTTGCATTGATTTCAACAATGCCTAAAACAAATATTAGAAATATAAAAAGTAAAAATGATAAAGAATAGCTGACATAAAAAGTAGAAACATGGGTGCATTGATTTCAACAATGCTTAAAACAAATATTAGAAATATAATAAGTAAAAAAGATAAATAACAGCTAACATAAAAAGTAGAAACATAAAAAATAAAAGAAAAAACTAAAAAATATATTATAGTAGACATAAGAAGTATAAAAAATAGAAAAAATAGAAGGGATTTGAACTTTAATAAAAAACATGATTGCATTGATTTTAACAATGCATAAACAAATACTAGAAATATAAGAAGTAAAAAAAGATAAAGAATAAATAACATAAAAAGTAGAAACATGGTTGCATTGATTTCAACAATGCGTAAAACAAATATTAGAAATATAAGAAGTAGAAACATGGTTCTATTGATTTCAAAAAAAAATTATTATAGCCGACATAATGCGTAAAACAAATATTAGAAAGATAAGAAGTAAAAAAGATAAAGAACAACTAACATAAAATGTAGAAACATAAGAATTAAAAAAAAGAAGTAAAAAATATAATATAGTAGACATAAGAAGTAGAAGCAAAAAAATTAAAAAAAATTACTATACCCAACATAAGAAATTAAAAAAATAGAAGGGATTTGAACCTTAATAAAAAAACATGGTTGCATTGATTTCAACAATGGGTAAAAGATAAAAAAGTAAAAAATATTATAGTTGACATAAAAAGTAGAAATATAAGACGTAAAATAAAGAAGTAAAAAATATATTATAGTAGACATAAGAAGTACAAACAAAAGAAGTAAAAAAAAATTACTATAACCGACATAAGAATAGAAAAAATAGAAGGGATTTGAACCTTAAGTCCAATCATCTCACTACTTATCAATAAACAACAAACAAATGTTCTTAAAAAACACAAGATTTTCTCAATGCATTGTTTTTCTTTTTTACATGTATACATTGAATTCATCAATTTAATAAAAAAACATTGTTGCATTGATTTCAACAATGGATTGTTTAATAAACCACAAACAAATATTCTTCAAAAACACAAGATGCATATTAATTTGATTATTTGCATTGATTTCAACAATGCATTTGTTTTTGTTATTTACATCTATAACTCACCAATAGACCACACACAAATGTTGTTAAATAACACAAGATGCATATTTATTTGATTCATTGCATTGATTTTAGCAATGCATATTTCCTTTTTGTTTTTTACATGTATGTATTCAATTTATCAATTTAATAAAAAGTAAAAAATTTGCATTGATTTCAACAATGCATTGTTTTTTGTTATTTACATTTATACATTGAATTTATCTATTTAATAGAAAAACTATTTGCAATGATTTCAACATATTAAAGTTTTTTTTCTCTATTTTAAGGTATATTGTGGATCCTCATGGTAATATTGCAAATAATGAAGATATTGATTATCAAAAAAGAAAAATATGACAAATGTATAGAAGAGAAAGAGAAAAATAATCATTAGAACATATAGAAGAACCTAGAAAACATGACCATGAACTAAAGAGATCATGAAGAAGTGTTATTTGTGCAAAGGGATTCTCAAAAGCATGAATAGGAGATAATTTCAGGGTTATATAGGAATCGGTATATAACTACCAATGAATATGACATACTTGGATACATGGAATGTGATAACAAGGAAAATTGGAACTCTCATTTTGTTAATATGAAGATTTCCAATCGTGCATTACAGTTCATATCTGAAAACCGACAATTGAATGTCATTGTTCATAATAATCGTACTCAAAATTATTCAATTGAAATCATAGCGGAGAAGCAAATAAAATCATTTGAGATTATTCTTGACCATTATAGAAGTGGTAACAATGCACTGCTACGAATGATTATCCAAGGAACTGCAGGTACAAGAAAACCTTACTTGATTGGAGCTATTAGACAAACACTAGAAATTGATTATTTTCTAGATAAGTCATCATTACTTTTTTTGGCCCCAACTAGTGTTGCAAGGTTGGAAACAAAGAACAACGGGGACTCCCATTTACAACAATATCATGAGTAAAAGGTCTGGATGGTCTTCCTCGTGTCACATAAGATCGATACGAGAAGATGCCAAAAGGAGCAGGAGTGGAATCAAGAAAAAAGGAAGAAGAAATATCAAAGTTGATCACATTGTAATATATTTTATCAAATCCCTTGAGGTGCAAACATTTGCATTCCTTCACTAAAAAAAGGTGCAAGCATTTGCTTTAACAACTTACTCAATCCTTAATACTTATTACTTACATTATGATAATCCTCATAATTGTATCTGTGTTTTCAACTTAACCTGTAACTTCCTTACAATGCTGATCAAACTCCAGTTTTGTGTCATCGTCCACGACTGGAACCAACCTAGATCCAAATCCTAGGCTCTATCAAGCACTAAGAGAGATCAAATATCCCGAGGTGCAAACCTCTCAGGTATTGCACTCAAGGAGCTTTCGAGGAGAGTTTTGTAACTCAGGAGATTTGATCCCTCTTGACGCTTGATAGAACCTAGAATTTGGATCTAGTATATGGTCAAAGCAACTACATGCTTATTGCGTTAGTTACATAGTTATCTTGTCCACTTGTTCACTAGAAAAAACGTAATATCAAAACTCATTCACTTGGAGCTTCAAAAGTCTTCGCGTCCGTTTGCATATTCTTCTAGGGCACCTATCTATAGAGGCTGAAGTGCATCGGCGAAGCCTTCTCAATCTGAACTACATACGCTAAATCATTTTCATAGTTTGTGTGAAATAAGTAAAATCCTTTTGTACAATGAACTTTAAAAAATTATATTGCATATTTTGTGTGAAAATAATAGTGCATTATTTTTACACTTTATTTGAATAAATTTCTATATGATTAGTTGATTGTTAGGAGATTTAGATATAAGTATTAATTAAATGATAGTGTTTTTATTAAATATATTTGTAGTTTTATGAACTACATCCGTGGTAGAGAAGCCAACCGATATATTCAAATAATAATGAAATATTAGTCTCAAATCTTGTTCACGATTTTCATAAATTTTTGAGTATTATGAAATTACATGATATTATTGCAAACTTTACATAACAATTGTATATTTATAAAATTTGGTTTTTTAGTGAATTATATTTATTTAGGTTATAAATCATTTAGTTTGTTATAAATAAATAAATAAAATTAAAAATTTAATTTTGATAGTTTAAAGTAAATAACTAAAACAAAGTTAAATTTCTGTTTTCAATAAAAAAAATATAATAATAATAGTTCTTGATGTTAACTTCTTATTTAATTATGTGGATTAGGAAATTGAGGTAGTAACTTTCATATAAAGATGAGTATATGTTTTGTTTTTTTCACATGTGATTGACAAACCCGCAAAATGAGGATGGTGGGAATGTGGCGCTTATGCCTTCATTATGAATCGGCTCGTTAATTCTTAAGCCTCAATTATCGGCAATTTAATTCTTAAGCCTCCGCTATAGTGGGGATGTTACTTATAATTTACACACTCTTATATTACATCTTATTTGACAAAACCTTTCAGTACACATCTTATCAGTGTTTCTCTCACAAAGAAAATGGTTTCTCAAATTTCTTACTAAGAAGATGGTTTTTTTTTAATGAAATTGTTTTGCAAATGAAAAACTATAATGGTTTTTTTATAAAATTGAATGGTTTTCTTATAAAATTGTTTTACAATTTCTTACTAAGGAAATGGTTTATTTTTATGAAATTGTTTTGCAGATGGACAACTATAATGGTTTTTTTTTATGAAATTGTTTTGCAAATGGACAACTATAATGGTTTTCTTATCAAATTGCTTTTGCAAATTTTGACTAAGAAAATAGATTTTTTTTTATGAAATTGTTTTCCAAAAACTGTAATGGTTTTTTTTTTCTTATAAAATTGGTTTCCAAAAACTGTAATGGTTTTCTTATAAAATTGTTTTGCAAATGAGCAAGAGTACTTATGTATATTACTGTGCAGGGATCATTACTTATGTATATTGCTTATTCCATCTTGGATTCGGGGTATCGCTAAGAACCAATTTTTGTCCATATTATGAAGCATCTGTTGTGTCTTGCATGTCTTTGGTCTTCATAGGAAGCAAGTTTTGGGCGCTCAAGATCCCAACTTCCAAGATACTGATGTAAAGCTTCCATAGATGATATCGATCTAACGATACTGGCAATGTCATCAACGTTAAGTACAATACGTTCCAGGAAATTGATTGACAAACAATTTACCTTGTCATATGGACACCTGGTATTATAGAAATTTTAATTTTATAAATTAATTTTGGAAGAGCGCACGAAGATGGTCCCCATTTTCGTTGCAATAGGGGCACGCTAGCGAGAAAAAAAAATGGCGCATATGCACCTAAGGCAGCGCGCACGCGCCGCTAGGTTCGGTACCGAATTGAGGCGCGTGCGTGTGCCTGGCGCATGCACGCAACTGTGGCACGCACGTGCCTCTGTTAAAAAAAAAAAAAAAAAGAGGGCACAATTTCCCCATTGTTCAATTTGGCCAAGCGTGTCCTCCTCTGCGTGCGCGTCGATTCAACCACCAAAGGAGGCCAAATCGACTCCAAAACCACCCAACAACACACACAAACCCATCAACACTTCGATTAATAGGTAAATATCACTTTTTTTTCATTTTATTCATTATTTGTGTCAATTTTTTATTTTATTTTTGTTTATTTAATTGTAAATAATTCCCAAATTTTGAAAACAATGAACCAATTTTCTATTGCAGATTGTAAACTGAGACAATGAGTGAACAAGATGTTAACCCCGAGTCCGGTAGAACACAAGAAAACCCAAACCTTGGACCCAATGCCGAAGAAAACCGTGAACATAATCCAAATGCCGAACAAAACCAAAACCCCCAACCCAATTTTGAACAAGATGACCTTAACCATTATGTAAATGAAATGCGAGTGCACACTTGCAAACTTAGAAACTCAGGGGAACCATCTCGATTGTCTCTTTCCACATCAATTGAGAACTCAATTGACTCCCTCATCCATGCACACTAGCGATTGACTGACATGACTCAATTTAGAGCTAGGATGCAGGAGTACTACTCCACGGGCATCTCTAAGGAAGTAACAAAAGATTTGAACATTACAAA
Organism: Larix kaempferi; assembly: GCA_027924585.1. NCBI lineage: Eukaryota > Viridiplantae > Streptophyta > Pinopsida > Pinales > Pinaceae > Larix > Larix kaempferi. Next base: position 6,881,203 of record BSBM01000579.1, on the reverse strand, counting down.
AGCCCAATTATATAGTATGTTCACCGATCCAAGAACAAACCAACCACTGAATATTACAAAGCCACGTGTCTGCATGGATTGGTGTCATTACCAACCGTGGAGCGACAATTGGATGCGAAGGTGGTTCATGGTGTACGATAAACCTCCCTGAAATAATAGGGAGGTTCCACAGTACTTCCTTCGCCAACTGTGAGCTGAGTTTTGCCTCAGTTTACTTGTCAACTATTTTGACATAACCAAGTTCTAGGGTGTTGGGCATGGCTCTACCCAAGATCGACCTGCTACCAGGAGGAACCCACTGAGAGGGCCACCAGCTCCGAGGCGCGACCCCAACCCCTCTCCCCAGCCACCTCAGTTGCCCCACAAGCTTGATCAGATCGAGGTGGCAATGAGGAATGTTGCACGTGGACTCCTCAGACACACCTCCTTTGTGGCATCAACTACAGTGGAGAGGTCGGGTGACCTCGATAGAGATCCAGGTGCAGGGCCTTCACGATAGGGCCAGGATAGACCCATGACCGATGGTAGCCATGCTGGGCATTCCAATTCGACGGAGAAAATGCCACATCTTTGTCTCCATTACGGGCACACTTTCCCTGGCCCGATCAAGGGCTGTTATATGGATCAGGTCAGCAATTTTTTTAATGTGTTTTCAATCATCACTTGATAACTTGTAAAGTATTTTTTAAGTATTTTTGTTTGACTTAAACTATTATTTCACTGTATAATTATTCAAAGCTGATACACCAAGATGGGAGAATGTAGGATCTCCCAACCTGGATGCAGTAATGGCAACTGCAACTGAAATTGTGGCACCCCACACGGAGGTATTTTCAGTACCTGACACAATATTGTTATTACTTATGTCATTTATATTACTCAAGTATTTATATATATGGCATACACATTAATAGTTCGTACAATGTTTTTGAATATCTTGATTACCTATATAATTACTTGTTTAACATGTTCATAACATGCATGCATTTTGTTGTCCACGGGTATTCAGTGACTACGGTGATCAACCACCCCCGCCAAGGATTGGCACATCACCATATACACATGTACAATGTGTAGTTATAAGCATGCTTTTAATTTGATTTGTTATGGCTTACTATGGTTTAATTTATTGTTTGTTTACTAAATTGTGATATTACAAATGTATATGTAGGTGCCACCAGCAGCTGCGTCTCCCCATTTTAGTCCTATGTATCCACCCTCTTCCATGAGCACCCCTAGCACTATCACGGCGTCCTAAATCCAACGGAGTCGATGGTTCATCGATCCAAGCTACGATCTTCATTCTATGGCTCGTTCCGTCTCGCATCCAAAAGGCCTTCAGGGACACCTGCTGGATACCTGTCGAGGGCATAGAACTCCAACAGTGCAACAAAACCAGGTTCTGAGGAGTCATGCAAATGTGTCTAGGGAGGTTCTGGCTAGGAACGCTAACCACAAGTTCTCAGTGGATGATTTTCCAAAGTTGACCCCCGTGTGCAAAAATTGCACACTCCCTCACTAAGCAAAACCCTAGTTTCCAAGATGGACGTACAAGATGAACCGGGGGCACCGGACTAGAGGGGAGGGGCATGCCTAACACTATCTCGGCGTCTCGAATCCAATGGATTTGACGGTTCATCGATCCGAGCCACAGTCTTCATTTTATGGCTCATTCCGTCTCGCATCCAAAAGGCCTTCAGGGACACCTACTGGATACCTTCCAGGGGCATAGAACTCCAACCGTGCAACAAAACCGGGTTCTGAGGATTCATGCAAGTGTGTCTAGGTAAGTTCTGGTCGAGAACACGAGCCACAAGTGCCCAGTGGATGATTTTCCAAAGTTGACCCCCATGTGCAAAAATTGCACACTCCCTCATTGAGCAAAACCCTAGTTTCCAAGATGGATGTACAAGATGACAACGTGGCCACTGGACCGGAGGGTAGGGGCACCCCTAAAACTATCCCGGCGTCCTGAATCCAAGAGAGTCAACAATTCGTCGATCTGAGCCACGGTCTTTATTCTATGGCTCGTTCTGTCTCGCATCCAAAAGGCCTTCAAGGACACTTGCTAGATACCTGCCGAAACCAAGGAATTCTTCGTTGTGTTCCATTAGCCTTTTTTTCAGCATTTCATGCTCTGATAAGTCATAATTCACCTCTATCATCGAAAACTTGGGTCTATAGGTACCTTCCCTTTCATATTCCTTGTTATCCATAGCTAACACAAGTTAGATATGCCATTTAAACCTAATTGAAAGCTAAGGAAGTGGTTTTATGTGACATCATCTTTGGGAATAAACGTTTATGTAAACCAACAGAAGCTCAAACAATAATCTCTGATTTTAAACACATTCTAGAGAAAGCAAGAGGACAAGTTCATCAAAGCAACTTCATTCATCTATATTCTCATAATGTACACATAGTCCATCCTTATCTTGATAAACAAGAGTTTTATAACAGCTTGAACTTTTTGGGAGTGGTTCTCTCCCTGTATTCGGTTGTCTGATTGGTTGACAAGCTTGCCTGAAAATCTGTACTTTGAACTTCTTTGTTTTATTGCTGAAAATTGGAAGGCATTTTCAAGTCACCTGCAAAACGCTCCTTTGTTGAAATATGTAAGTTCTTCCAACAACATAGATTTGGCTAGTGCATCAAATGTTGCCTCCCACACCAGAATTTATCTTACGTCAAAGGAGTCGCACATATTGTGGCTAACCAAATGGTCTGGGGAGCTTGGAAGTGTCGCCAAATATTATTCCATGCCTGAATCTAACCATAAGGAAATTATAAATTTAGATCCTCAAGAATGCTTGAATCTACCCAGAAGGAAATTATAAATTTAGATCCTCGAGAAGGTGAAAAACTATATGAGTGGTTTAATCGGTATCCTAAAATTATAGAGCTTTCTATCTCAACAGACAGTAAACTTGTTATCACCACTAGAATGGCCTTGGGGTGCCCGACTAGAATACCCGTAGCACCCTAACCATGGCTCGGTTCGCAAATCCGTTGATTCCGGTGGGTCCGGGATGTTGGGTTTTAGCTAGAGGACCCCCCACAGCATGCCTTGAAGACTCAGAAGCAGTGCCAATGGGCCATCTCCGCAGCTAGGGTTTTGCTGAGTGATGGCCATTCCAAATTCACTAAAGGGATGGATTTCTCGTCCGGAGGCCCCCGAGCATGCGTGGCCACCGTAGACAGGTCCACAATGGCCACATGGACCTGTGGGAGCTGATGGAATCCAATTCCGCTTGCCGGTTTGGGTTCCGTGGCCCTGGAGCAAATCCCCAAAGTATCCCTGAATGGCCTTGGGTTTCCCGACTAGAATTCCCGTAGCGCTCAAACCGTGGCTCAATTCACAAATCCATCGATTTCGGTGGGTCCGGGACGCTGTGTTTCAGCTAGGGAACCCCCCACAACATGCCTTGAAGACCCGGAAGCAGTGCCAATGGGCCATCTCCGGAGCTAGGGTTTTTCTTAGTGATGGCCGTTCCAAATTCGCTAAAGGGGTGCATTTCTCATCTGGAGGCCCCCGGGCATGCGTGGCCACCGTGGATAGGTCCATAATGGCCGTATGGACCTGTGGGAGCCGACAAAATCCAAGTCCGCTCACCGGTTTGGGTTCCGTGGCCCTTGAGCAAATCCCCAAAGTGTCCCTGAATGGCTCGGGGCTGCCCGACTAGAATGCCCGTAGCGCCAGAACGGTGGCTCGGTTCACAAATCCATCGATTCTGGTGGTTCCAGGATGTCGGGTTTCAGCTAGGGGACCCCACAGAGCGTTACTTGAAGACCCAGAAGCGATGCTAATGGGCCATCTCTGGAGCTAGGGTTTTACTCAGTTATGGCCATTCCAAATCGCTAAAGGGGTGCATTTCTCATTCGGAGGCCCTCAGGCATGCGTGGCCACTGTGGAAGGGTCCACAATGGCCACATGGACCTGTGGGAGCCGACAGAATCCAAGTCCCCTCATCGATTTGGGCTCCATGGCCCCGGAGCAAATCCCCAAAGTGTCCCTGAATGGCCCCAAGGTGCTTGACTAGAATGCCCGTAGCACCCGAACCGTGGCTCAGTTCATGAATCCATCAATTCCAGTGGGTCTGGGACACCAGGTTTCAGCTATGGGACCCCCCATAGCGTGCCTTGAAGACCCGAAAGCAGTGCCAATGGGCCATCTCCGAAGCTATGGTTTTGCTCAGTGATGGCCATTCCAAATTCGCTAAAGGGGTGCATTTCTCGTTCGGAGGCTCCCGGGCGTGCGTGGCCATCATGGACAAGTCCACAATGGCCATGTGGACCTATGAGAGCTAACGGATTCCAAGTCCTCTCGTCATCTCCCACAGGTCCACGTGACCATTTTGGACCTGTCCACAGTGGCCATGCATGCCCGGAGGCCTCCGGACGAGAAATGCACCCGTTTAGCGAATTTGTTATGGCCATCACTGAGCAAAACCCTAGCTCCAGAGATGTCCCATTGGCACCGCTTCCGGGTCTTCAAGGCACACTGTGGGGGGACCCCTAGCTGAAACCCGGCGTCTCGAACCCACCGAAATCGATGGATTCACGAACTGAGCCACAGTTCAGGTGCTCTGAGCATTCTAGTCAGGCACCCCGGAGTCATTCAGGGACACTTTGGGGATTTGCTCCGGGGCCACAGAACCCAAACAGGCGAGCAGACTTGGATTCCGTTGGCTCCCACAGGTCAACGTGGCCATTGTGGACCTGTCCACCATGTCCATGCACGCCCGGGGCCTCCGGACGAGAAATGGACCCCTTAGGCGAATTTGGAATGGCCATCATTAAGCAAAACCCTAGCTCCGGAGATGGCCCAATGGCACCACTTCCGAGTCTCCAAAGAACGCTATGGGAGATCCCCTAGCTGAAACCAAGCACCCCGGACCCATCGAAATTGATGGATTTGCGAACCAAGCCACGGTTCGGGCGCTACGGGCATTCTAGTCGGGCACCCTCGGGCCATTCAGGGACACTTTGGGGATTTTCTCCGGGGCCACAGAACCCAAATCGGCAAGCAAAATTGGATTCCATCGGCTCCCACAAGTCCATGTGGCCATTGTGGACCTATCCACGGTGGCCACGCATGCTCGGGGGCCTCCGGACGAGAAATGCACCCCTTTAGCAAATTTGGAATGGCCATCACTGAGCAAAACCCTAGCTCTAGAGATGGCCCATTGGCACCACTTTCGGGTCTTCAAGGCATGCTATGGGGGGGGGCTTAGCTGAAACCCGGCGTCCCGGACCCACCGGAATCGATGGATTCGTGAACCGATCCACGGTTCAGGTGCTACAAGCATTCTAGTCGGGCACCCCGGGGCCATTCAGGGACACTTTGGGGATTTGCTCCAGGGCCACGGAACCCAAACTGGTGAGCGGACATGGATTCCGTCGGCTCCCACAGGTCCACATGGCCATTTTGGACCATTCCACAGTTTCCACGCTCGCCCAGGGGCCTCCGGACGAGAAATGCACCCCTTTAGCGAACTTGGAATGGCCATCACTAAGCAAAACCCTAGCTCCGGATATGTCCCATTGGCACCACTTTCGAGTCTTCAAGGCATGCTGTGGGGGGTACCCTAGCTGAAACCCGGTGTCCTGGACCCACCGAAATCGACGGATTCATGAACCGAGCCACGGTTCCGGCTCTTCGGGCATTCTAGTCAGGCACCCCGGGGCCATTCTAGTGGTGATAACAAGTTTACTGTCTGTTGAGTCTGATACTACATCCAAGATCCGCTCAACAAACTTTGAGATAGAAAGCTTTGTAATTTTAGGATACCGATTAAACCACTCATACAGTTTCTCACCTTCTCGAGGATCTAAATTTATAATTGCCTTCTGGGTAGATTCAGGCATTCTTGAGTATCTAAATTTATAATTGCCTTCTGGGTAGATTCAGGCATGGAATAATATTTGGCGACACTTCCAAGCTCCCCAGACCATTTGGTTAGCCACAATATGTGCGACTCCTTTGACGTAAGATAAATTCTGGTGTGGGTGGCAACATTTGATACACTAGCCAAATCTATGTTGTTGGAAGAACTTACATATTTCAACAAAGGAGCGTTTTGCAGGTGACTTGAAAATCCCTTCCAATTTTCAGTAATAAAACAAAGAAGTTCAAAGTACAGATTTTCAGGCAAGCTTGTCAACCAATCAGACAACCGAATACAGGGAGATAACCACTCCCAAAAAGTTCAAGCTGTTATAAAACTCTTATTTATCAAGATAAGGATGGACTATGTGTACATTATGAGAATATAGATGAATGAAGTCGCTTTGATGAACTTGTCCTCTTGATTTCTTCGAAATGTGTTTAAAAGCAGGGAGTATTGTTTGAGCTTCTATTGGTTTACATAAACGTTTATTCCCAAAGATGATGTCACATAAAATCACTTCCTTAGCTTTCAATTGGGTTTGAATGGCATCTCTAACTTGTGTTAGCTGTGGATAACGAGGAATATGAAAGGGAAGGTACCTATAGACCCAAGTTTTCGATGATAGAGGTCAATTACCACTTATCAGAGCACAAAATGCTAAACAAAAGGCTAATTGAACACAACGAAGGATTCCCTAGTTCCTGCAGGTATCCAACAGGTGTCCCTGAAGCCCTTTTGGATGCGAGACGGAACGAGCCATAGAATGAAGACCGTGGCTCGGATCGATGAACCGTTGACTCCGTTGGATTCAGGACACTGGGATAGTGCTAGGGGTGCCCCTACCCTCCGGTCTAGTGGCCACATTGTCATCTTGTACGTCCATCTTGGAAACTAGGGTTTTGCTTAGTGAGGGAGTGTGCAATTTTTGCACATGGGGTTCAACTTTGGAAAATAATCCATCAGGAACTTGTGGCTAGCGTTCCCATCTGGAACCTACCTAGACACACTTGAATGACTCCCTGGAACCCATTTTTGTTGCACGATTGGAGTTCTATGCCCCCGGGAGGTATCCAGCAGGTGTCCCTAAAGGCCTTTTGGATGTGAGATGGAATGAGCCATAGAATGAAGACCGTGGCTTAGATCGACGAGCCATCAACTCCATTGGATTCAAGACATCAGGATAGTGCTAGGGGTGCCCCTCCCCTCTGGTCCGGTGGGCCCTGTGTCATCTTGTACGTCCATCTTGGAAACTAGGGTTTTGCTCAGTGAGGGAGTGTGCAATTTTCGCACACAAGGGTCAACTTTGGAAAATCATCCACCAGGAACTTGTGGCTAACATTCCCATTCGAAACCTACCTAGACACACTTGCATGACTCCCTAGAACTAGGTTTTGTTGCACGGTTGGAGTTCTATGCCCCCGGCAGGTATCCAGCAGGTGTCCCTGAAGGCCTTTTGGATGCGAGATGGAACGAGCCATAGAATGAATATCGTGGCTCGGATAGAAGAACCATCAACTCCATTGGATTCAAGATGCCAGAATAGTGCTAGGGGTGCCTCTCCCCTCCGGTCCGGTGGCCCCAGTGTCATATTGTATGTCCATCTTGGAAACTAGGGTTTTGCTCAGTGGGGGAGTGTGCAATTTTTACACACAGGGGTCAACTTTGGAAAATCATCCACCAGGCACTTGTGGTGATGATGATGATGATGGTGATGATGATGAAGATGTTGATGATGATGGTGATGGTGATGGTGATGAAGATCATGGTGATGATGAAGATGGTGATGATGATGGACATGGTGATGAGGGACCTACAGATGACAATGATGATGAAGATGGTGATGATGATGACGAAGATGGTGATGATGATGGAGATGGTGATGACAAAGATGGTGATGAGGGACCTCCAAAAGCTCAAGCATTAACATGGGTGAGGTAGGTCTAAAGCCTCCCTCAAGGACATTTCCAACCATTAGGTGACAATGATGAACATGTTAGTGCTACTCAATCATAGCTCCCAAATGATCCTCATATTCATCCAAGTACTAGACCAATATTGAAACAATTCCTAAATCTCCAAATGGAGAGAGTGGTAGAGAAAATGGGGGCAATATCCAGATTTGAGTGCTGCGGGCATCTTGGTAAGACCTGGGGTTTGAGGATCGAAATTCCAAGATAGACATGTAGACTTGGATTCTATAAGTTGAGTTCTCTAGTGGTGTACTTGTGTGACGTGACAAACCCTTCTAATAGTGATCCTATCCCACTTGGAGTCCAAATACCCCTTATTGAGGGTACGTGTGGTAGGTCACAGATTCTAGGGCTAGATTAGGTTAATAGGGCTACATTAGGTTTCTAGGATTCTAGATTAGTTTATGAGGGTTAGATTAGTGTTTCTAGGGTTAGTTTAGCTTTTTAGTATTTCTAGGGCTAGATTATGTTTCTAGGATTCTAGATTAGTTTCTGAGGGGTAGATTAGTGTTTCTAGGGTTAGTTTAGCTTTCTATGATTTAGAGGGATAGGTTATGTTTCTAGGATTCTAGATTAGGTTCTGAGGGTTAGATTAGTGTTTCTAGGGTTAGTTTATCTTTCTAGCATTTCCAGGGCTAGATTATGTTTGTAGGGTTATATTAGTGCTTCTAGGGTTAATCATGCATGAATAAACAATCACATGGCTATAAATCATAACTCAGACATCAAATAAACGATATAAGATAACGATATCAAATAAACTATCTAACATGAATAACATTAATTGTGCATGAATAAACAATCACATGGTTATACTGTGTACCTCAGTCAATTAGGCCTTCTAGCTCCTCTCAGTTTTTTATTGTCTCGAACAACCTCTCATGCTCCACATGAGGTAGTAAGTAGTGTACCTTGTTTGATGACTTCGTTGACATTGTCTGTAGTTGGATGTTTGTACCCACGATCAAGTGCGTAAAGTGATACACCCGCGACCTTGGTCTATAATCTGTGTATGTGTAGCCATTTCTCTTTGGTCCCTTTCCATCCACTGTAAGATATTCCCCCTGAACAACCATCGAGCCAGTCGGAAAGGTAATGCCTTCACTATCCATTAATGATGCGAGGAGGGTTTTTTTCCCCTGGATGCATCATGCCAACCAATAATTCATTCCAATTTCACTGTCTGTCAGGGCGACAACTGCGTAGATGTGTCCTGGAAAAATGCATTTTAAGGTCATATTCCAACAAGTAGTGGTTTGATAACTTGGATAATTACAAAAACAAGGAGGGAACTAGGATATGCATGCAGAAATGTTTACCTAGCTATACAAGATCAAATATATGATCATATTCATTCGAAATAGAGGACTAGCCTTCCTCTAACTGGATTGTTTCAGCAACTGCACGTGGTTCTACTGCAAGTGATACATGATCCCATTCATCAACCCAATCCATTGATTCGCACTCATCCCACTCATAACTGCTGCAAGACCCACAAAAGAAAGCAAGTTTTCGCATCCAGATTTCAAATAAGGGGTTTTTGAGCTTCGAACCGAATGAAATCCACGACTTCCTTGCACAGTACTACAACTATAAGAATGCAATCGATCTATATCAACTACATTCCAGAAATTTCTGACAACATGTCCTCTACCTATTGGTATGTGTTGCTCCGTGGTTCAATCTGACATTTTTTCTTTGCACCATCATACTGTGGATTCGACATTCCGAATATGAGGACCTCCCATGCACCTCATCTCCTCCCTTTGTAGGGCATTTTTGAGACATGCTCCAACCCCATCATGCTCTCCCTTTCCATGCCCGGTCTCAAAATACATGCATCACATCATAAGTCTTGTGCAAAATACTCAACCACTAGAAAACACGTGCATTTTTTAACTGGCCTGCACAACCATCTGACCATATCCAATGATGATCCATCTGTATACCTCTCTCCTTCAGCTGATCATAGAAAATTTTGAAGCAATGCTGCACATAATGCAGGTCGTGGCACCTGTCATCACTGATGTAGAAGTTGGTCTCTTTCAATATTATCCTCATGTCGTTGCTGCTCTTTGGCGCATGCCTATACGTGATATGGACCATTATGCTAACTTGGTCTGAATGGTAGTATTGACTTTGAATCTTATTCTGTGGATGTAGGGTGTAGTTTTCTGCAAAGTCCACAACCGACAACATTGTGCCCTTGGGAAAGGTGTCTCTGCACTATCTATACTGTTCATCATGCCATCGTGCTACATGGACATGCTGTACATAATGCTAGGTATTTTGGTAGAATTCCTTCATGAATTTGCAAATTTGTACCTAGTGCCACAAAACCAAGGGCATTAATACAACGTGACATTTTCAATCTGAATATATATGTACAAATTCAACATGTACAGTATGAAAGTATGCAAACTTAGATTACCTGTGACTTCACCAATGCAATTTTTTTGCTTTCCTTCAAACTATCTACTTGATATGTTATGTAGTGGAAGTTCTACATTTCTACTGACATCCTCCCAAATTCATGCTCCGCGGTTGCGTGGATGCAGCGGCTCAATAATGCAAATCCACTGCAACTGGAACATGTCCCATATAAGCATGATCTTTTATAATATTTTTGTCCTTCAGGCCTTCGACACATTATGCTATGTATAAATTCTCTAGATGCATTCGGTGGTTGTAACAAAGGGAAATCCTGCATAATGTTAGTATGAAAACCACAAAATATATGTCTATATGTATCATAATATTACTCAAATTCTACATGGTATCTACAACAACATGTATTGAGATCAATGCAAATTCTAACATACCAAGGTTTGCATTTTTCGAAGGACCTTCGGCCCAAGTTCAATTATGTGTGCTCATTCTTGAACCTCTCATAGAGTTCTGTTTGTGTCGTGTCAAGGAAGTGCTTAACATGGGGTTCACCCCCCCTAACACCTTTTCTCAACTTTAAAACATCTCTTTGATTCGATGACGGTCTAGTGTTATCATGCCAAAACTTTTGCTCTAGTTCTTTAACAGCATCAATGAGCTTCATGTCTGAATGAGGTAACCTACCAACAAAGGCCCAACAATCTTTTTGGCCTGGGGTCTCAAGTTTTTCTCTAATGGAAGAATACTTTTGAAGAGTCTTTCTATCTACTTTAAAGATTTTACATGTGTGTGATAGTAGGCGACGTTGCCTTGTGGATTTGTCTACAATCGATTCCGACAATACATGATGGGCCACATTAAAATCTTTTGTACGAGAAGTTTTTCCAATCAAATTAAATGCAGATTGTAGATTTCTAACAACATGATTGTTGACCTCTGAACTTCTAACTACCT
>BSBM01000579.1:6600000-6865000 GCA_027924585.1 Larix kaempferi | reverse complement strand
AATATAGATCGTATTTATATGTGTGGTTTAGATATTCCTTCATGAGTTTGTTGTGTAGTTGAGAGAAAAAATCATGTATAAATATGTGCTTAATTGAATAATAAAATATAGAATAATAGTTTCTTTGTTGTGTAGTTGAGAGAAAAAATCATGTATAAATATGTGTTTAATTGAATAATAAAATATAGAATAATAGTTTTTGTGTGTGAAATGATTTTCTAAGTTGGTATGAGAGATGGTAGCTCTGGGTTTAACTCCTTTGCGGAGGGACCAAAATATGTAAATGTCTTTAAGACTTTAGCTTTTTCTATGCGCGAAGTGTTGTACAATAAAATCGCCACACACTCGATTGCTCGGTGCAGATTTGGCTGTTTGGTACGAGTTCAACCTATAGCTTGTGGAATCTATTGCCTCTTCCAACAAATTTATAATAGCTATGTGACATAAATCAATATTGGAAGCTCAAAGTGTACATCCTCCCTCTCATGATCATTAGTGAGAAGCATTTTCATAGGAAAGTACGTGGGCCTTGAATCTACTATTAGTCAATCTCTATCCACGATAACTTCATCTAGGTAATGTTCATACCATAGTGAGCGTTGAATATTGTTGTTTCTCGGATAATACAATATCAATTTGTATGCATAGATGCAAGACGAATGGTGTTTGGATTGCATGGAGATCTCAATCTCTTCATTTCATTTTGTGAGCTTGATCTAACTATAGATCTACAAAATTATTCATTATCCATTGTGGTCACAGGCCGATTTAGGAGCTTTGAAGTAGGTATATATATATATATATATGGACGCATTTGAAATAAGAGACTTTAAAGAATAAGAGGGGGAAATCATAATAAGATTTTAAAAGATTTTGTTAATGTATTATTATATTTGTTTTTCTCGGATCTATGTGCATCCTCTCTCTAATCCATGAAGAGGTTGTCTTTCTTAACAAATACGATGAAATATATATGTTTGTAAGAACACTACTATTAGGTTGCGACTACAGTTTGTGTATTAGTGAGATAAAGGAGGTCATGTTGTAAGACTGAATTATGGATACATTCAGTATCTAGATAACTTCCTTATATAACTACAAATACAATGATCTATATATTTTGGTGGATGGAAGGATGTCAATAGAATGATTCAATATCTAAATTGTTTTTCTAACAAATACGATGAGCTATGTATTTTGGAAGATAGAAGCATATATAATTTTCAATCATTACAAATATGAAATTGAAGGTCAAAAGCAATTGTATCTTTAGTGAATCGAGTGGTAGATCAAAGAAATGGTTGTGTGAGAGAGCATAGTCTATGATATTTCAGATGTGGATAGATATGTTGATGAAGACTATACCAGATAGAGATAATAAAGATCAAATATCAATTCCAAGTACTTGATAAGGGAGGGCTTTGGATTAATTAACTCCTACTTGTGTTGTGTTTAGTGTGAGATTTTATTATTGAGGAGTTTGTTAGATCTAATTGGTTGTAAGAGATCTTCTCCAACTTTTAGATTTTATTAATGTGTGTGGTTCATATATTCACTGATGAGTTTGTTGTGTAGTTGAGGGGAAACTTCATGTATAAATGTGTGCTTGATTGAATAACAAAATATATTAAAAATCGTTAATGTGTGTGTAATGATTTTCTGATAGGTTGATGATGGAAGAACTACAAGAATAACCAATGAATGGAGTATGGTTTGTGCCATAAGTTTTAATGGGTCTCAAGCACAATTGAAAGGATGGCCATGCCATATTTGACCTCCGTAAACCAAAGGATTATTTTACAATGATATGTTTCCTATGAATGTGTAATCCAACAAGAAACAAGAAATAAAGCCTAAGACAAGGAAGCAGTCCAACGCAGAATTGAGGGATGAATGAAATTGTTGCAACATTTGAAAAACCCTAGCATATAGAGAATCAACTCACCACTCTTGTACATGAACTCACCACCAATTTTGAAATATTGGATGCATTGATGTGCGAATGTGCTCTGTAGAATACGGACAAGGCAATTGTTCAGCCTTGGTGAAGAATCTATTATGTCAAATGATATTCTCTCTATCCAAAGTGGAATGATTTGATAGCTACCAATTAATGCTAATTTCAAACTTAGAGTGGGTATTATATCCATTATAGAATGTATCACACCACCTCATCAATCGAATGAAACTACGACAGGAACATGATATCGATGAATCAATCCATTATGTTTCTCTTCCAATGATATGGTTACACTTGTGGGAAAGAACCTTGACAATTTTGAATACATCCTAGTAGGTTGTCATTTGCAATTGTAGATGTTGGCATTGATATGATCATTGCCTCATTCGATTATTAGGTGTGAATAGTTAAGAGACTTGGAGAAAACTCAAGAAAGCACAAGAATTGATATGGTTGTAGAACCTTTTCATCACATTGGGTTTTGTATTGGCATTGGGCATAAACATAATTACCAGGAGGTTGCTACTCTAGTCCCTCATATGACAATGTTTCATTAATGGTTGTTGGCTTTCATGGGATATCTCATTGCAGATGAAGAGAAGCCACTACACAACAAATGATCACAACTTATGGATGAAATCGGCCTCCTCTAACATGTACAAGCAGACAAGAGATTGCATGCACCTACTCTTGGTTTTATTTATTTCATTTAAAATTATTTGATTCTCCTTATAACTGGTGGAAAAACCAAGTCAACTTGAGTTAGTTTAGGATTTAGGATTAGGGTTTCATGTGTTCTAGAAATTTCTCGATAGCTCTCAAAACTGTTTGGAAACTATCCATCCAATCTATATATGTAGGTGCAAAGAGTTGTGCAAGGGTTCATAACCTTTACAAGAGTGGTGGTATTCTTATAGATGTACAAGATTCATCAAGTTCTATTTACTCATATTACATACTTTATCTTCTAGTGGATTTGAAAATTTTATTGATAGTAGGGATTTTCTTGAAGTAACAAAAAACAAAGAAGTGGGATTGTGATATGGCTTATTGAGAAGGTGTACTCTCTATCTATTTGTTTTGCTACATAAAAAGATACAAATATTTCTTGGTACTTAGAAGTATTTTTATATGCTGAAAATGGTTGTTGTTCATCACATTGTATTGTTCTATCGAAATCTAGATTATTGTTTTAGTTTATCAATTTTTTATTGTTTGTCTTTTCTCTGCACAGATTCGAACATGTCAAAATAATTTGAATTTTTCTTGGTCCATGCTCTCATAGAGATCTAAAAAGGATGTCAAGTTATGAACAATACTGTATGAAGTCACATTTATAGTAAAAAGGACCACTTTTTGCTCATATAGGTATTAAATATTTGCAGCTAGTTTCTTTTGTTTATTAGTTAATTTTTCTTTTTTTGCATTTTGTTTTGTGTGCTAGCATGTTTGTGACTTGCGACTTGCAGAACTAGCCTATGGTCTAAGAAACACACCATCAAAATCACACAGGGATCACTCTTGCCACATGCCACACCAACACTTAGCATGACTATATTTTTAGATGTCTCCTTTGAAACTACAGAGTTTTGAACTCTAAGTCGCCTAACAAATATAACCCTTAGAAACCAATCATACCGTTGGCAATTATATTTTTTTATTAAAAATAAAAGTAAAAAATAAATAAATAATTAAGTGACGTAAAATTTTCGATAATAAGAACAAGAAATACATAACATCATTCTTGTATTTTAATTGAACTTCATAATAGGAAAGACACACTGTATAATTTCTCTTATAAATTGATCCCTTGAATATATCCGTGTAGATCTTGCTCTTCAATTTCAGTTATATTAGAGACGAGTTCATTATTATTAAAATTATTGAAACAAAACATAAACATAGTATTAACACAAGACAAGTTGCTTTGACGCTATCCTTTGTTTTCTATGTAAATATTTTTTTGGAAATATCCCTTATTTAAGTGAAGGGAGAGAGTCTAATGGCTTTACCCTAGCTTCACCCCTAAGTTGTAGAAGTTATGAGTAGTCTTCAATTCAAAATCGAGGATAATGCTATTTGATTTTAGAAACTCTTTTGGATAAGTAATTATGCCAAATTATCAACTTGAGGCTATAAAACATTATTAGTCATGGTCTTGAGCTATAGGGGTAGTTATTAATATGTTTTGAGTTATTTGTCCTATCACTCCGACCACTACAATTTCTTGCATTATTTTGTTATTTGTCCTATCACTCCGACCACAACAATTTCTTGCATTATTTTAACACTAGATTTTAGTTTCCTTGTTAAATTTATTAAAAGAAAAGAAGAATAAATTGCCCATATTTCCATGGGATTTTCTCTTTTGCATGTAGTGGACAACTTATTCATGGAAGCATTTGAAGAATTGGCTATTGAGGCATTTCTATTAAAATCAAAGTGGTGGAAAATATTTGTGGATGATACCAACACTAATTAGCCACATGGAAAATAGAGCTTGAATTAAAGTTTTTAGATCATTTGAATAGTAGATCCGACCTTATTAAGTTTACCGTGTAAAGTGAAGAGGACAATCATATCCCTTTTCTAGATGTGCTCATTTCCAAAAATATGATGGTTCCTTGGCACATTGTATCTACAGAAAGAAGACACACACTAATATATACTTGCACGTCGACTCTCACAACTTTCTGGCACAAAAATTTGGAGTTATAAACACCTTGGTAACCCATGCTATTAGGGTTTCTTATGAGGAGCACCTAGAACATGAGATTAAACACATGTCTAATGTTCTTAAAATGAATGGATATGACAAAAAATAATTAAAAAAATTCTTTCAAAGATTTCATAGGGGACCAAGGAAGAGAAATGAATACCCTTATATATCTAAGATAACCCTGCCTTACATCAAATGGAAAACTGATACATTTGAAAAAATATTAAATAAAAGAGAGATTAAGATTTATTTCTCCCCTCCAAACTCAATTGGAGGAATGATAGACTCCTCTAAAGATCTCACTAACACTAAAAATAAAAAAGATGTGTGTAATATTCCATGTGTTTTTGGTAGGACCTACATTGGAAAGACATGTCATTCGATATAGGTGAGACTCAAGGAGCATAGCATGGACTTAGTACATGATCGATATAAAAATATTTCTTAGTTAAACATGCCCACCTCTTAAAACATCACATTTGTATTGAAGACACAAAGGTGATTGCAAGGGAATATCATTATAAGAAAAGAAAAATCCGTGAAGCCATTAAGATTGAGAAGCATCCCTTGAATCTTAACAAGGATGATGACCTAAAATGAGGTGAGTTCTCGCATCCCATTATCCATATCCTCAAAAATAAAAGTAAAAATAATAATCCTAATAATGTCCACCATTCTAATTGAGCCCCCTCTCCCTTTGCTCTTTTATCCCTAATTTTACATTAACCCTAATTTTACATTAACCTATTTAAGATTCTTAATATTGAGTCTACATTAGCATACTAAGATTCTAAAATTAATTTGTCATTAGTATATTAAATTCTTAATTATTTTTATTGATATTTAATTATTATATTAATATTAATATATTAATTTATTAACATTAGGAAAAGTATTAATATAATCATATTAATTTTAGACATCTTTTCAAATTTTAATAAATTTATATTTATTGGATCATTAATATTTATTAATATGTTATTTATTTTAATATTAAAATGATATTTATTATTATTATGATATTAATACATATTAATTATTTTTTTTAATTTTAATTAATTTTTTTAATAAAAAATATCAAACAAAAATTCACAATTTAAAGCTTTCATAAAAATTTATTGTCCGCAAAAGAGTCACCTTAAACCCTATTTATTTTCACCATTTCTTCTCTTTTATCTCTCTCCAGACACCTCTTTCCGCATGGTAAGACCATCCGGTGGCTTGAAACTTTGAGAAATAACCCTACTTTCATATTCCTACACCAAACCTTTCCATTAAGCACTTTTATCTCACATTACAAAAAGATAAAACTAAGTTGGAATGAAAATTGCATATTTTAAAACAATGTACTAAAGAGGGTGGAAATTATTAACACTCTAAAAAATATACAACAGTATCATGAATAAAATAGAAATGTGGGGGAATTATTTAAAAATTGAAAATTTCACCACCACTTGATACTTCAGCAGTAAATAGGCCTTAGGAGTATATGTCAAATCAATTTTAAAATTTACAAAAGATTAAGAAAAATAAAAAAAATTATAGTAAATTTTAATTTATCAAACCTGAAGAAGATTAAATTTTATTGAGTACATAAAAAATTATCTTAATTTTTTAACCATAAAAAAAATTTACAAATTTGATTCATCTCCCTCCTTGATAGCTTCACGTTTAAAATGAATTCATGTCAAGGTCTTACCTCACTCATAACTATATATGTAAAATAACCTTCATATACTCTATAAAACACCTAATGATGCCAAAATTCCTAAATGAATAACTGTCTAGTAAAAATATATCCCATGAAATATATCAAAAAATTAAAACCTTCATAATATTTTCTTCAAGCTCGTTGATAAATCACATGCAGCAAAAAATCCAATCATTAATCTTCTTAAGACACTCTTATACATCCAACTACTTAATAATCATTAATCTTCTTAAGACACTATTATACATCCAACAACTTAATATGTACATCATTGAAAAAAACTTTGCACATTTTTTGCCTTCAATGCACTCCAATTTTTTAATCAACGATGTATAAAGACTAAATTAAAATTCCAATGCTAATCATAAAGACTAAATTAGAAATCCAATACAAAACTCATAAAGACTAAATTGGAAACGGCTAGACTCATGATTATACTCTTGTCCATTGAGATTGTCTATAGGTGTTTATATCTTAGATTTTGGGGTGGACTAGCATTTATGTTTTTTTTAAATGAAAGAACTGATTTGTAAAATATTTACACGGATAAGTGTTTATATCTTAGAATTTGGAGTGGACTAGCACCTATGTTTTTCTTAGATTGCAGACAGATGAGACAAGTGTACTGTCCGTTCCAAATTCAAAATAAGCAATTATACAAGAAAAAATAATATAAAAAATAACTGGTAGTTAAAATTCAAAATAAGCAATTATACAAGAAAAAATAATATAAAAAATAACTGGTAGTTAATACATGGATAACTCGTAGCTGATATATAAATAACTTTTAGTTGATTACAACTATACATGAAGAACAAATAACAGACAACTTAAGGACCACAAATTAAATAATTGTACTAATTGATATGGTTGATAAACATGCTCTTAAACACTAAGACTTTGGAACATATATGTGGAAAAATAAAAATTAAAATACCCTTTTTAAAAATAAATTCCACTTCCATTTCCTTATCATATAAGGCATGGTTTCAATGATATGAGCAACTCCTAAAGTAGAAGGATACCGTAACTAAAATGAAGTGGAGTTGGACTGCTCAATGCTACAAAAGGCTGACAAATCAGTTGCTCGAACAGATTGAATCCCAAATATCTTCTTTGCAAAAATGGTTTCAGTTTATCACATTCTTACTCTGATCTCAATACGGATATAATGAAAAAATAACAAAATGCAGAATTTCAGTATATCATAATTCCCAAGTTGATTATATTAACTTCAGTAATTCATCAACCTGTAATCTCGTATTAGTTGCAGTGAAGGGCCCTTTGAATGTAAGTAGCCTATGCCAATATTATGTATGTGCAGATATTCCTGTGTGAGGCAGCCCAAGCCTTCTCAAAGCTCATCCCCCATTAATCTATCAAATTTAAAGAATAGTTTTTGTTATCTATTCCGAACTTTTGTTATTTATTTTGAATTTAAAGACACAGGTTTTTAAAAATAATTGTTTTTTAATTTATTCTGGACTTACAGGCGCAAGTTTTTAAACTTATGTTTTAATAGGTGAGTGGTTACGAGCAATCCCTCTTCTTGTCCATAACACTCATCAACTAACAAATAAGTACACTTTTTTTAATAAAATATGTTGTATAAATCTTATAAGATTTGAATTTTTCTGGTTAGCAATATTAATTTATATATTCTTTAGTTAAATTGTAATTTTTCTTTATTTAAATTGCATTTTGATGAATGACCTAATTATACAATATCAACAATTTGTTTTTCAGAAAGAAAAAAAATAATATTTATATTTCTAACAAAAATAAATAAATACATTCCTTAAAAATCTAATATCAACAATTTATATTTACAATTTCAACCATAAACTAAAAATAAATAAGTTCTTCAAAATTTCAATCCCAACTATATATATTTATAATTTTAACAATTAACCGCAGGTGCGGGGGGGGGGGGGGTAATCTTCGACTCCAAGGGGAACAAATAGAAGGAATTTGCCTCGGGAATAGGTAGGAGAACCAATAACGGGGTGGAATGGCTTGGCCTCATCAAAGGGCCGGAGATCGCCAACTCTCCGGGGATAACAAGACTCACGGTCTTAGGTGATTCCTTAATCATTATCAGATAAGCTAGAAGCATCGTCGGTAAAAGAAGGAATCCCACCTCAAAAATTCATCACCTTCTCCTCTATATCAGCAAGGATTTCCATGAGATTACCTTTAAGCATATTCTCAGGGGACAAAACAGACAAGCGGGGCGTCAGGCTCACTTATGGTGTGATAAGCTACAATAATGAAAATTTGGAAAATACATGGATTCCATAGAAATTGGCAAGCCTTAAAGGATAGGGTCCTTGCCACTTCTTTTTCACAACACCCTTCTCCTTGGTCCTATTTCATTGAGGGATCGACTATCTTAAACTATTGGAACCACCACTTTGAAATTCCGACGGCTCGTTCCACCCTTTTTTGCTGCCCCTACACGCTCAAATTAACTGCAGTCATGGTGCTTTCCAGTTGGCTGGCATGCATGATGATGGACATAGGTTATCCCAGTACCGAGAAGCTTCTTACTGTTCATTCCTTCCTCCACACCCTACAGTGTTTGGGGTCTATCTCTCTGGTGATTTTCTATGTTGGAAAAACCATGGATTTTCATGGCGTTGGGCGTCCGCAGGGTGGGGGAGATATGTATCATCCTGGTGCTAGTCGACCGCAGGGCCTGGGAGAGGCCCGGAAGGTGGCTGTAGTCGGGGTTTGCAGTATGAGGAGTAGCGTGGAGATTCGGCAGAGGCAGAGTTCAACCATGGGTGTGGCCCTTTCTGTAGACATGTTGGGGTTGGAAACTCTCGGGGCCAAACTGGAAACAAGGGCATATCTAAATTTGAAGTTGAATTTCTGGACCGGTTGCAGGAACTAGAATTGCAAGTTAGGCTAATCTGAGGGGAAAATCTGGAGCAGAAGAAGCTTATGACCCGTCTGTATAATGTTGCCTACACTACTCATACTGAAGTTAAAGCCCGACAACATAATATTGAAGAGAAAGTAGAGCATCTTGAAGAAACCTTGGGCTTGGCCTATCCCCACAAGGCTCGGAAGCATAAAGTCTCGGGCAAAGAACTCGAAGACATCAACAGGAAGATGGAGAAGCTGCAAAAATTCATGGCCAATGCTGGAAACTTTTTGGACCTCAGCACGGAGAAGATTGGGGCAGCGAGCTCTGTTGGCGCTGCAAAGGATGTGGGACTGCAGTAGTTGTTCGGTTTGGATCTCGGGTTGGGATACTTTAGCTCTATTTTGTTTTTATGCATCTCAGTAATTTGCTTATGGTCTTTCGAACAATTAGAATTGTTTTAAGTTATTTTGGCATACTGGAAAAGCCTGAAAAACTAGTTTTTATATAAGGCAGAAACACATTTTTTCTTATGCATATATCTCTTAGGGCAATTCATTAGATGCTATAGTTTTCATAGGACTGGAAGAAGCAATGACAGTTATCAGTTAGAGGATGATGAACTCGATGTGATAGATGTCTTCCTTGCATGGGAACAATCTGATCATCACCTATTTTGTATTGCATGTCTTTTTATCTAATATAATCAATAACCATTTCTGTTAAAAAAATTAATTTTAACAATTAACCAAATTTAAAACAAAACTAATCTGAAAATTTAAATAAAAAATTCCAAATCCTAAACCTTAAACTGTTAAAACTGATACATAGTTTATTGCGCCAATTATAGATATTATCTTGAAATGTTCAAACAAATTACTAAGTGAGTTGGCCGAAATAACCATGTGCATGTCTTTTACGCAATAATAGTTTGAATTTACTGTAACATGATCAATACAATTGGTGAGTCAGAGTGCTAAGAACAAGAGTTTCTCATCGAATGCAATGAACCGAATCCTTTTAGATCAACGAAAAAGATATAATCGGGCAAACACATGCTGCCACCGTTCGATTGGCATTGATTTCTCCAATATTTGTGGTTGAAAAGAAGAATAACATTATTAATGGAAAATATTAAATAACAAGATAACTTGTTTAGAATTATTATTAGCACACTTATTTAAGTTCATAAGTTGTTAAGAACAAGTGATTTGTTACTTGTTCTACATGTTTAGTTGTAATCATATGTTGTCTATGCTTTAACTACCTGTTATTTTCTTTAATTAAATAGGTTATCATTACTTATTATCCATATATTATTTGTTTAATAATTGTTTAATACATTTGTCTCATACTCCTACAATCTAAGAAAAACATAGATAATAATACACCCCAAATTCTAAGATATAAACACCTAGCAATATAATTAAATTTGATACATTAATATAATAATAAATAAAAATATATATATAATATAAATTTATGAGCAAATTCATAGAAAATTATGAAAACGTGATCATATAATAACATATTTTTTAAGTGTTTGATTGTTTTGTCATAGTCTTGAATTTTATTTCTTAATTATAATTCAAATTATTTTTTCATGCATAAGGTAAGGGTTGGCTTAATATTTTGAAATGAGTAATTAGAGAAAATTATATGGAAATAATTAGATGATTGAGATCGTGAATGTGGAAAGTTATTAAAACTAAATAAATAAAATAAAATAATTTGAAATTTAATTTTTGAGTTAGGATAATATTTGCATTTTATATTTTTTAATAATTTAAATTTAAAATAGATTTTTAACCTTCTAGAAATTAGGTTGTTTCTTGTATTAATTTCATCGTATTGCATAGTTGTTTTTTAGGTTGATATCATTAAGATATTGATTTAAGTGTTTGTAAAGTATATAAATTGATATGTAACTCGTAAAACTAAAAACACCAAATAAATTGTCACAATATTCCAATATCTTCAACTTCATAGACACATTGAGGGAGGGTGCCTTAAAAATTAGCTATAATAGGTCACATGAACTTGAAATTTTAAGTTGATGAAATCAAAATCCAAGTTGGGTGCTATATTTTTCATTAATTAATATTTTTAGACCACATAAGTTGTATTTTTTATGTTGTCCACCTTTTATGAATTTCATGAGTGAAATTCACAACTATTAATATTTGAGAGAAAGATAGGCATGCTATGATCTTTAGCAAGTGTGTTGATATTGGTTGTTATGATCTCTACAAGTGTGTTGATATTGCTTGTTATGATCTCTACAAATAATACCTTTCAAGTTAAAATGAATAGATATACGATCAATCTATGGAGAAAAAATCACTTTCGAATCATGGATGATATGATGATCATCAAAGTTGAAGTTAAATAGGATAACTAAGTTATCTTTTTTTATTTTACAATCAAAATTATAATTCCGCATCATTATTTTAGTTTAAATATTCAATATAATAATTAAATCAAAACTAAAATTTCTCGATGAATATTGCCTTATTATACCTGTCGAAGGTAGTTTTTTTTTTTTCTTGGAAAAAAAAATGTAATTTCATTTCATCCTTAAGAGTATGAAATTACATTGATCGACACACTCATTTAGAGTGGTATATAGAACTGCTGAGTCAAGCTTCCTACTTAGAGCTGAAATAATCACTGATGATCTCAGTACGTGAGCATTAACATCTTATACATTGAAATGCATTAACACTACGTTCGTAACTGTTTGATCTTTTTACACAAAAAGAGAGCCTTTGATCATAACTGTAATGTCTATTTACAGAATAAAAACTAAAAAAAAGGAACCTGCCTGTACTGGATTATAAGAGCCGAAAAGTCTGTGAATACAAGAGAACAGGCAATCATCATACTGCTCACAAGTGAAAACTGTTGTGGCACCAGAAGAGTAAATATGAGCTATCTCGATCATTCTATGAATGGTCTATGAAAAAATGCTCATCCCACTCCATCTAAAAATTCAATAATTTTCCAAATTCCAACCCCCAACAGCAGCCCTTCCTTTGAGGCCTTGTCCGCCTCGACATTATTTTCGCGGTATATGTGCCTGCAATTAAAAGTTTCAAAAGTGTGAGTGACGTTCTGTATTTGATCCAAGACTGCAACAATCCTCGGGTTGTTGCAATGATAAGAGCCATTAACCCACTTGATCACATTCAAAGAGTCCCCAAATACAGAAATTTTACTCACTGATTGTTCCACAGCAAAAGATATTAGAAGTTTGAGACTAAGAATCTCAGCCCAGTTGTTGGTCCCCCTCCCAAAACCAAACGACATCACATAGTAATGAACAGGTGACAAGTAAAATATAGCCCCTCCCCCACATTGATCATTCTGACAAGCCCCATCAAAAAAACCCCATGGCTAGGTACGATCAATTTCCACAGGTTGAATATTTCTAGGACTGGAAGCATGACAAATCTGCTTGAGAGCTAAGAAGATCCCACAACTGTTAATAGCCACTAAAGCTGGGAGTCCCATTTTTTCTGTGAACAGACATTTGTTCCGAGAGAGCCAAATCCCCCAAATTACAATAGGAGGAAGAGCTTTAAAGGCAATATAAGAAGGATTGAGTGACCACCTTCTCCATGCCCCCTCAAGAGTTTGCCCATCCCACTGAAATAGTACTTTTAAAATTCTAGAAACAATATTCCAAACCTCCATAGTGAAGCTACAATGAAGAAACAAATGTAAAGCATTTTCCTCATACTGATTACACATGTAGCATCTGCTAGGACCATGAAGACTTCTTTTCTACAGAAAATCCCACATCGGGATCCTATTGGCCAAGACACACCACATGAATAATCTAGCTTTGGGTGGGCACTGAAGTTTCTAGAGAGATTTCCACCACCAAACCTGTTCTCTGTCCACAAAGTTCTCACTTATCCACTGATACCCGAATTTTGGAGTATAATTTCCGAAAGGATCCCCGTCCCAAATAAGATTGTCATCTTCTTCATTCAGGAAAATCTGGTCCCTACTAAGTGCTCTCAAGTACTGTCTCAGTTCTTCCTCCAACACCACATCTAATCCAAATGAATTAGCCCTCCTCCAAACAGGGCTTCCCATCCAAACATTCTCAACATCTGCCAACTGATTAAGAAATAACAGATCTCTCTGCCTCAGCTCCTCAATCAATCCCACTAACAGTAAGTGTTGTGCATCACATCCCACCCAGGGATCACGACCAATCCTCACCCTTTGACCGTTACCAACATCCCAGACAAGGTTCTGTTCAATAACATGAAAAGAAGACACCAATGCTTTCCAAATGACAGAGCCCCCTTTATGAGACTTGTGAGGGGACTTGATCCATTCTTCCACAGTATCAGGCTCAACATATTTCTGTACCATAACCCTAGCCCAGAAGCCCCCTGACTTAATTAACCGCCAACCACACTTAGCAGCCAGTGCCTTGGAAAAATGAAAAATATTTTTTAGTCCCCACCCACCCAATGCTTTTGGGGCTGCAATTCTATCCCACTTCACCCATGGAGTAACATGTGCATCCTCCCTACCATTCCATAGAAAACTAAAGCATATTTTCCTTGCAGCATCTAAAATACCTTTAGGAATCCAAGCAAGTGACATCCAGTATACTGGGATAGCTTCCAGCACGGACTTTACTAGGACTAGCCTCCCCGCTCGAGAAAGCCACCTGAAACTCCAACTTTTTAACCTTTTTTCCAACTTGTCCAAAAGCCATACCCAGTCCTATTTCAAATAGTCATTAGGCTTCAAATTGAACCCTAAATATTTTAACCCTTCCGAAAGAGTAAGAAGTCTGAAGGGAAATAAATTAGTATATATAAATAAATCCTCCTCCCTTAATAGAGAAACAGTAAGAGAGGATTTCCCATCATTTATCTCCATCCTAGTTACAATAGAAAAAAGGTCCAGAATCTCTTTGAGTTTGACAGCATCCCTTCTTGAACCAGAGCAAAAAAGCAGGATGTCATCCACAAAGAGCAAGTGTGTAAGAGAGATGCCCGGAGCCACCAATATCCCTTCAAAATCTCTTGCATGTTTAGCTTCCTTAATAGCCCTACTCAAACTCTCATCCACCAACAAAAATAACAATGGGGAAAGAGGACAGCCCTGACGCAAACCACGTCCAGAATGAAAGAAGGGAGTCGCCGCTCCATTCATTAAAACAGAGAAGGAAACAGTAGATATGCACCTCACAATCCATCGTATGAAACCAATCTCAAAACCTAAATGAGTAAGCATAAGACGAATATAAAGCCAACTCACCTTATCATATGCTTTTGACAGATCAATTTTAAGAACAGCTCCTTTTAGCTTTATAGTTTTAATACTATGTAAACCTTCTTGAGCAATTCCAATCGCCTCATGGATCTGACGCCCTTCCAGAAATCCAAGCTGTTCCTCGGAAATATGTGTAGATAAGATAGGTTTGAGCCTTCTAGCAATCACTTTAGTAACAATCTTATACACACAGTTGCATAATGAAATAGGCCGAGAATCATTAAGAGTGGAAGGAGTATCCACTTTAGGAATAAGGGCAATGAAGGTGGAGTTAATGCTAGCTGGGACCCTATCTTCCTAGAATCTTCAACAAGCTGTAAAAGATCATCACCTATAATGTCATAAAGTGCTATAAAGAATTCTATCGTCCATCCATTAGGCCCAGGGATCTTATCCTTCTGAAAACTATCCAAAACCGCCTTCAATTCATCCCCGAAAATAGTGTCCATCAGCGTCCTGTTATCATCCACTTCAACAAACCGAGGAAATAGTTGAGCTACCCTGATGACCTCTTCAATATTCACTCTCTCACTTGCTTTGAAAAGATCCCAAAAATGAGTAACCCCAACATTAGCCAACCCTTCAAAAGTAGACTGAGAATTACCTTCTGAGTCCTCAAGGCTCCAAATAGTATTGGCAGATCTTCTTCCTTTTGCATAAGCATGAAAGAATTTGGAATTTTCGTCCCCACTTTCCAACCAAATGGCTCTGCTCTTAAATCGCCATGCCTCCTCATTCTGCTGAAGAATCCTATTCCTCTGATTCTCCAAATGAACCAGATGGTCCTTCGTTGTCTGAGAACTGTATCCGCCTCCTGACTCTTCAGAGATAGAGGATATTTCTCCTTCAATAGTCTTAAGAGCCCTATCATCCCTAATCCTCTTCTCTGCAGCCCATAATTTAATAGGTTCCTTGAGTGTTTTAATAATCTCCGCAAAGTGGAAAGCTGCAGAATGGACCGACCCCGGATGATAAGGAATCCAATGCTGTTGAAAAAGCTCAATGAAAGTAGGATCTTCCAGCCAGACCTTATTAAATTTAATAGGCACTGGAGGTTTAATAGGGCCGGCCTTCAACTCCAGAAAAATTGGTTCATGATCTGAGTTTCCCCCCAATCCAATCCATTGTCTAACAAAGAATGTTGACTCCACAATCTGCTCAGAAAGAAGGAAACAGTCCAACTGCTTTGCCACTCTGTCTAAGCCAATTCTCTTGTTTCTCCATGATGGCTTTAATTGTACACGCTCCACATAAATCCAATTGCCTTTAGAAAATTTCCTAATAAAGAAATTTGTAAGGGAATCCACATGAGCATGTGGCCCCCAAATCTCAGCATGACCCAAAGAAAAGTTGAGATCCCCCCCCAAGATCACAGAATCCCCTAAGCAACTCTCTATCCAACAGAGAAGTCCAAAATGGCTCCCTTTCACAATAAGGTCCATAAATGTTTACAATAGTGAAAACTCTGTCAAAATCCAGAGATTTACAAGACATTCCCAAAACCGAATGCATCCCCCAGAGAGAGGAAACGCAGACCTTAGCTTCGTTCCAACCAATCACCATACCTCCGGAATGACCCCTAGCTTCCGAAGTCTCAAAACCCCACCCTGGGAACCAAGCCTTTAACCTACCAATAGCTTCATCACCACCGCACATAATTTCTTGTAACATCAAAACATCAGGATGCTCAAGTTGCAGCATCCATCACAGCGCTGGTCTTTTGGAGGGACCAGCAAGACCTCGACAATTATAGGACATGACCTTCATCGAAACCCTTCCTTATGGGCATCCACTGCTCTAAGTGCCCTTTCAATTGAGAGTTGTTTACCATTCCTAAGATCTGAGCGAGCTCGGGACTTAGCTTGTGAGATGAAAGACTTCCTTCCTCTGGTTTTTGATAGTTTAGGTTTTTCTTTCCCTAACCCTCCTGCTGTGGTTTTGTTCATAGAGCGCAAAAAGTAACCAGACTCCGAGGATCCAGTGGGTGAAGAAGGCTCAGATGAAACTTGTTGAAGGACATGGCTTTCAACAGGAGTTAAAACGGGGGGACATTCTATCAAAAGAGTTTCCAAAACAGGGGATAAAATAGCAGGACACTGGGGAATCGAAAAGGATGCCAATGACTGTGAGGAAATATGTAAATTCCTAAACCCATCCACCCAATCAAAACCAGGAAAAGATAAGTTCTTAAAAAAAAAACTGAAGGAAGGGTTTGAAAAGGGAGCAGAAGAAGTACCAGCTGCTATGTCTCATGACCGAGTAAGAGAAGGCAGAGATACCTCTGGAGCAGTGACCAGTGGCTGAAAGGGTTCGGACTCTGCAATGCCCACGATAGCACCCACCTCTGGTACAGTGCCATCCTCCACCATAGTGCTATCTTTCTCCACTGCCCCCGTAGGTACCTCCAAAGTGGTATGTTCATTCTCATGCTGACCCAACAGATCACCTTCCAATACCACCCCTGCCTCCTTCTCCACAAACCGACGTTTCAGAGAATTGCCAAATTTCATCTGAACCAACATAGAGCAATCTATGGCCGAATGCCCATATTCGTGACACCGTCTACATCGAAATGACACATTTTCATAATCCAGGGTTTGTGCAAAGGTGTAAGGCCCCTATTTTAAATCCATACCATCAAATAATCCTTCCCTGACATTAATACTTACCAGAATTCTCGCCACCTTCTGTATCGCTGTTGCCTTAAAGGAGAAGTCTGCATCCAGATAAATGCCCAATAGGTTGCTAATCCTCCGAAAATGTTCCTCGGCCCAATAATGTAATGGTAGACCCAGTAACTGAACCCAAAGCAGTATTGTGTCCATTCTTTCTCGACTGGTGTCGAACAGCGGATTGCACGGCTTTAGCAGAAGCGGAACCTTAAAAATAGACCAATTCATGCTCAATGCCCACTGAGCATGGGCGTCTGATGAAAAATGAAAGGCAAACCAGCCTCCTAATAGACCCACAACCCGAGGGACATATCCACAATGGCCCAGCCAAGCCCCAAATGCCCACTGAATCACCGATTTGTGGCTCATCGACTTACCATATACCCTTCCTACCAACACCGATTTAACCATCCCTACAATCTGCTGGAAGCCAATGTCTTCACCAAGCGCGTAATTTGGAGCTTTGCCCATGTTTTTGATCCACTTCCTGCGATTCTTCACCCGAAGGTCATTAGTCTTTAACCCCTCAAGACCTTCCTCGCGACTGAAAACCTTCTGTACTGAGTCCCCGGATGGGCTTGAAAATCCACGTTGTTCCGCCGAGTCCAAATGCATTGCTACAATACCACCATGGGAAACACCATGACAATACCCCTCCTGAATATCCGCCCTTGTTACCGATGCAGCACTAGTATGCCGCACTAGTGAATCAATATGAGAGCCGCCCGAAGAATTTAGAAAATCAGGTAAATCCCCCAACCCTGCACTTAATGGTTCTGGTGAGAAGGAACTAAAACCCTTGACGCCCCAGATACTATCACAACGGACCTCGGGCACTAAACCGACGCCAGACCTATCCCAAATCGGTGAGAATGGTTGAGATGGCGAGGTTGCAGACTCCAGAATAGCACTAGTGCCAAGAAGGGGAAAAACATCAGTCGGTTAGCAACCAGCAAAACCACCACCCCCGAAACCACCTTCACCAGTCAAATCCCGGAAGGCGCCAGGTGGCGAGCTCCAGATGTCATGATGCCTCAATGTGTCGCTGCCATAATCCACCTCATCGAGCTGGTCCATACCTAGAAAACCGTAAAAGCTTCCTGTGGAGAGAATAGGGTTGAATAGAAGTAACAGTAAAAAAACTTACAAGTGTAAAAATTGATAAATAGTCATCGAAAACTGCCTAAATGAAAACCTTGGAAACCGTGCAGCACCACTGACAAGACTAACGGCCTGCTGCCGTCTGCAGTGGGCTGCACAGTCGCCTTCGCACGCCATTCATGCCCTAAACGCCATTGCCTCCATTCCTTAGGGTTCCAAATCTCAAAAATCAATTCTCCTCTCGAGCTTGTACTTTCAATTTTCAATTTCTTTTGGAAGTTGTTTAGGAAAATACTTTTTTCAGCCGAAGGCAATTATATAGCAATCCTTTAAGTTTCAAACTTTTTTTAATTTTTTTTTTTTTTTTTTTTTATAAATTTTTTCCTATAGTTTTTTCATAGTTTCCATAATTTAAAAATCAAAAAATATTTTGTATAATTTTAAAATATCATATTAATAATTTTTGATTGGACAAAAATTATTAAAATATTATATTAATAATTTCTAATTGGATAAAAACTATAACAAGACTAAGTTGCCCTGGTGTGAGTTTTTTTATCAAAATTTTAAAATACCAAAACCCCACTAGCCTCGATTGTTATGTACTGTTACCACTGCTGCATTGGACGCTTGGAATGTCATTAACTAATGGACTCTTGCTATATCCATTCCAGACATACGGCTCTATATGCTCCTCGTCGAAATAATACTATGGAGGAATTTTAGATTCCGCCGGCAAAAATAAGATCCCGGCGGGAGACCGGGATTTTATCCCGGCAATGCCAGGTCATATATTAAAAATCCTTTATTTAATTTAGTGAGCAACCATGTATCTTGTGGGCTGTGGCTTATAATAAAAGAAAAAGGTGGGTGTAATGTTATCAAGGCGGGCCAAAGTGAATTTTCTGAAGCGTGTGTAGGGAGTTGCTTGTGCCACGTACGCATACATACGTAGCAATTCGTTTTTTTTTCTTTAACAAAATAACATTAAAAAAAACAGCATTTAAGTGGAAATCTGCCCATTATTAATTTAAATAATTAGTTTTGTTTATACAACGTGGAAATCCTGAGCTTATATTAATAAAATCAAGTTAATAATTTTGAGGATTTTTTTCTTGCTTTAATAGAAAAATAAAGAAAAGCGTGTAAAAGAAAAAATAAAAGTAATTATACCATGATTACAAATAATAAGTAAGTTAATTTATACTACCATTTACTAATATTGTTATTAAATAATTAAAAACATAAGCATGCATATATTATTGCTTTTTTTTTCAATAATTGTTGCTATTATTAATACAAAGAGATTTTTCTATGTGTTGCTATTGGTTTGTAGATTGGACAATCCTTGACAAATATTGTCAAAAAAAATATCATTGCTAATTGTCTTGATTATAAAAAAAAGTGTGATCAAGATTTCCAAAAAAATATTACTGCTATTTTTTAAAATATCAATTTATTTTAAAAAATTTATAAAGATTTGAGTCTACATATCATAGGTTCAATACTTTAGCAATAGTTGTAAAATTGTATCTTCCCAATTCTAATCCAAACATTGAAACTAAATTCTAATTCAACTAGTAAAGACATTGAGACGTATGCACAAGTTTAATACATTATCTTTTTAAGAACTTCAAGCTTTAAAGACACGGGGCTAAGAATAATTAGACATAGCTTCTCGTTGCTTTTAGGCTATGAGAAAGTTTAATACATTAAAACATTTTTTATTAAAATTTTCTTAAGAGGCTGGTGCTAAGAAACTTTGTTGTTCATTCTACACATACCAACACATCCCTTCATGATTGATCCACTAATTCACAAATTCATTATTGTTAATATAGTTATTCATGATTAACTCTACTAACTCACTAATATCTAACCAACTAACCAACAAGATTATTTTGTATTAACTTTTATAGTACAATATATTTTTTTTTACAACAACATCCCTTATTTTTGGTCGGGGACTTATATTTTATCACTCCTCGGACATGTCACTATGAGGACTCCCAATTTTAGATGCTAGCACCCTTACTACAAAATAATATATTTTAATGAGTTACATACTTAAGAATGTATTGAATATATCAAACATATTATTGAGAACAATTCTTGAGTTATATATCCTTAGCATACAACAAAACATTTTTTTATTTTACTAATTATTTTTATTATCAATTGCAAAATTTATTTATTTATTTGTAAATTAATTTTATTATTATTTTATTTTCTTCTTAAAAGACAAGTATAAGCAGCTACCATTTTCATTTGTTTTAAAATGAATTTAATATCAAATTATCTAAAAAAAAATTATGATTATTGTATTAGTTTATATATTTTTTTATTTTTTATGATATTAAATTATTGTATTTAGAGTAGGGAGATGTTGTCACCTAACCATGGGTAACCTTGAGGTGGCAAAAGTAATTCACATCACAAATTAACTTTAAGAAAATATGAAAATATAGAATACACAATATTTAACTAAACTTAATACAAAAAAAATTAAAGTTACAATACTCACTATGAGGGAGTCGTTGTAACCTAACCATGAGTAACTTTCATGTGGCAACAATAACTCACATCACAAATCACTCTGAAACCTATATATAGTTAGTCAGATAGACTATAGTTGGTAATCCACCCCAAATTCTAAAATATCGGTGTAATTAACCAAACTAGAATTGAATTGGAGTAGATCACTTGGTAGCAGTAAGCCAACCTAAATTTGGATGTATGCTACAACTATCACTGTCAGTGTAGTCTCATGAAACATTCTGCAAGAGAATACTATGATCTTCAAGAAACATTCTGCAAGATAATACTATGGTCTTCAACAGTACCAAGTGCAAGAGAATAATACGGTCCTCCCCTACACCTTAGAAAACAACATTGCACTAAAACATACCTTGGGAGAACTGAAGCTTGTAAATTATTCTGGTAAACTAATCAGAAACAGTTTTACCTTGAGAAAAAAAGGAAATAAATGGTTTCAACTGTTCATTGCGCTTTCACATGCAACCTGACTCAATATCTTGAAATCGGTTGAACAACTTCTTCCCTCAAAATCAATCTAATCAATACTGTTATGTCTAACAGATAACATTGTTACAATTAAACGTAATGCCAAGGTAGATTTGGTGCTTTTAACTGAATAGTTACACATGGGAATATCTACATAATTTTCTAAAGGTAACTGCAATGTAATTGACCAAAACAAAAGCAACTTAGACCAACATTGCACACTCAATTCAGAAGGGCCAATTGATCAAAACGAAAGCAATAGACCAACATTGTACACTCGATTCAAAAGGGCCAAATTCCAAAACATTCTGAGGGTTTATCCGTATTTGTTATATCAGTATAATACTATAAATGCCTTCAAATTTGAATGCGTAAATGTTGTTTCAACTTTGGAATATTAAGCTGTTAAGCAAAATCTGAAATCGGCAAGGGCTGCATGATGAGAACATAAGGTCTGTCCTGATCGCCGCGACAATGGAAGAAGGCAGCGTAAAGAAGTATCGCTCCTATGAGTAAGAGAAGACCGCCCATGCATAAACCCTTTCGTTGGGAGCTCACGCTCAATAAAATGGTGCCTGTCATGAGAACCGCCGCAGACAAAATGGCCGTCCACATACGACATCCTGAAACCGAAAAAATCAGATCCTTCAGCCTCTTGATGCATCCTGGAGCCATTGATTTGTCTCTTTCTTGAATTCTTGCGCCACCTGCGCAACGAAACCTAAGGTTTGAGCAACGTCATAGTTCAATAAATCAGACTTCATATTAATCTTGAATGGCATAACTAAACCGTAATTGAATACCAATTACCAGAAATGTAATTGTATTCAGGACATATCCCCTTGCCGGCCTCGGATCTGAGAACTGATGGTAATCACATATATCCTGAATGTGTAGAGGAATTGAAGAGTTTATGTACGTACAAGCCCAAGATCAAGATCAGCGTTTACAAAATTGATGGTCCAATCAAGAGCGTTGGGTGCTCAACGGTCAGTTTTCCAATAATTCCTATCTATTTGCTTGTTCGATCGTTACATTAGACCTATTTATCTAATATTTGCCTCAATCTGAAGCTATGTTACATATTTTTTTTAAAGCAGCGAGATGCCTCATGGGCCTGTTGGGTTGTCGTTGGTACTTGTTTTCTATATAAGTTATAAGTTATAGTAATTATTTCAACTTAGCAATGTTGTTATTAATGTTTTAAGATTTATATTATATTAGTATAGTTAATTAATTTGTTATAAACAGTTTAACTTGTGGCCAGTGAATACGGATACATCATAAGTTAAGGGTTATGAACAAGTTATATGTTATTTATTCTCATGCTTAGTTGTAATCACACTTGTTTATTATTTTCTTTAGTTAAATAGGTTATATGCCACTACCTATTATCCATGCATGAGCTATGAGTCATTGAGTTATCCATACATTAGCAACCAATTATTTTTTATATTTCTTTTTTTATAATTGTTTATTTAGAATTTTGAACCACAACTATAAAATCAATTTGGACATTACATTTGTCTCATCATCCTTCAATCTAGGAAAAATATAAATGATAGTCCACCCCAAATTCTAATATATAAATACCTCTAAACACCTATCATTATAATTATTTATATAATGTAACATAAATTATTAATTATAAATATTTTTGAAATTTATATATTATATTAATTTTTAATAAAAAATAAAAAAATAAAAAAATGTTACAACCAACATGTTTTAAATAGCAAAAAAAAACATTTGGTTACGAGGTAAAGAGGTTTGACTATGTTGTGTGTTTACTGGTAATTATCCATTAAAGTTATGTGACTTATTTTATTATATTTTTTTTTTATAATTGTTTATTTCGAATTTTGAAAAAGGTTAGCACAGCCATTTAACTATAGATCACAAGTAAGTGTCATGAACAAGTTATATGTTACTTGTTCTCCATGCTTAGTTGTAATCACAATTGTTTATTACCTTGTTTAGTTAAATGGGTTGTCTGTCACTACCTATTATCCATGCATGAACTATGAGTTATCCATGCATTAGTTACTAGTAATTTTTTATATTTATTTTTTTATAATTTTTTATTTCGAATTTTGAACCACCATCATAAAATCAATCTGGATAGTACACTTGTTCCATCCTCCTTCAATCTAGGAAAAGCATAGATGGTAGTCCACCCTAAATTCTAAGATATAAACACCTATCAATGTAATAAATACCTATCAATATAATAAACACTTATAATTGTAATTATTTCTATAGTTATAAATGTTTTTAAAATTTATATATTATATTACTTTTTGATGAAAAAAAATAATAATTAAAAAAAAATTACAACTATATAAGCATGCGTGCTCTCATCCTTTTAAATAGCAAAAAAACATATATAAATATAATAATTTAATTATGATGAATAAATTATATTAAAATTTAATAATTATTAAATTATGGAGAAGAAAATTTTAAGGCTGAAATTTGATTTATGGATTAATTTTAAGGATTTAAAAAAAAATATTCATTTTCATTTTTTTTCTAATATGATTCACTTAAATTAAAATCAAAAATTTTTACTTAAACATCTCCAAAATTGTTTAAAACTACATAAAACCTTTAAAAATTTGAACAGTTTTTAAAAATATGACCAAATATTATATGGTTAGAAATTTCATAATTAGTAAAATTTACTAAGATTATTAACTTTAATATATATATATATATATATATATATATATATATATATATTCTTAAAAAAAGGGGACGGGAGCCATGATTTTCCTGGAGGAGGTCTGCATCAGATCGAATGAATTTGACCGCTTGAATTTGCTAATGTATCGGATCTGGGCAGAAACAATGTGTTGATGGATCGTTGGAGGAGATCGCTGTTGACAGATCACTGGTCTGGATTATCACTGGTTCTATTGAAAGAGCCATGCCATATATCTGGTTTCTATTGATCATGGCCTGTGTCAGTGTGGAGACATAGAACAGAGGCAAAACTCTTGCAGATCTGTGTAAAGACGTAATGCACAAATCTTGGAGGGTGATTGATGTAGTTTTTGATTGCCAGTTCTTTGTTTCTTGGCCCTATTTGCTCTGACAGATGACCTGATTCAGGCCGAGTTGTAACTTGGTCGTTGTATCCAAGCACCTGATCACACTAGCTCTCAAACAACTGATTAGAATACTTCATCAACTTCATATCGCACCAATTTAGCTTGCTAAAAAGCAGATTGCAAGGAGGAGATTGCTCGCATCAAGGTGAAGAAAACCGTGGAAACTGGTTTCTTATTAGATGAAGGACTTATCACTTTGATCTCATTAGATTTTTTGAATTGATCCTTGTAAAAGAAGGATTTTGGCTGGAACCTCCTTTTTTTTGAATACTTTTACAGGTCTATGACGAAGAATTGCCAGATTCAAATAGATGACATTGATTATCAGATTCACATGGATCTGTTGCAAATGTTACTTTTGGAGCTTTGTAATTATTAGATCTATGAGATCTTTATTGAGATCGCTGTATTTCATGTGCCTCTCGGTTTCGAGAATCGCATATACTCACTGAGTAGTTGGTTATCAATGGAGGGCGGAAGCTACCGGGTTTTTGTTTTGACTATTGTCTCGGGGCTCGTCTGATTATGCTTGGCTGGTGCTTTGGTGCTGTTTGGGTCGGTGCCTTGGATTTCTTGTTAGGGTTTGCAGCTGTTCTCTGAGGTTGGGGTTACTAGGGAGGATATGGTTTTGGTTGGCTGCTCTGGTGCCCAGCTCGAGGCACTGGATGTACGGGGGATGCCAGGTGGAGGACAGAGGGAGGGCTTGGAGGAGAACCCAATACTGGATCCTGTTGGGACTGACATTGCTGGGGTGGGGCCGATGAGGCCGGCAATTGGTATATCCCCATGTGAATACATGTCCTTCACACCTCAACACCTACTGCCGGAAAATCTGGACTGTGATGGTAAGTCAGTGGATTTTTTGGGTAGCTCGATTTGGAGGGGGGATGGAGATTTTTTTGATCGGAATTTAGGGTTTCCGGTTTCTGGCGTGGGGGAGGGGTTCGAAACGGTGGCCGGTTTTGGGCGGATTGCGGATGAGGGGGTGGCTCGTCAGGTTCAGAGTTTATGTGGGACGGAATGTGGTGGATCTGCAGTTAATACGCGTGTGCCTCTGGAGACTTTTAAACACCGTGGTTTTGATAGTCCTCCTGTGGCTGGTTTGAAGCACAAAGGAAGGAACGCATCCGGGGTCGGGGCACAACAGAAGGGATCGAGCAGGAGGCGGAAGCGGAGCTGGATAAAAACTCGTATTGTGGGCAGTTATGCTGTAGGTGAGGACATTGCCTGGGAACGTGTCTTAGAAATGTCTAAGATGACACTGGTGGGAAGGGTCATGGGCAGATCTTTTGCTCGACCGTTTGTGATGGATTGGGTGGAATCTAACTGGCGCGAGGTGCTAGGTTACACACCTGGGGTGGACATGCTGCTACGAGGCTGGTTTGCGGTAGAACTTCAATCTGAGGTAGATCTACACAAGATTCTGGACCGGAATTGGCTTCTGAATCATTCGCCGGTTTTACTGAAACCCTGGCATCCACTCTTTGATGCCAGTCGGGAGAGGATCGATACCATTCCGGTTTGGGTTAGATTACCGGGACTTCCATTGCATTTTTGGGATATTAAACACTTTCGAAAGATTGGGGATATTCTTGGACACTTTCTGGAGGCTGATCTCTCCTTTCTGGAGACCCATTACAAACAAGTTGCTCGAATTTTGGTCAATTTAAATATCCGGGATGGATTACCGGAGGTCATTAATCTGGAGTGGGGGCCGGAATGCATTCCTCAGATGTTGGATTATGAAAATGTGCCTTTTAGGTGCAGGCGGTGTCATGTCTATGGTCACCCGGCGTCTGATTGCCACCTCGCGGTTTGCACTCACAATGGGGGTCCCCGAAAACACTCTGCTATGGATGTTCTGGGTGCATCTTTGGAACCATTGAACTCCTATTCGACGCCGGTGAGGGACGGTTTGGATGCAGACCAGACTGTGGAGGAATTGGAGCTTCGTGGTCAGGAATCGGCTGTGATACAGGACTTACCAACTGAGGTTAACTGGGCATCCGCTGATGAAGTTCACTGTTCTGAACCTTTGGATGTGACTACAGTGCCGGGATCTATTTTCACGGGTAATCTGTCCCTTTCTTTAACGCCCACTGTTAGGGTCTTATTCAATCTGTGCACTGTGGATGGGATCGATTGGTCTGAGAGGCTGAAGTATTTATCCTTGTCGGGACACTCTGGGATTCTCCCGACTTCCCTCTGTTCGGGCCCTTGTGGGGAACATTCTTCTCCGGTGGAGTTATCCTCTGTTCAGCATCTTGTTTTGCCTCCTCTCCTTTTGGAGGACGAAAGCAACATTTTGGAACCTGATCCGGGAAAGGAGGATACTTTCTCTGAACCATCCTCTCCTGAATCTTCTACTTCGGGATATAATTTGCGCTCTTGCACTAAGTTGGCTGGGGGGGGATTAGGAAAAGAGAAGATGCCGACGCGGAGAGGCAGAGGTCGCAGGTCACATTTATCTAAGGCTCAGCACAGGGCCAGGCTAGATCTTCGGGATGGGAAACAGGTTTCGATTGAGAGGGCACTTAGAGCAGTGAACGCCCGGACGCATGTTCGGTTATGAAGATCATGTCCTTTAATTGTAGGGGCCTGGCTGGGGCTAAAAAGAAATCAGCCTTCATGAGGGTGCTTACTCTTGAACACCCTGATGTGATTCTGCTACAAGAGACTTTAGGACTAGGTGTTATTGTCAAGGAAAAATTGGAACTTTGGATGGCTGGCTGGACCTTCGTGACTCTGGACGTTCGGGGACGCTCGGGGGGACTGGCTGTGGGATGGAAGAATTGTGCGTTAAAACTCATCAATGCATGGGGGATGTCTTCTGTCTTGGGAGTTGAATTTCTCTCAGTCGACTTGGGTACTTGCTTCACTGTGGTTAATGTCTATGGACCATATGACAATCGGGCACAATTTTGGGATTCAATTCTGCAGGAGCAGCTCTTGGATGGTGAATCGGTTGTGGTGGGGGGAGATTTAAACTTCACTTTAGGGCAAACTGAAATTTGGGGCCCTCGAGCGCATGTGGATCCAATGGCTGGATATTTCCAACAGATGCTGGTTCGTAAAAATCTGCTGGACTTAGAACCTATCAAACTGAAACCTACCTGGAGGAATAATAGGAGTGGAGAGGCTCGGGTGGCTAAAAGATTGGACCGGTTCTTGGTGGCTGAGAGACTAGTGGACAGGTTTTTTCAACTCAGATAGTGGGTTGGGAGTGGTGGGGATTCCGATCACTTCCCTATCTTTTTAGAGATTAGGAGAGGACCCATCAATCCTCCAAGCTCTCTTAAATTTAACAAGAACTGGTTAAAAGATGATTCCTTTAAAAACCTTTTTCTGGATCTTTGGAGGACGTATGATGTGGATCATGAGCGCACTGCAGCTTTTCAATTTGCTGAGAACATCCAACGTTTAAAGGGAGCTGTCAAATTGTGGGCTTTTGATAAGAGAAGGAGGGAGGAAATTGCATTGAAACAGATCGAGGCTGAACTACTACTGATCTATGAAGGGGATGGAGGAGGATTATTATCTCAGGAAACTTTGGCTGCTATGGTCAGATTGGAAGGTACTAGAAATAAACTTTTGATGGAGCTGGAGGAAACATGGCGACTCAAGAGCAGGGCGATTTGGCTGGAATGTGGCGATGAGAATACTAAATTTTTTCATGCATTTTCCAGGGGAAGGAAGTCGGTCAATACTATCTGGAGCTTGAAAGATGAACATGGCAGTGAACATTTTGATTTTGAAGAAAAGGCTAGATGTGGGGTGGGACATTTCCAGAATTTATTTAAGGCACTTGCCCAGGCCTCTATAGCTGAAGTTATCAGGGTAGCTCAATTTTTTCCGAGGTTTGCTGAGGAGGAGGACAATAGGAGACTCATGTGTGCTATTACTGAGGAGGAATTGAAGGAGGTCCTTGGTAGCTTTCAGAAAGACAAGAGTCCTGGGCCGGATGGTTGGACGGTGGAATTTTTTCTAGAGCTTTATGATGTCTTGGGGTTGGATCTGCTACAGGTGGTTGAAGATACTCGTCTAAATGGGAAGATACCGGCTTGTTTTAATTCTACTTTTATAGCTCTCATTCCTAAAACTGACAATCCAGCTACTCTTTCTGAATACAGGCCTATTTCATTGTGCAATTGTATCTACAAGATTGTTTCGAAGGTCATTGCTCGGAGATTTAAGGTTACCTTATCAGCAAATATTTCTGATGAACAATTTGGTTTTCTGGATGTCAGATACATGAGGCTGTAGGAGTGGCTCAGGAAGGTCTACACAGTTTGAAGACTCAACACATCAAAGGTGCTATTCTTAATATTGACTTATCCAAGGCCTTCGACAAGGTGAGTTGGATTTATATCCGGCTTCTTCTCACACATTTGGGTTTCTGCATCAATTTTATAAGGTGGATCATGTCATGTATAACTACTGTATCTTTCTCTGTTTTATTGAATGGAGCGGCTACCCCCTTTTTTCATGCGGAAAGAGGCCTTAGGCAAGGCTGTCCACTGTCTCCCCTCCTATTCCTCCTGGTAGCAGAAGGTTTGAGCAGGGCTTTACTTGATGCTAAATTACAGGGAAGATTTAGTGGCATTGGCATAGGTGAGCAGATTTTTGTTACACATCTGTTGTTTGTGGATGACGTTATCATCTTCTGTTCTGGGGATCGTAGAGATACTAGAACTCTGAAGGAGATCTTGGACCTTTTTTCTAAAGCTACGGGGATGGATATAAATATTGAGAAATCCACTCTTACTACTCATCTGCTGAGACCGGATGAGGAACGGGCTCTATTTGAACTGTTTCCCTTCAAGCATGTGGGCCTGGATGAGGGAATGAAATATCTGGGTTTCTCCCTTAAAGCCAACGTTTATTATAAGAAGGATTGGCGATGGCTCATTGGTAAGGTGGAGAAAAGACTGAAAGGCTGGAGTCATAAGTGGATGTCACGAGCTGGCAGGCTGGTGCTGGTCAAGTCCGTGTTGGAAGCCATTCCAGTCTACTGGATGTCTTTGTCATGGATACCTAAGGGTATTCTTGAATCTATCAGACGGTTATGCTTTAGATTCCTGTGGAGTGGCAAGAAGGAGGATCAGGTTACCCCGTGGGTCAACTGGAAGAGAATTGCTGTACCTAAGGGCCTTGGGGGGTGGGGATTAAAAAACATCTTTCTTTTTGCACATGCGCTGGCAGCCAAGGGAGGTTGGAGACTTATCAAATCTAACAGCTTATGGACCAGGGTTATAAAAGGAAAGTATTTATCTGACATGAGCCTGGATGAATGGATTAGGTGCCCTCGGAAGTCTCATAATGGGGGATCCGTAATTTGGAAAGCTGTGGTTAAATCATTCGATCTGGTGGAGAGTTATCTGGCGTGGGATGTTGGAAATGGCGCACAGGTGAGAGTTGGCAGGGACCCTTGGATTGGGAGTGAACGCTCTCATTTGCTGCCGGATTTGGTTGTAAACGCTTTGGAAAACAGGGGCATACGTACATTAAATCAGCTGGCTGTTCAAGCACCCGAGGAACCGTGGATACAACGCTGGATACACGCTGACCTGTTGGGTTTGGAGGCACCTGTGGCGGAGTATCTTAATATTTATATCAATGCATTGAAACGGGCACAGATACATCTGTCGGATCAGGAGGACGTGCTGATATGGGAACCCGATCCAGCAGGGGACTACACACCTAAAATGGGATACTTAGTGCTCAGTGCAGGTGATGTAATCGGGGATGCGATCTGGTGGTGGCGCTCACTGTGGAAACTTAAGTTCCCATCCAAGAACAGAATGTTTATGTGGTGTGCTCTTATGAATCGAGTACCGACCTGGGATAATCTGCAGAAGAGAAATTTCCAGGGCCCGGGGTGGTGTGTATTGTGCAAGAATGAATCGGAATCGATTACACACCTCTTTTTACATTGCCAGTTTACTACTGCTGTGTGGAATGAATGCTCTAAATTGTTGGGTTTTGAATGCAAATGGGAAGTAAACTCTGTGGACAATGCATGGGAAAACTGGTGGAGACGGACAACTGATAAGAAACTGAGGAAATTACCATTGGTGATTATATGGGGGATCTGGCTGGCTAGAAATGGTGTGATCTTTCAGGAAAAACCATGTCTTCCGGATATGATCTGTGCTAATTCAGTGGGCATTTTTCAAGCTTGTCCTGAATACGTTAGGGCTGCTATACAGAGACGGGACATGGCTGTGGAGATTGATAAAACTTCTCCCTGGGGTTTTTTTGATGGTGCAGCTAGCAATGAGATTTGTGGTGGGGGGGCAATCTTATACATTTCAGATTCACATTTCTACACGATCACAATGGGTCTTGGAGCGGGAACTAATAACTTTGCTGAAGTTATGAGTTTAAAATTATTACTCATTTTTGCACATGAGCGGGGTATCTCTAGGTTGGCGGTTTTTGGAGATTCGATGAATGCTATTAATTGGACCAACCAAACCCAAGCCTGCAGAGTTATTAGAATTGCAAATGTTATCAACTCTATACAGCTGGTCATACAATCCTTTGATTCATTCATATGCCGGCATGTATACAGGGAAAACAACCAATTGGCGGATCAGGCCTCCAAAGATGGGCAACGTATGGTTTTTGGCACTTGGAAAATAATTGAAGAATTTAATGGACAGCGAACTGAATTCTATCACAGGCCCTTTATTGAAGGAGGAGTATAACAATGTAGTTTCATAATATTTGAAAATGAAGTTTAAATGTTTTTTTTGAGAAGATGTAAAAGCAAAATAGTCCGGTGGGACAGAAATAATTTGTTATAGCAGGAAATATGCTGCTTTGAAAGTAGACGTTACAGTCTCATCAAGTGAACCCAATTTATTTGGGCAAATTTAATTCACTCTCCAGTGAATACTAAATGTAATTCGGATCTCTAAGGATGAATGAGAATTACGCTTTTTTCTTTTGGAAAAAAAATATATATATATATATATATATTCTTAAAAATATAAAATCTTTCAGATTATTAAATCATCTTAAATATATGTAATTTTTTATACATAATTGTTAATAATGAAAATTTAATATACTAGGTGGATCATTTGTTAGTTATATATATAACACTTCAAATATAATGATGGTTTTTTAAGCTTAAAATGGAGAGAGAGGGGGCGGATTTTCTTTCAATGTGGGTGTATATATGTGATTTTGATTGAATTTAGAAATGAAATTTATGTGGACATTCTTAGTCGGTCATCTAAAGTTGCTAGCTATAAGTTATATTTCTAGTTTTTATGATGGAAGATATAGAATTTTTTTTTTTTTTTTTTTAATAAATAAAACTACTAGGGTTCATGTCTTCAACTAACTAGATCTTAATGTTGTGTGGAATTGAGATATTTTCTAAAGAAGATGGTATATCTAATTTGAGACAAACCTTTATGTATTTATATGTACACTATGTAGTTTTTTAATAGCTCACTCAACACAACTTTGGTGTGTGAAAATAATGTTTACTCTTTCATTTATTAAAATGGTTCAATAGGTATCTTTATTTTCTCCACCATCTCTGCATCAATGAAGTTATGGGTGAATCCTCCATCTACCAAAACTGAATTCCTTTGTCCTTATACCATGCCCTTGCATCGGATAGTATGATAGTGA
The DNA here is from genome assembly GCA_027924585.1 of Larix kaempferi. Taxonomy (NCBI): domain Eukaryota; kingdom Viridiplantae; phylum Streptophyta; class Pinopsida; order Pinales; family Pinaceae; genus Larix; species Larix kaempferi. The sequence continues at coordinate 6,832,877 of BSBM01000579.1, read as the reverse complement.
GGTACTACTGAAAGTACTGCCATTCTTGCTTTGTCCAGTGAAGGTTGATTTTCTTCTTGTCTTTCCTCTTCTACTATTGTCTCATATGCCTCTTCTTGATCTGAAATATGTCCATCTTCATCCATGCCCCCATCATATGTTGATGTATATGTAACTTCAGAATGTATTTCACCCATGTATTTCATATATGTATTTTTTACTCCTATAGAGATGATATCATTCCTCTATACGGAAGTGTTTGTATTCATATAGAGATGTTATTATTCCTCTATACGAAAGTGTCGTCATTTATATTGTAAGTGCCGTAACTTATACTTGATGGGTTATTAGACCACCTTGTTGGGGTCGGACCTGTATAAGTCATGTGGGTCGAAGGGTTATTAGACCACCCTACTGGGGGTCGACCATGTGGGTCAAAGGGTTATTAGACCACCAAGTGTGGGGTCGGCCCGAATTAAGTTAACCATTGGTTAAGCTAGACATGTAGGCCCCATTAGTTTATTGGGCAGGATAGAAAAAGTATAAATAGAGATTGGGAGATCTCTATTTGGTCATTCATTCACACACTTCTCTCGTTCAGAAAGTGGCACACTTATGAGGAGGAGGATTTGCTACTATGAGAAAACTATCCCTTCTATTCTGGTTGTATAATTGCTCTATCTATCTCTAAGGAAGTTATTGGGGTTTTTCACCTTTATGGTTTTCCCCAAGTAAACTCTGTGTCTCTTGTGTGCTTGCATTATTGTGTCCATGATTGATATGCTGTAGATTTGCTGTACATGTTGTTCTCTCAGTTAAGATCCTAGATCAGATTGATTTAAATTCTGAAAATTTAACATGGTATCAAAGCTAGCCTAAAAGCAGGCATGATATGGCATGTATGACACTTGTTGCACTTACGATGCTAGGGCTTGATATAGAAAAAACAAGTCATCGTATAACTTTCTCTATAAATCCATTTTGGCAAAGTTTTCAGGTCTGAAAATTTTACAGGTTGAAGATTAGATCCCCATGTACCTTGTGTCCAAAGGAAAACCTCTAATTCATTGTACTTTGTGATTTATGATCTGTACAATATAGGGTTTCTGCCTCATCCAGATCTAAGTAAAAAATAGGTGACCTTAGAAAAAAGGTCATAACTTGGGCTAGGAAGCTCCAAATGCAATTTCATAAAAAGTGATACGTAGTACACAGACTTTACTATCTCAAGAAACATTTTCAGAGGCTGAAGTTGAGCCAGTGACACGTGGCATGCTGTACAAGTTCTCGCTCCTGTTTTATCCCATAAACAAGTCACGTTGCGACACTTGGCATAAATCTCTCTTAGAGAATACAATTGAGGTCATACCTATCGGGATTGAAAGATGACAGGTCAGGCTACCACAACAAAAGGTTTCATACTCTGTGGATTGAAAAGTGCGGAGTTACACTAGAAACAATCAGGTACATATTTCTGTCGAAACATAATTATTTTTTAGCACCTTCATTCATGGCTTCTGGAATCTAGGGTTTCGTAGAAAGTTGGAATTTTTGTAATCAGAGACTATGGCTGAATGCTACTCATCAAAATAGGAATTTAGAAACCAAGATCAAAAATTTTGGTTGGGAAGAATAGTGGGCTCCATCAAACCCTAGTTCGGGGTCACGTCCAGTAAATATGGAAGTTTCAAAGGAAAATTTGAGTGAAACTTTGCAGTTTTCAAATTCTGAACATACCAGCTTGATCAACTCATCAAGGCACATATTTCGATCCTTTTGGAAGTTTGAATTTTGGGGGTTTCTTTGAAAAACCGTAACCTAGCTCCAGATCCAGTTCTTGCAAATCAAGTGGATTGGGTTAGTCCTAGAAGAAGATGGATTGGTCACCTGCATAAGTGAAGAAGTTCCTAGTTCAGAGGGAGATGAGGCTAAGGCCTTACATAAGAAGATTACAAGCAATATCGACAGGTATGACTTATCTAGGTATGTTTCCAAATTTGTTCATGATTAAGTTTATGGTATATTTGTCTTCATATTATTACGGTTAGTACAATCTTGATTAAATCTAGACTTGTCGTATCACCCTAATAAAATTATGAATGCATGATAGAAGATATTCATTGATTAGGGTGTTGAAACTTATGATTGTACTAATGCATTATGGTGTTGTATGAGGTTTATGTTGTCTTCTAACATGAAAGGTACACCAAGAAAGACAAATCATGTTCTGGTTCAAGAACATATTATCATGATGACATGAGGACAAAGATTCATCCATTGTCATGGATCGCTTAGAAGATCTACTTACGAGATATGTATAACTTGGTCCTACAATGGATAACTTATGAAACATGCAGGTTACTAGCACAAGTCATTGAAGAGAACCAGAAGACATTATGCGGGTATGTTATACATAACTAGCTAGCATGCTAATCCGGGTATGTTTTTCCTATATCAAGATAGAATCCTACCTTGTGTTAGGATCTTATACTGTTGTGTTGTTGATAATGATTATTCATAAAGTCATAGGTTTGAATAGTCATGGTTGTATGCATATTATGTTTCTTACCATAATTAATGATATGACTAACCAGAAGAATCATTAAGGTATAGGCTTGAGTAATCACGGGTTTATGCGTTGATGATTAACAAATCAGAAGAGTCCTATGATCAAATAAGAATATGCATGAGTAAAAGAAGACTTCCCTGAAACCTTGAATACTAATGTTTATTATATGTGAATGATCATGACTATATATGTTTAAGATTATTGTGTTTTGATAGTATTAAGATTATACTAATAAATGTGTGATTATGTATGAGACCTGACAAGGATAACACAATGATGATACTAATAAGCATGCATAGTGATTAAGGATGGATATAAGTTCAAGGACAGGTAATCTAGGAAGCAAAGATCAAGAGGGAGCACACTCTAGTTGTTCCTGCAAGAAAGCAAGGGAGCACACTTCAGTAGTTTCTGCAAGGATGTAGATATTCAGAGGGAGTTGACCACTTCTCACAATCCACATCAGAATGGAGTTGCAAAGATTCAGAGGGAGTCCACCCAGCAACCAAACAGAGATAAGAATTTGAATTGTCATTTCTTACATAGTGTTATTCAATGATGTATATGCTTATGTTCCTAGAATTAGGTTGTGTATTATGCATATTAGAATAGTTGCATTGATGAAAAGTATACTACTAATATACATGGGTAAGTGGCCTATGGCACTGTACAACATTCCATTGCTACTTATCTAGAATGAAACCTCTTTGCTGACATGTTAGGAGTTGTGCACACTCTTAACAATGTTCTGGTAGAGATTGGAAGAGATCTAGAAAGTTACTAAATATGGATAAATGTTGTATTGAAGCATTGGCTAAAATAATTGCATGACTGTATGACATATTTCTTTATGTGTAAGAATTTGTTCTTAAAGCTATGAGATGTTTTCTAATCATGCAATTTAACTTGGTGTGTAGGAAAGATCATATACCATCACCTACAAAAGAAGGACTACAACATTTGTTCAGCAACAAAGTTATCTATTGAAAATATTGAAGATATTGAAGTTCCCAGGATCTGGGAAGAATGCCATGATCGAGGAGTACCAGATGATCATGAAGATGTTTGGGATGCAGTCCCAAGACCTGAAGGGGAGTCTGTAGTGACTTCCATGAGGATCTACAAGATCAAGCATGCTGCATGTGATAGCATAGAGACTTTTGCTCCTATAGCCAGCTACACTTCCATTAGATCCGTACTTGCTCTGGCTGCAGTGATGAAATGAAAGATACACCAGATGGACTTCAAGACAGCTTTCTTGAATGGTGTAAGAAGGAGTGTATGTGGAGCAGCCACTTGGTTCTGAGACACATGACAAGGAGTCATATATGTGCAGAACTTAGTATGGTAGGATAGACAACTATCTATCCAGATTGGGCTTTACCAAGAGCAAAGTGGATTCCAACCTTACTACAAGGATGAGAAAGGCAATCCATTGATACTACTTTTGTATGTGGATGACCTGTTTATTACAGGTGAAGATAGATTGATTTCCGACATGCAGCGAAAGCTTGCTGCCAAGTTCGAGATGAAGAACTTGGGTATGATGTACCAATTTCTAGGTATGAAGGTGTGACAGAGTGCATATGGAATCTTCCTTGGACAAGGGAAGTATGTAGTAGAGATCCTGAAGAGGTTCAAGATGATGGACTGCAAGGCCACGGCCACACCTATGGCATCGAACATGAAACTTCTGCGTGATGCTTCATCTGATCTGGTTGATGTCACTGTGTATCGTCAGATGATTGGGTCCTTGATGTACCTGACGAACACGAGACCAGATATTTTCTTTGTGAGCCAGTTCCTGACAGATCCAAGGAGTGTTCACCTGGTTGTTGTAAAGCATATTTTGAGGTACCTGAAGGGTACAGTTGATTATGGGATCAAGTATGATGCGAATCAAAAGTTTAACCTGTAGGGTTATGTTGAATCAGATTGGGCAAGCAGTGCTGTAGATAGGAAGAGCACTTCTGGGTGCTGCTTCAGTATGGGATCAGGTGTGATCTCTTGGTTTAGCAAGAAGCAGTCCTGCATAGCATTGAGTACAGTCGAGGCAGAGTATGTTGCATCCTGTTCGGCTAGTTGTGAGGTAGTATGGCTTCGGCAGCTACTGTCTGAGTTATTTGAGCTCCTGTTGGATGCTACTGGTATCTTCTGTGATAACCAGAGTTGTGTGAAGTTGTCTGAGAACCCAGTGTTTCATGACAAGTCGAAACACATAGAGATCAAATATCACTATATCAGGGATATGGTGTAGATAGGAGCAGTAAAGCTCCTGTATGTTGCGACGAACGAGCAGATTGTAGATGTGCTGACGAAACCACTAGCCAGAGTGAAGTTTGAGTACTTCAGAGAGAGGCTTGGTGTTCTTCAGATTGATGACACTTCGAGGAAGAAGTGATGGACACATTTGCAGAAGCCATTCCAAGCATGTTGGAAGGAGGATCCTTCACATGGCCGTGGATGTAAGCGCTGGATGATAAGCATTAGGACGATGCTCCAATTACTGCTCTGTATATGCATCAGGATGATGTTGGATATGATCAGTTGGATCACTTATATGTATTTGTATATGCATCATGTTGGATGCTTGGACCATGTATCTGTATATGTATCAGGTGGATACTGTGTATGATCAAGTAGATCATCTGTGCTGATATATATATAAGGTGGATACATTGTGTGGATCATGTATCTGTGTATGTATCAGGAGGATACATTATATGATCATGTGGATCATGAACGATGATATGTATCAGGTAGATACTTGGTATGCATCAGGTAGATGCATTGTATGATCAGGATGATCATGGATGATGAGCTTCAGAATGTTGCTCTAGATATGCATCAGGACGATGCAATGATGAGTCTCAGGACAATACTCTAGATGACATGCATCAGGATGATGCTATGAGGATGATGAGGATGGTCATATGTATCAGATGGATACATTACATAATCAGTTGGATTATGTGTGATGAGTTTCGAAGACACAGATGCACAGTGCCTTTCCAACATGGTGGTAGATGTGTTCTCCCATGTGCGTTGATGTAAGTGCAGAGCCTTTCCGACATGGTGGCAGATGTGTTCTCCCATGGTCGTTGATGTAAGTGATGTGAGCCTTTCACGGATGGCGGTAGGTTGGTCCTCCCATGCCGATGAGTGTAAGTGTTGTGTGTGTGCATCTGGGTTGTGCTTTGTGATACTCTGTGGCAGTGGACAGGTTGTGCAGTAGCATGTAAAAGGTCCTGGGAGATCCGTTAGGTTGATACTCGTAATCAGTCATGGGATGCTCTTTCGAGGTTTTGTTGACTCACGTAATAAGTCCTGAGGATTCCACAGTATGGCCAGTGATGATGAAGACTTGCAGGTGGTGGGCCTACATCCAGTATGAAAAAGGACTGGCTCTATAGAACTTCCTATGATGAGTAGATTCAGAGATTGATTGAGATAGCAGCAGCAGTGACGATGACGATGATTCGAGGATGATGATTCGCTGATGATGATCCAGAGAAGAAGACTTGTAGTATAAGATCTCTGTCGAGAAATACATTCCTAGTTAAGAGGGAGTGTTGACGTATATGTAACTTTGGAATGTATTTCACCCATGTATTTCATATATGTATTTTGTACTCCTATAGAGATGGTATCATTCCTCTATACGGAAGTGTTTGTATTCCTATAGAGATGTTATTATTCATCTATATGGAAATGTCCTCATTTATATTGTAAGTGTCGTAACTTATACTTGATGGGTTATTAGACCACCTTGTTGGGGTCGGCCCTGTATAAGTCATGTGGGTCAAAGGGTTATTAGACCACCCTATTGGGGGTCAGCCATGTGATTCAAAGGGTTATTAGACCACCAAGTGTGGGTTCGGCCTAGATTAAGTTAACCATGGGTTAAGCTAGACATGTAGGCCCCATTAGTTTATTGGGAAGGACAAAACAAGTATAAACAGAGATCGGGAGATCTCTATTTGGTCATTCATTCACACACTTCTCTCATTCAAAAAGTGGCGCACTTATGAGGAGGAAGCTCTGCTACTAGGAGAAGACTATCTCTTGTATTCTGGTTGTATCATTGCTCTATCTATCTCTGAGGAATTTATTGGGGTTTTTCACCTTTATGGTTTTCCCCAAGTAAACTCTGTGTCTCTTGTGTGCTTGCATTATTGTGTCTATGATTGATATGCTGTAGATTTGTTGTACATGTTGTTCTCTCAGTTAAGATCCTAGATCAGATTGAAGTAAATTCTGAAAATTTAACATGGTATCAGAGCTAGCCTGAAAGAAGGCATGATATGGCATGTATGACACTTATTGCACTTACAATGCTAGGGCTTGATATAGCAAAAACCAGTCATCGTATAACTTTCTCTATAAATCCATTTTGGCGAAGTTTTTGGGTCTGAAACTTTTACAGGTTGAAGATCAGATCCCCATGTACCTTGTATCCAAAGGAAAACCTCTAATTCGTTGTACTTGGTGTTTTATGATCTGTACAATATAGGGTTTCTGCCTCATCCAGATCTGAGTCAAAAACAGGTGACCTTGGAAAAAAGGTCATAACTTGGGCTAGGAAGCTCCAAATGCAATTTAATGAAAAATGACAGGTATTAAACAAACTTTACTATCTCAGGAAACTTTTTCAGAGGCTAAAGTTTTACCAGTGACACGTGGCATGCCGTACAAGTTCACTCTCCTGTTTTATCCCATAAACAGGTCACGTTGTGACACTTGGCATAAATCTCTCTCAAAGAATACAATTGAGGTCAGACCTGTCGAGATGGAAAGATGACAGGTCATGCTACCACAGCAAAAGGTTTCAAACCCTGTGGATCGAAAAGTGCGGAGTTACACCAGAAACAATCAAGTACATATTTCTGTCAAAACATAATTATTTTTCAGCACCTTCATTCATGGCTTACGGAATCTAGGGTTTCAAAGAAAGTTGGAATTTTTGTAATCAGAGAGTACGGCTGAATGCTACTCATCAAAATAGAAATTTAGAGACCAAGATCAAAAATTTTGGTTGGGCAGAATAGTGGGCTTCATCAAACCCTAGTTCGGGGTCACGTCCAGTGAATCCAGAAGTTTCAAAGGAAAATTTGAGTGAAACTTTGCAGTTTTCAAATTCTGAACATACCAGCTTGATCGGCTCATCAAGGCGCATATTTCTATCCTTTTGGAAGTTTGAATTTTTGGGGTTTCTTTGACAAACCCTAATCCAGCTCCAGATCCAGTTCTTACAAATCAAGTGGATTGGGTTAATCCTAGAATAATATGGATTGGTCACCTGCATAAGTGAAGAAGTTCCTGTTTCAGATGGAGATGAGGCTAAGGCCTTACATAAGAAGATTAAAAGCAATATCGACAGGTATGACTTATCTAGGTATGTTTCAAAATTTGTTCAAGATTAAGTTTATGGTATATTTGTCTTCATATTATTACGGTTAGTACAATCTTGATTAAATCTAGACTTGTCGTATCACCCTAATAAAATTATGAATGCATGATAGAAGATATTTATTGATTAGGGTGTTGAAACTTATGATTGTACTAATGCATTATGGTGTTGTATGAGGTTTATGTTGTCTGCTAACATGAAAGGTACACTAAGAAAGACAAATCATGTTCTGGTTCAAGAACATATGATCATGATGACATGAGGACAAAGATTCATCCATTGTCATGGATCACTTAAAAGATCTACTTACGAGGTATGTATAACTTGGTCCTACAATGGATAACTTATGAGACATGCAGGTTACTAGCACAAGTCATTGAAGAGAACCAGAAGACATTATGCGAGTATGTTAGACATAACTAGCTAGCATGCTAATCCAGTATGTTTTTTCTATATCAAGATAGAATCCTACCTTGTGTTAGGATCTTATACTGTTGTGTTTTTTATAATAATTATTCATGAAGTCATAGGTTTGAATAGTCATGGTTGTATGCATATTATGTTTCTTACCATAATTAATGATATGACTAACCAGAAGAATCATTAAGGTATAGGTTTGAGTAATCACGGGTTTATGCATTGATGATTTAACTAATCAGAAGAGTCCTATGATCAAATAAGAATATGCATGAGTAAAAGAAGACTTCCCTGAAACCTTGAATACTAATGTTTATTATCTGTGAATGATCATGACTATACATGTTTAAGATTGTTGTGTTTTGATAGTATTAAGATTATACTAATAAATGTGTGTTTATGTATGAGACCTCAAGGATAACACAATGACGATACTAATAAGCATGCATAGTGATTAAGGATGGATATAAGTTCAAGGACAGGTAATCTAGGAAGCAAAGATCAAGAGGGAGCACACTCTAGTTGTTCCTGCAAGAAAGCGAAGGAGCACACTTCAGTATTTTATGCAAGGATACAGATATTCAGAGGGAGTTGACCACTTCTCACAATCCACATCAGAATGGAGTTGCAAAGATTCAGAGGGAGTCCACCCAGCAACCAAACAAAGATAAGTATTTGAATTGTCATTTCTTACATAATGTTATTCAATGATGTATATGATTATGTTCCTAGAATTAGGTTGTGTATTATGCATATTAGAATAGTTGCATTGATGAACAGTATACTACTAATATACATGGGTAAGTGGCCTATGGAACTGTACAACATTCCATTGTTACTTATCTAGAATGAAACCTCTTTACTGACATGTTAGGAGTTGTGCACACTCTTAACAATGTTCTGGTAGAGATTGGAAGGCATCTAGAAAGTTGCGGAATATGGATAAATGTTGTATTGAAGCATTGGCTAAAATAATTGAATGACTGTATGACATATTTCTTTGTGTAAGAATTTGTTCTTAAAGCTATGAGATGTTTTCTAATCATGCAATTTAACTTGGTGTGTAGGAAAGATCGTATAACATCACCTACAAAAGAAGGACTACAACATTTGTTTAGCAACAAAGTTATCTATTGAAAATATTGAAGATATTGAAGTTCCCAGGATCTGGGAAGAATGCCATGATCAAGGAGTACCAGATGATCATGAAGAAGTTTGGGATGCAGTCCCAAGACCTGAAGGGGAGTCTGTAGTGACTTCCAAGAGGATCTACAATATCAAGCATGCTGCATGTGATAGCATAGAGACTTTTTCTCCTGTAGCCAGATACACTTCCATTAGATCCATACTTGCTTTGGCTGCAGTGATGAAATGAAAGATACACCAGATGGAATTCAAGACAGCTTTCTTGAATGGTGTAAGAAGTAGTGTATGTGGAGCAGCCACTTGGTTCTGAGACACATGACAGGGAGTCATATATGTGCAGAACTTAGTATGGTAGGATAGACAATTATCTATCCAATTTGGGCTTTACCAAGAGTAAAGCGGATTCCAACCTTACTTCAAGGATGAGGAAGGAAATCCAGTGATACTACTTTTGTATGTGGATGACCTATTTATTACAGGTGAAGATAGATTGATTGCCGACACGCAGCGGAAGCTTGCTGCCATGTTCGAGATGAAGAACTTGGGTATGATGCACCACTTTCTAGGTATGAAGGTGTGGCAGACTGCAGATGGAATCTTCCTTGGACAAGGGAAGTATGCAGTAGAGATCCTGAAGAGGTTCGGGATGATGGACTGCAAGGCCATGACCACACCTATGGCATCGAACATGAAGCTTCTGTGTGATGCTTCATCTAATCCGATTGATGTCACTGTGTATCATTAGATGATTGGGTCCCTTATGTACGTGAAAAACACGAGACCAGATATTTGCTTTGTGAGCCAGTTCCTGATAGATCCAAGGAGTGTTCACCTAGTTGTTGTAAAGCATATTCTGAGGTACCTTAAGGGTACGATTGAGTATGGGCTCAAGTATGATGCGAATCAAAAGTTTAACCTGCAAAGTTATGTTGATTTAGATTGGGCAGGCAATGCTGTAGATAGGAAGAGCACTTCTGGGTGTTGCTTCAGTATGGGATTAGGTGTGATCTCTTAGTTTAGTAGGAAGCAGTCCTGCGTAGCACTGAGTACAGCCGAGGCAGAGTGTGTTGCAGCCTGTTCAGCTAGTTGTGAGGTAGTATGGCTTCGGAAGCTACTGTTTGAGTTATTTGAGCTCCTTTTGGATGCTACTGGTATCTTTTGTGATAACCAGAGTTGTGTGAAGTTGTCTAAGAACCCAGTGTTTCATGACAAGTCAAAACACATAGAGATCAAATATCACTATATCAGGGATATGGTGTAGAGAGGAGCAGTGAAGCTCCTGTATGTTGCGACGGACGAGAAGATTGCAGATGTGCTGACGAAACCACTAGCCAAAGTGAAGTTTGAGTACTTCAGAGAGAGTCTTAGTGTTCTTCAGATTGATGACACTTCGAGGAAGAAGTGATGAACACATTTGCAGAAGCCATTCCAAGCATGTTGGAAAGGATCCTTCACATGGCTGTGGATGTAAGCGTTGGATGATAAGCATCAGGACGATGCTCCAGTTACTGCTCTGTATATGCATCAGGATGATGCTGGATATGATCAGTTGGATCATTTATATGTATTTGTATATGCATCATGTTGGATGCTTGGACCATGTATCTGTATATGTATCAAGTGGATACTGTGTATGATCAAGTAGATCATGTGTGTTGATATATATATCAGGTGGATACATTGTGTGGATCATGTATCTGTGTATGTATCAGGAGGATACATTATATGATCAGGTGGATCATGAATGATGATATGTATCAGGTAGATACTTGGTATGCATCAGGTAGATGTATTGTATGATCAGGATGATCATGGATGACGAGCTTCAGGATGTTGCTCCAGATATGCATCAGGACGATGGAATGATGAGTATCAGGACGATACTCTAGATGACATGCATTAGGATGATGCTATGATGATGATCAGGATGGTCATATGTTTCAGATGGATACATTACATAATCAGTTGGATTATGTGTGATGATTTCCAAAGACACAGATGCACAGTTCCTTTCCGACATGGTGATAGATGTGTTCTCCCATGTGCGTTGATGTAAGTGCATAGCCTTTCCGACATGGTGGTAGATGTGTTCTCCCATGTGCGTTGATGTAAGTTCAGAGCCTTTTCGACATGGTGGTAGATGTGTTCTCCCATGTGCGTTGATGTAAGTGTAGAGCCTTTCCGACATGGTGGTAGATGTGTTCTCCTATGTGCATTGATGTAAGTGCAGAGCCTTTCTGACATGGTGGTAGATGTGTTATCCCATGTGCATTGATGTAAGTGCAGAGCCTTTCTGACATGGTGGTATATGTGTTCTCCCATGTGCGTTGATGTAAGTGCAGAGCCTTTCCGACATGGTGGTAGATGTGTTCTCCCATGTGCGTTGATGTAATTATAGAGCCTTTCTGACATGGTGGTAGATGTGTTCTCCCATGTGCGTTGATGTAAGTGCAGATCCTTTTCGACATGGTGGCAGATGTGTTCTCCCATGGTCGTTGATGTAAGTGCTATGAGCCTTTCACGAATAGTGGTAGGTTGGTCCTCCCATGCCGGTGAGTGTAAGTGTTGTGTGTGTGCATCTGGGTTGTGCTTTGTGATACTCTCTGGCCGTGGACAGGTTGTGCAGTAGCATGTCAAAGGTCCTGGGAGATCCGATAGGTTGAGCTGTGTACTCGTAATCAGTCCTGGGATGCTCTTTCGAGATTTTTTTGACTCACGTAATAAGTCCTGAGGATTTCATAGTATGGCCAGTGATGATGAAGACCTGCAGGTGGTGGGCCTACATCCAGTATGAAAAAGGACTGGCTCTGTAGAATTTCCTATGACGAGTAGATTCAAATATTGATTGAGATAGCAGCAGCAGTGACAATGACGATGATTCGCTGATGATGATCCAAAGAAGAAGACTTGTACTAGAAGATCTGTGTCGAGAAATACCTTCCTAGTTAAGAGGGAGTGTTGTGGTATATGTAACTTTGGAATGTATATCACCCATGTATTTCATATATGTATTTTGTATGCCTATAGAGATGGTATCATTCCTCTATACGGAAGTGTTTGTATTCCTATAGAGATGTTATTATTCCTCTATACGGAAGTGTCGTCATTTATATTGTAAGTGTCGTAACTTATACTTGATGGGTTATTAGACCACCTTGTTGGGGTCAGCCCTGTATAAGTCATGTGGGTCGAAGGGTTATTAGACCACCCTATTTGGGGTTGGCCATGTGGGTCAAAGGGTTATTAGACCACCAAGTGTGGGGTCGACCGGGATTAAGTTAACCATGGGTTAAGCTAGACATGTAGGCCCCATTAGTTTATTGGGTAGGACAAAACAAGTATAAATAGAGATCGGGAGATCTCTATTTGGTCATTCATTCACACACTTCTCTCATTCAGAAAGTGGTGCACTTATGAGGAGGAGGCTCTGCTACTAGGAGAAGACTATCTCTTGTATTCTGGTTGTATCATTGCTCTATCTATCTCTAAGGAAGTTATTGGGGTTTTTCACATTTATGGTTTTCCCCAAGTAAACTCTGTGTCTCTTGTGTGCTTGCATTATTGTGTCCATGATTGATATGCTGTAGATTTGTTGTACATGTTGTTCTCTCAGTTAAGATCCTAGATCAGATTGAAGTAAATTCTGAAAATTTAACATCATACCCCTCATTATCGTAAAATACTTCTATGTATTGATCCTTTCCTTTAGTACATTTGTGCCCCGGTGTCCATGGTTGGAAGCATGTGGAGCACAGTTTCTTTTTTCGAAGTTCATGCCTGTTTAGTCCTTCTTGTTTATTCCTTTCAAATGACTCTCTTTTCCAAGGTTTCTTATCATATCCATCCCTTTGCCAAGGTTTCTTTTCAAATTTGTAGCTAGGCTTGGGAGGAAATCTTTTTCTAGGAAGCACATTTTGGAGATCCCTAGTCAAGCTCATTGCATCTTTTAATGTAGTTGGCTTGTGGTATTTGACCAAACCTTTTAAGGGTTCAACCAAACCTTCAATGAAAAACAATACTACCTTCCCATAAAGACATCAGCCACCTTAACTGATATTTTTTGAAAGTCCAACATATATTCAGTAGGGGTCCCATTTTGCTTCAATTGAGCTAGTTCTTTGAAAGGCAATTCGGGGTCTTTTTTTTCAAATCTCTGTAGTACCCTGTCAACAAATTCTCCATATGTTTTAACCTGATTATGACCCAAGGTTTTCATCCCATGAAACCACCATTCATTGGAATCTCTTTCCAAATGCAAAATGGCCATTTTTAATGCATCCTCTTCCAGCATAGGATTCAACTAAAAATACACATTCAATTTTTGCACCCAAGTGTTAGTAGAATTTTGAGAAGAACCATCAAAAGTAGGAAGTGACATTTTGCCAATAGCACTATTTAATTCTTTGTTTTGGAATGGACTTCTATTTTCTTCCCTCCTCTTTATTTTATGTATAGCATCAATATAGTAACTGAATGGTAAACCTCTTTTACACTCTTCGCTCAACCCATTCCAATCAGTTGCTAGTTTAATACTATCCATCTGAATGTCAGGCTCTTCTTTGGGTATGAGAAATTTAGGTTCAGTATGCCTTTGTGTGCTTTTGAATTCATCAGGGCTACTATGTGGTCCTATGCTTGAAAAAATATGCTCACTCCCTTTTACCTTTTCCCCTGAGTGTGAACCACTGTTATCTCCTATCACCCCTTTGCTTCCAAGTTGGTTGATCAACAATTCCAATCCTTGCATAATTTTGGTACCCATTATTTCCATGCTAGTGAAAATTTTAGAGAAACATGGTTCTAAGTTTGCAATAAGTTTCTCCTACTGTCTTAATTCTTCATCCTCCTCTCTACCCATTATTTTAGAAAAAAACTCTTTTTCTCCTACTATCTCTTCTTCAATAAAAAATTTGTCAACTACTGGTTCAAAGGGTCGTGGTTTATTTTTTTGGCTTCTTTTTAATACCATAAGGTGCCAATACCATGCTCTGATACCACTTGTAATGTCCCTTTTCCAAAATTTTATGAAAACGCCCAATTTTCCAATTTTTCCCCAATTTCAAACTTTGACTAGTTTTATTGTTTTGGCCTCCAAATTAACCGAAATGCTCCCAAATATTCTATAAGGGTGTATGAATGATATTTAGACTTGAATATTAAGTTCAGGGATGATTTATAACCCTCAAAAGACTTCTGCAAATTTGATTTGTATTCTGGTCAATGTATGGTATTTTAACTAGCAATTTATGCATCAAATCCCCCCTGGATAAACAATGAAAATGGCCTCCCAAATGATTCCAAAGTCCTTCGAATATATAAACATATGTAGGGGATGTATTAAGGATGTTATTAAGGTTTCATTTGAATCATTAATTTATTGTTATCTCTGTTCCAACCCTCTCCCATTCAACTGCAAAAATCATCAATTCGACCCTTGGGGAAATGGCACTATTTCTTCTCCCAATGCAACTAAATTGAGTAAAAATACTTTAAATGCTCAAGTACAGTACATGAAACTTGTAAAATACATCAATGGAAGTCTATTAATCATAAATTTATCATATAATCATCCATTCATTCGAAATCATCAGCATTACCATGCTATACATCAATGTAGTGGGGAAATGGACATTGTTTGCTCATTAATCAACATTTTTGCATACAATCAATGGGTATTTAGACCTAATACTTTCTGAATATGAATAAAAGAGGATATGAATCTATTAAAATCATAAATATATTATATGAATCTCTCCCAATGAGTACAAGTGCTCACCCAAAGCGCAATCCCTCAAGGAGCATGAATATGCCTTCAAAACTGGAAATGGTGGAGAGAAAGTGCTGCACTAAACCAAACCATGAACCTTCCTGTAGCTGATACCTTCAAATTCAAACTCCATTAAAGCACCATGAAATACCTGAGTGGCCTCTCCAAACACCAACTTGGATGGGAATCTTTCACCCTCGAAATTGGCTAAGGCAAGAAACTAGTCATCCATTAGCTTTCTCATCACAAATGCAATTTTTCTCAAATCATCAAAATCCATTCTCATACTTTATTTCTACATTTTATAACCAACATTAACCTTCTAAGGGTCGAAATCCTCTCATTAGCTTCTAGATATTTCCACTAAGGAAATATTCCACATTTGCCACTTGTCTCCTAGTTTCCAACTCTCCATCTTCTCCCAAATTCGAGTAGGAGTCTCTTTGGCTTCCACCAACTCCATGAGCGCCTTCCTTGAGCCTATTTTTGGGGCTGACATGTCATAATGGTCAGATTTCAGAATTCAGATCTGAATTTTTTCATAGATGTCATAGATGCTTCATCATTGTTGTCATAAGACTAGGGAATCTATCCCAAGTGTCCAATTTGACTCTTCCTCTTCCATGGAGGTTACTATTCCATACCATTTCGATATAAGATGCTCAATGCCATGTGTATTCCTTACCAACTCACTCAATAATGTTTTCCTTCCCATGGATTCGAAATTGCAAGTGAGATTTGCCATGTGGCAGTGAGAAACCAAGCTAGTGTGGGTCCCACATCCTCCAAATGTCCTCAAAACCATTTGCCACCTATAATTCCTCTTGGATTCATTTATTCAACTTATTTATTAAATACTTGGACAATTCTAATGTATAAACATTATTCCTTTTCTCCCTTGTTACAATTCCCAATGTACCCATTCAACCTAGGGAACTTGGTAGGATTGATGGGGATTGTTTGCTATACAAATATTTGAATGGGGACATTACACATCCATAAAATAGGGTATGAACCATGTGAACAACCTTTCAAGTGGACCATCTCAATGACTTAACTCCAATCATGTACTATCTCTCATCATTGGCATATAAAATAGTGGTATCCTTCCATAACAATGTTGGATATCTCTCTCACTTTCAAGAAAAGAAGGGTCTCTTAGAGCTACTGGATACCTAAAATCATGAGAGGATAACATTGTAACATCGACACTTACAAAATGTCACAATTTTCTTTGATTTTTTAATGCTCCAAGACGATGCAAGACCTAAATACTTCAACTATACCTCAAACTACTACAAAAATAATTTCAAACAATTTCTTTTAGGGTTTCAACCTACTTCAAGGTGGATTTAACATGCTTTCAAGGTCTCACAATGTAAATTCCCCCCCTTCAAATGCCGGGAAAAACTCATCTCTTAACCTCAAATCTACTACAGGATTCTTAAAAGGCTAAGACTTCAAGGTTAGATTCTTTATGGCTTAGAAATGAGGACTTGAGGTTGTTGCTTGCATAGGATTGGATAATTTAGGGAATTTTTTTATGACTTATCAATGCCCATATGTGTCATGTCCCCATCCATAATTCCAACTACGGGAGGGGGTATTTATGAATTATAGGTTTATAAATTTCACCCCATGGGCCATTATATGAATTCATAAATAAGAAATGAATGTACAAATGCAAAAATGTAAAACACAACAGAAATAAAACTCCATCCACACATACAACATGTATATACAAGCATAATTATCACATGAATAAAACGAAACCATTCCACATTTATATACAAATATAATATCTATCTTTTAACAAAGAAGATCCAGGCAACTGGTTGTGTAAGAGCGATTTTCCACCCAACTGAGGTATCAACTATAGATAACATCCTTAAGATGAGCTATGAAGACACCAAGGTGAAGGAAACACCTCTCTCTCTCTCTCTCACACACACACACACACACACACATTATAAAACCGATTTTCTCTCATGCTTAGCCAAATTACTCACCTTTGAGCATTTACAGGTTTCTCACTCATATATCCCAACCATGGAACTCTTTTCTACTACCCCCAAAAACCGCAAGGAGGGAGTTTCCTTTTCTACTCTGCAATTCCTTCAAGAGATCCAACCCTTACCATGCTTACTAGTGTGTGCATAAAGGGGCCAACATACTTTATGTTGTTGAAGAACCTCTTATAACAATAGTTCATGACTTCTCAAGCATTCAAGAGTAGCCAAAACTCAATGGGTAAAGGTTCATATCTTTCCCAACCTTTATGCTCACCTATTGTCATATTTTTTCTCTAATGTCTGCAATTTCATGTTCACAATTCAAATTTTTGGTTGTTTCATAGTTTGGTAATGGTAATGGCAATGGTATGAGCAACAAGAGAAGAAATATCCCTAGTGTAAAATCTATTATAATTTGTAGACTCCAAAGGAGAGAAGAGGATGGAGAAAAATATAGCTAACATAAATTATTACCATAGAAGAGAAGAGTCTTACAACTGTCATAGAAGTATATTCACCCCACCAACCTTACACATGCATTCAATGACTGGATTTAATAGCCAAAAGGAAGTAATCGGATCATTTAAGGCACATGGAAGAAAATGGATGAGTTCTAAGGTTGACACTTGGCAATAGAGGATTTAATCTCCCATAGGCCCCCTTTCCTCTTCCCCTCAGTGGATCATAGCCCCTCTAGTGCTCCTTACACAACCATTTTGGACCATTTTATTATTAATTTTTCAACACAATATTTTCACATCTTTCGAGTTAGCATGAAAAGATAAACATATGGTCCATATAGAGATATTTACATTATATATGTCCAACCACTCACTAGTCAAGCCTTGGACTTGAGCTTCACACTAGGTCCTAGGAATCCATACTAGCATATTTACATCATTTACATAATTTGATTTAATACATTCCAATTCAAAACCGAGGGTATTACAATATGTTAAATTGAGACTTGCTTTATATTGTTCCATGGTTGTCTTCAACCATGTGACTTATCTATAATCAACTCATCACTACACAGAAATAATATTTTGTGAGATTATGGTTGTTTTGTGACTACATTACAATGAAATCCACCCAGATCTATTGTTTACTGTTGATGTGACCTCAATCATGCCGAGAATACTGATCCACCATTATTTTATTGTTACATGGATGCTCAAAATTGGAATTGGTCCCAACTACACCTCCTTTCATGGTGGAAAAATGCCCAAACCCACTTGGAACAAGTCCAAAATGATTGAGGATGCACCTACGCTGCCAAGAAATATGAATTTATTGTTGTTTTAAGGTTGTTTAAGGTTTATTCATACCCAAATCCTAGAAAATGATTCCCATATTTCACATAAGTGTTCCAATAATTATAAAGATGGAAGATATGAGGTCATTTTCATGCCCAGGTTATCAAAATGCACTCATAACTAATATTTTCTTCTATGTTCTTGTTCATAAATTTGCTTGAATGTTTCCTAGATTTGGATAACCAATATTTCATATGCTTCATCACTTTCCAAAATTAACCCAAAACTTCCTCAACTACCCATATTTGCTTGGATAGCCTGGGTTTGTCTAGAAAAATGCTCATAATTGTGACAATTTCTCTTCTTCATGCTCATAAGACCTAAGAATCAACCAAGAATTCCTCTAGAAAAAAATAAGGTGAACACCCTATGCAAATAGGGGGGTAGAAGGGGGAACCTACATTTCCAACCAAGCCATAATAGGACAACGTTTCCTTGGTGTGGATTGAACATGGGTAGGGACGGATTTTGATCCCCCTTTTTACCAATTAAGCTACAACGCTTGGAAACAAATATTCATGAACATTGACACATTTTTTTTTTGGGTTTTTAGTATCAGTACTTGTTGAGAGGACAATGAGATCATTGGATCTTACTTCTAGGTTTGGTGTACCCCTATGATGGTAGTGGTGAAAATTCCTTGGAAGCCTTGATAATGTTGAGAGGTTTTCCTTTGTAATTTGTAATTCTTTTGTATTTAATGAAATTAACAAACATATTGATACTAGTTAGTTTAATATGTGTGCATATTTTTTGTTTGTTAAAATTAGCTACTCTAATAAATGATATGTAAAATATGTAAATTCAATACAAATATTAGACAAGCATGTGAAAATTGTTGGAACATTCTATCCATCTAGACCTTGGTCATACATTAGTCATGTACTCCATGCATGAATAATTGAGTCTCCTAGCACCTAGACTATGTTGTTGACCCCCTAGTGCTTGATTTTTTTCATTATTGGACACCTTATCCACTCAAAGCACCTTATCCCTATCATTTAGGATCTAATGTTCCCTCATGCATGATTTTAGGAGTTAACTAAGTCAGTTCCTTGATTTGGGGCACCTTGTCCCTAGTCTCACCTAGTTAACTAACTCTTCTACCTAAATTCACTGAGTTTGAGTGTAGTGGCACCTCTTTGACCACTACAAGTCACCTAATGCACCTCCTTGAGTTATTATCCCATAATTTATATCCTAATGACTCCCTCATGCACCAACCACCTTCAGTTAACTAGTCGTCCATCATGAGTTTCCACTAGTTCTTGTCTGGAGATGGATTCATGCTAACTAAGCATGTCTCTTTAGTGGAATTTCAACTGGATATTAAGGATCACAAATTTATCTATTGAATATGTATTATAAATGTATACACAATAATGAATAATAGAATCATGGAAAGTATTCCAACTAAGTTCCAATATTCTTGTGTCTTTTCACATTATTTCTTCTCTATTTTCCTGTAGATCTGTATAAAAATTGTGAGGTTATTTTTGTTGTTGGAGATCCACCTGTGAAATCATTTTCACCAAAATGAATATGCCAAAGGCATGGAATACAACTCCAAGTATATGATGATTATAGAGGAATAAGGGGGTATATAATTTTTTTGGTCATATAAGTCATTACCTCTCATTGATTTTTGTAACCCTACCTAGCAATTCTTGCTACAATGTAAAATTCAATTCCTAGTGTGCTTGATAAGGGGTGTTATACTCAAAAGAAAAAATATATATACATGTTATGTATTCTCTAGTTTCTCCTTGAGGAAAGGTTATTTGACAATGATGGCACCATCATACCTTGGAATGAAGGTGTAAAATGTGTAGGATTGACATAAATACATCCAGTGTCTAGACTATTTTCTTAAATAACTAGCAAACTACATGTTTGGGTACCTAGTTTTCTCAGTGGATGGAACATGTCCGTAGGATGGCCAATTGTTCAATATTTACAATTAGGCTCATGTTAGGCCCTCGAGTACAACAAGTTCCCAATAAATCCTGTGGTACTAGTGTTTCGACCAAAGGTATAGTTGGTATGTTGTTTGAGATAAAGTATTATAATTGAACCTTAATGGAGGAGCATGGAAACTTTGGTTGAGATATGGAAATGAGTTGCTTGGGAAAATAACCATTGGTTAGTTATCATGGTAGTTAAAGTGTAGTGAAGTTGCATCACTCCCAATAGGGAAGTCAATTGTCAATGACAAGTACTTCTGAATTTAAATGATATAATTGTAGCAAGAAGGACAATGATGTTGTTCTATATGTTACAAAGGGGTTTTTTGGTTTGGTCCAAATCAATGATATGGACAATTTTAATAGCTACAACAAAAAAAATTTATGATGGAAAAACAACTTAAAGTTCATAGGTCGTGTTTAATAAAAACAATGACAAATATGGAATTGATGTGAATCGCACCTTGTATCTGTAGCAAGTCTCTAAGAATGTTAAATGTGTAAATAATATGTATTGGGTCATGAATATTTTAAGATTGTTGTTTCCTACATTTTGAACCTAGGAGAATTGTTGTATGGTACCTAGGAAATATAATAAAATCTTGTACTCATTGCCTCCATGAGATGGATTATGCACATTGTATGTACCTATATATGTATGTAACATGTAAATGAAATATCATCGTAAGCCTCATGTAGGCATGCATGCCACTTTAATATGTGTCCTCAATGATTTTCATAACTTGTTTGGTATAGTGTAGAAACTCTACCATGGAGTTGTTAGCACTTAGAAGCGTGGGTTTTGTTTCAGCCAAAATGCTTTATGAGTTGACCATGTTGGTTGTAGAATTTGAAAAGTGTGGTAGGTATAGAAACTTGATCTTTTGTATACAATCAGGGGGATTTCATCAAGAATGTGAATTGTGTATGGAAATATATCCTAATAGACTAAAAGGTGCAACCCGGTTAGGTTCTGATGTATTTTAATAGATGGTTGTTCCATTATATGGACTTTGCTAATTTCATGATATTTACGTCACTACAAGAAAAAGGCCTAGTAATAGAGGTTATAGCGGAGGTTTTTAGTGTTACAAGATTGGTCAAAATTCTCAAAAAAACCTTTGCTACAACTTATGCAAATGGTACCGTATGTTTTAGCAGAGGTTGTTGCGGAAATGTATTATAAAAAAAAAAAAAACGATGGCTGAAGCATTTTGCGGAGGATTTTTTATCAGTGCACTTTAGTGAACCAAACACATAGGTGCTAACAAATGTAAAATACACTGGTGCTTTTGAAAGCAATAAATGCACTAGTGTGCATCAAAATTTGTGCATCGATGCTTGGTAATACTTATAGCACTAGTGCACACCAAAATTTGAACCTGAACTAGTGCTTTATAACAATATATGCACTGATGCTTACGAAATATTAAAAGCATCGGTTCTTTATAACGATACATGAACGGGTTCTTTATAACGATACATGAACGGGTACTTTATATTAAATGTAGCATTAGTGCTTACAAACTATATAAAAAACACCAATGCTTACTAACTACTACAAAGCACCGATGTGATAACTAAAGGAAAACACAAAGTTAAAGTTGACTGGGACGTTGATTGTCACTATATTTTTAAAATTTAAGGGTGTAGTTAATATACCGTGGTGCACCGGGGTGTAATAATTAAAAATGTTTGGGGCATGCACTAAGTAGTCTGTTGAACTGGTACTATGTTGTTTTAAACACTACAGTGCAACACTCTCTCAGACACACCATCGCAACTTTGTCTGGAAAGAACCAATGTGATTAAAACAATCAAAAGCACCATTGATTATTTTATGTTTGGTAAATAATGAATACTGACATCACACTAGAATATATATATATTTTATTTTTATTTTGTTTAATTCCATTATTCATCAAAAATTGAAATATTTTTTATAGTAGCATTCATTTGAATTTTTATTATTTCATTTGGATTTGATGTTTGGATTAATTTGTTATATCATAAATTTTTGCATCTACTGTAATATTTAATCATCCATATATTTAATTAGAGATGTAATATTTCACGACATTGGATAATGCAATAGAATAAAAAACTTCATTTTATTATATATCAGTAAGAGTGTAGAGACCCTACCCTAATCAACTTGATAATAACATAAAGAACAACTTGCATGCTTTACTTACAACAAATAAAACTTTTAATTGTAATGAAATTCTTAAAAATTATTATAACTTCTACCATTCTTATGCATGAAAGAACCTCCTTCATATAATCAAAATAATTTATGTATATTTCATGAAACATTAATCAAGACTAATTTAAAATGATTTTTTTTGCAATTTAAACTAACATGGATCTTGCGATGTCATATCCCTCATCACATGCTACACGTTTCATTGTATCTCCCACCATATTTCCAATCGTTGTGTCCACTGGTTGAATACCCTACCTTCTCCCAATGGGTACTCTTCTTACCCAAGTACCCCCTATATACAATGGGGTTGTATGGAAGAATCACTATATCAGGACGATTGGAAGTGGAACATTCCACTTTGAGGCCTCCCAACCTTAACCACTTCCAAGGACCAAACTCTCCAATAATCACTATAGCAATCCTCTCCCATCGCATAGGAGGAAAAATATCAAAGATCCAAGATCCAAAAATCCAAAAAGATGATCCTAACTCATCTCCTTGCATTTCCTTTATAAAGTTTCTTAGGTTTCTATTGCATGTTCATGTGTGTGTTCACTTGGGTCTTCTTTTCCTACATGTGTGTGTGCACTTGAGTCTTAATATTCCTATAATTTATTTTCTCATTTTATTATCCTTAATTAAAGGGTGTGTTTTATTCTATCTTCTATTTAACTAATTCTTTCCTTTGTTATGCACATGTTCTTATTTTAAATTAAATTAAATTATTATTTATTCTTGGCATGCATATAATTATTTATTCTTAGCATGTACATGTTTTTATTTATTTATTATTTATCATTTTCTAAATTATTTTTCACATTATTTCATACGTTCTATATTTTAATTTAGTTTTTACCAAGGTTCGATGAAGGGTGCCATGGTTGTATACATTCCATGCAAATAGAATTCACCAAGGCTCTATCAAGGGTGCCATAGATGCTCTTCAAATAGAATTTTCCAAGGTTCTATCAAGGGTGCCATGGTCATATGCATGCCCTTCAAATAGAACTTATCAAGGCTCTATCAATAGTGCCATGATCATACACATGCCCTTCGAATAGGATTTTTTTTGTAGAGGGGATGTGATATGACAATTGAGCCCATGTTAACTCAATCCACCTATATCATGTTGAGAGACTAATTTTCACTGAGGAATAAGGTCATGTCCTTATTGCGCACCCTCTAGTCAAAATCTCATGAGTGAATAAATCCACGACCTACGCTCATGGAAACATGCATCTGGCGAGCAAAATCCTCTCTCACTTTTCAACCTATCGCATGGAAACCTGTGTTATTTATGGCATGCATTCCCCCATACAACCTCATTACCCATGTGTGGACTGATTAGAAATCATGATCTTGTTCATGCACAGATGCAATCTACATGCATCAAATAGCTCATATAAAATAGTAAACTATAAATTCATCACATTGTATCACCTGATACCATATCCGAGCTCAATCTGGATCCTATGCGACATTTACGCTATCTTCTGTTAATTCACACATGTGCTTTCCTACAACACTTGGAAGAACTTATCAAAGCATATATACAATTTTCATTATCATATCACCAATGGTTATTCATCATACATAAATTCATTGCGATCATTTAATTCTAACATAAACACTTATTTGTGATCAACTGTCCCTAATGAATAACATTTACATATTCAAAATAGTAGATCTGAAATGAAATTGACAACGGAAATTGTCTTCCTTTGAATCATAGCATCTTAAATATATTAAGATATCTATCATAGAAGAACTATATGATAACTATTAAACAACCAAAATAAAAGAAACTTTAAATACAATTTTACCAACCTATACCTTGTTGCAATGTGTCGAAACTACAGATGTTTGATGAAGTACTGCACACAAATATCCTCTCGAATTCCAATTGAACGATGTCCACCAGAAACCACCCTACATAACCCAAAAGGTATTATTCTTCCCATGAGACTCTCGAGCTCCAATGGAGATGAATTCAAGTAATCGTGGGCCACTCGTGGGTTCTGCATTCAGGCCCAATCTTCACGCTGCCCTCACCCAGCATCCATGAACAACATTCACTTCAGTACTCTCTTCCAGTTGCCTGATGCATCCCGCAAACTCTAATCTCCGGACTTCTCCACTACTCCAGCCTTCACGCTGCCCACTCTTCCAGTCTTCACACTTCCCACTCCTCCAGCATTCATGTTGCTCCATCCTCCCACCTGAGCGCAGCTTCGTCTTCCCCCTTTCTGGGATGTGTTTTATTTGCTTCCTTCATGCAGCACCATTCCAAAAACTTCCCATCTCTCCATGCTCACCATTGCTGCCCCCTTGCTTCCACATTGGGAATTCCTTCCACCTCACATCTCTCCTACTCCATCTCCAGCTCCATCTCTACCTTCCCACTGCTCCCCTTCTCGTAGCTCCCATTCATCCCCAACTCCTTCCCTCCTCCTTCATGATGTTCGCTTTCCTTGGATGTCTTCACACTTATCTCTCCCCCAATATCTCCACGCATATCTTCCTCCCCCCTCACGCTGCAACCTTCATGCAGCCAACTCCTCTCTACAACATGTCCATCCAGCACGCATCTCCTTCTTCTCTCTCTCCACGCAGCTCCATCCCCATTCTGCACACTCTCTCCATCCAACATTTACGTATCCCTAGCAGCATTCTCACGTTGCCCCCATCTTCGCTTCCTCTCCCTTCAACCTTCACGCCACCCTAGCAGCTAGCCTCACGCTACCCCCCATCTGAGCATCCTCTCCTTCATTCTTCACGTCCTACCTTGCCTCCATTCACCTACTCCCTATTGCGCCCTAGCTCCTCCATCCTTCGCATCCCTCACCTCCATCCATTTCATTGCTTGTTGTGCCCCAATTCATCCATCCTGTAATGACTCCAAAAATCCATAAAAATAAAAATAAAAAATTATGCATAGTATATCTGTCCCTAATATTCAGAACAAGACCTAAGGAATACTTCTTACCTCGTTAACTGCATAAATGTACCTTGTATTCAATTACAAAAATGACATTTATTTTATTATGTCCTAAAAGGAATTAAAAATGATAATGGATCTCTTAAATTGTATTGAACAAAATAATTAATTACTTGTAATGACGTCGTCATTTAATTTGTCATTTATTATTTCTTACGTACTTTTGCATGGGTTACGTAACTATTGGTCTCTTATCACATTTACAATGGCAATTAGTTGGAGAATATAAACATCGTGCATCTTTTAACTATTGTCTATCTTTTGCAATTATTAATGTCGTAAAGCTTAAGAAATTATTTTTGATGAAGGTTGTACTTCTAGTGAGGTTATGGGCTTACTTAGCTTTCGCAAGCTAATGCATGTTGAAATACTTTGTACAAATTCTGAGTAAGAACCTATGCAACCATGGTTTGGTTTTGGTGAATTAGAGGCTTACTCAACTATGGTCACATAACTATATAATGTTCTAAGTTAATTAATGGCATTTCATTTAAAGAGCAAGGTCATCCTAGCTTATGATTTCGATGGTGTTGAACCAAGGTGTAAAAGAATACAACTAAACTATGGATAAAAGGGTAT
Source organism: Larix kaempferi (assembly GCA_027924585.1). Taxonomy (NCBI): domain Eukaryota; kingdom Viridiplantae; phylum Streptophyta; class Pinopsida; order Pinales; family Pinaceae; genus Larix; species Larix kaempferi. The sequence continues at coordinate 6,806,514 of BSBM01000579.1, read as the reverse complement.
TCGAACAACTTGATTTCTTGGTATTGATCCAAGTCGAAAAAGTGAGCATAGACTATAGTAAAGGCATGAAAAAGATTTGAAACAAGGTGGATGATAGTTGCATGGATTTATGAGGCCACATGAAGCTTTGCCAACTCGGCTCCTCGATGGTGTAACCATAAACCCTGCCTTCTAAAGGGATTGTTTTGGAATCATTTTATTCATTTGACTTGTGGTGATCCGATCTCATGGAGCTCTTGGTCGCCATGGCTGTGGAGACACTCATGTCGAGTTTTCAGTAGTTGGTGGAAAAAATCCCTCACACAGAAGTGGTTTGATGGTTCCAATGGTTCAAGCGAGGAGTTTGGTTCCAGGCTGGGTTAGTTCGTGGTTGAAACAACAATGCTGAGAGAGGTATGGTTCGGCTCCATTTATTAGTTTTGGTTTCCTTCCTTTGTTTAACTTATCATAATGTATTTTTATTTTAATGTCAAACCTTTCACTGTGTTGGCAGGATATTTCGCACACCCTGTGGCTTCTCTATTCGTTCTATGCAAGCTCAGTAGTAAGAGAAAATAGTGGTGGAAAGATCCAGAGTTGGAATGGCTCCGGTAAGCCCTGGGCCATCCTAGAAATACTCTGTTTCAAGCATTGTCTATGTTGTTTACTTACTGTCGGATTTTAGGGTTAGTTTATTTCTTTAAGCCGAAATGGAAAATGTTGGGCAGCAATGTTGTTTGTAAATTTTTTGGCTACATTCCCACAGTTGGGGTTTCTCCCATACTTATAAATAAGATAAGGTTACAATTCTCAGTAAATTAATATTCTTGTTATGTAAATTTTTGTGGTTTAACACTTCAGGGTTTTAGAAGTTCTAGAAGTAATTTGACTTCCCTTTGTACTTCTAGTGTGCGTAGCTCTGTTCTGTTGTTATATTTATTTTAATGGATTCAAGGCTAAGCCCTAAATATAAATGTTTTTTTTTGTTTTTTTATAATGAAAACTCTGAGCTGACAATGGCTTGGTCGATTACGATGTGTCAGTATTTGTCTATGACTATGATTCTAGTTATAATTATTACTGTAATTACTTATGAATCTTGTTATCTGGAAAACCCTAGGCACAATCGTGCTCTATGTAAAGATAAAGTATATATAGTTTAATAGGATTCGACCTATGTGTTTGGTGGTGAAACCCTCATGAGTTTCGAACCCTTGACCTATATTATACTGGTCTGGAGATTGCTTGTTAATTGTTTTTTATTAGGCAGATGGAAGCTTGTTTTTAAGGGACTCGATCCTATTCTGAATATTATTAAAATGTTAATGTAATTGTTATTTTATGTATTGGGAAAATCCTAAGTGTGAATACAACTTCCATCAAAATATATCATTAAAATTTGTAATGCCATTATGGCTCTGTCAATGTTGGTTATAGTTTCTTGCTCATTTATATGATTCTTGCATTTTAGGTTTTATATTTAAAAATCCTAAAGGTAGGAGAAGAAGAAAAGTATTACTGTGTTTTTATAGGGCTAAGTGCCTTTAATTTAGTATTTTGTCGATTAAGTTAGATCAAAGAGACATTGATATCAACGATGACTTATTTAAAAATATTTTTAATAAATAAGCGTGATATTTGTTACACTACTGTTTTTAAATGAAAGGGTTTAACTTAGTTATGGAAAATGATGTAAATATCTAAGGGAAAATCCTGATTGTATTCAGTTGAAATGAAAATACTAAAAACCTTGTCATTATTTGTTGATGATAGTTAATTGGTTTTGCTTCTGGTTATATATTTGGAATATTACTAAATATTTGTAATGCATCAGTTTTGTTATAATCATTGGTCGTTTTAAGATTTACAGAGATATTCTGGAATCAGAAATTAGTAGTAATAAATATTATATATATATATATATATATATATATATATATTATTTATATGATATTGCCCTGAATTAGAAATACTATGTTTAATAACTAAGCCTTTTGGCTTCTATTCTTCTATGCATAAATTATTTAATCTTATGAATTACAGAGTTACTTCTATAACCAGAAAATAGTAATAGTAAACCTTATATATATATATATATATATATATATATATATATATATATATATATACTAGAGTTCTGTAATTACAATATTATTTAAATGATGATTATTTTTTATATAATCTACAGCTATGAATTCATACTTAGCATATATTATTTATTGAAAAACAGTGAGGTTCTAGCAGCATGTATATATGTTAATAATACATTGTATCAAACAGCATTCTATTCGCAATATTGGAATTATTCTAATCTATCTCTTTAAACAAAACTCTCTGTACTAGAGTACATCACTTCGGTGAAAGGAAAAATATAGAGAGGATTTATATTTCAATATGCTATCCAATCATTCAACCATTTGTACCGAATAATATTACTAGTTCAGTATTCTAATGATTTTAACAGCTGATTAACCATCTAGGAAGCATAAAAATACTGATAACTTAAAAATAAAAACTTTCAGAAATAAATAGAACAAATTCAGGAATAAATAAACCAGAACAATGTAGAACATGTTAACTATTGAGGTGGACAAACACCCAAAGAAGACTGTTTGTTGGCATGGGATAGATCCACAGGAAGTGTGGAAGTCGACAGATGCGAAAGGGTCATTCCGCGGAAAAAGGACCTTTCGCCACTTTTGCGGAAGCATAAGATTTGTTAGATTAGTCAAGTCGGTCATGTGGACCATTTTGTAATAAAATAGAAGAATATAAATAGAGTCAGATTGTAATCCTAAGGGCATAGAAGTTTGCGAGATTGATCTGATCTTTGGGGTTTTGCTTTGGATCCGCAACATGATATATTGACGGTTTCTGCAAGGTTAATTCCGCAGGTTTGATGAATGAATGAAGATATTCGGTTATGATATGAATTCTGTCTTTGTGTAAAAGTGCGATGATGGATAATGGGTTATGTCAATGTTCTTTGTTGATTAATGCCAATATGTTGTAATTATAATCTGAATAAGTATGTCATTGAGGACGTTCTAAATGTATGTGTTAGAAATTATGAATAATATAAGATGTGAATGACAAGTTAATGGTATGTTATGAATGTTATAATCTCTGGTTAGTGTGAAGGTGATGTGTGCATATCCTCTCCACAACTGCAGAAACTTGGTTCTAGCAGCCCTCTTATCCACCTCAGGTGAGACTGCACTTGCTCTACAAGTGTTGCTGGAAAGGGTTACACCTTTTCGGGCTGGTGTATAAGGGAATTAGATTGATAGTTTGTTGGCGACAGTGTAGAGTGAACCCCTGTTGATAGACTCTGCGTCAACAAATGGTTCTGTTGTTGGGACCCTAAGGAAGAAAAGAGGATATGTTGTGGTACCCTACAAAACTAGAGATCTAGGAGTGGTTCGATAAGAAGGAGAAATAATTCGTAGCAAGTGAGAAGCAAGATCCTAAACACACAACAACTGGTTGGTTAGAAAGATACATTTATTCACATATCCACGAAATATTTTTCCGATCGGTTGGCCATGATGAGAAAGAATGCAAGGCCTATGACCTGCTGCAAGATCGAACAGCCGATACGTACTTTAGGAAGGGAGAAGAGCCACTGGTGGTGCAGCAGCAATCGTAGTATAATCAACCCCAGCAATACGACCAAGGGCAATACGGGTAGCCGCAGTATGGGCACCTACAGTATCCACCACCATCGTATGGCCAGTCACAGTATGGGCATCAATAGTATCAGTAGCCGCAGTACGGTCAACCGCAGTACCAACAATATGGATCGCCACGTGGAGGTTTTGGGGGAGGATTCCGTGAAGGTTGAGGTGTAGGTATGGGACACAAAGGAGCTGCTGGATGGGGAAGAGGTCCAATCGTCTATTACAATTGCAGACAACAAGGGAACTACCAAAGAGATTGTCTGAATCCGGCACTACAGTGTACATACTGCAGTGTTGTAGATCATAGTGTAGAGGACTGCCCCCAGCTCATTGCGAAATGGAAAACCAAGCATCTGCCCCAGAACTAGAACCAAAATAATCAGAATGCACCATCAGTTGTATAGAGGATATCGACGGAAGCCAGAAGTAGCCATCTGATGGGTGGCATAGTAATAAGAGGAGGGGTAGTGACAGACGGAAATAGGTCACATGCCAATGTTAAACCAACGCAAATGTTATCGCACAATATCTAACTGATGGATAATGAGTGTCCCAACAGGGATGGCAGAGAGTGAACAGCTAGAATGGTGTAACCAGCAATAGCCAGGTCCTCCGTTCAAGGAACGGAAGTCACACCGGACAAGGCTAATGTCACTTTAGACAAGGCACGTAGCCAAGTCAAGGGGGAGACCCCGCTCAACCAGTGATGGTTGAGAGACTCAACACAGCCAAATCCCAAAGATAAAAAGAAGTGAAGGGAGGAAATGAGTGTTGATTAGGTCCTAGGTCTAGTTCTAGCCAGTAGATGGACACTGATAATAACAATAGGAGTGATGTAGAAGTGACCAAAAATCAAATGTAGTAAGATAGACTGATCAAAATAGTGATTGTATGGCTGAAATAGACTAGGGACATACAGTAAGATAGAAGTGAAGGAATTGATTGTTGTTGCCCAAGAAGATGAGTTGAGCAGTGAAATGACCAACTAGGGCAGCAATAAAATGGTGATTTAAAATACTTCTAGCAATTGGTAGTTTGATTCCCACAAGTAAAATGACGATTTAAGATTGATTCTAAACTACCCAGAACCCCAAACTAACCCAAACAAGCAGAAGAGAAAAACACCCCAGGTGAGGCATTTTTGCCAAGTAGACCAGTGCTGAATTTATGGGTAAATGGAGTTTAAAAGAAATGAAACTTAGAATATAGCCTTTTAAGGGTGTTTCATTAATGGGTTTTGAATTAAACAAATTCCTACGGTGAAATCTTAAGTTTTGTATTTTATGGGTTTTTTATATGGAATTTATGCTCAACACACACAATGAAATTTAAAATGCAAGAGACCAGCAAGAAGGACCTACTTGAGAATGAATAGATGGATGAGATTTTCGAAGACTAGCCCTCCCAACTCAGTTTCTAATCTGCAGCGTGCTCCCTTTGGTGTTTTGAGCTCCCAATGGCCAAATTCGCCCTAACTACCTGCCACAAACAAGATCAAGTCAATGTGCAACAAATAACCAGTAAAACCAGCAAGTAAATGACTGAAAATGAAAGGAATTGAAAGGCATAAAGCAAATAACAACTCCATTTGTTGATACTCTGAAGAAAACGAGCAGTTGTGGGGTTCCCACTCGAAAAACTGCACCCTCCTCCAGTTGTGCTCTTCACCTGCAAATCGTTGGCCAAATAAATGGTAGAAACAATGCACTAACAACTCATCAAAGCTAAGGAGAACTAGATAGCAGTCAATCAATACACACATCCATCCATAAACTCTCAAGAACTCGGTGAAATATGGCTCTATATCATCAAAAACTCAAGTGTACAATGTGCCAAGAGAGTGAGAAATGGGAGAGCATCTCTCTTAAGTAGAGAATGCCTCCTCTCAAAACCTAATTCCCTCCAAAATGGAGGGCTGGGATCAATCCCCCATCAACCAAAACGAATGGAGGGGATCTCTCCAAGAGGGGGTGTGAATTGCCCAAGTGAAGCACACAAGTGGAGGAGAGGTCCCTTGTAGGGCCCATACAATACATAGAACAAATTTGGGGAGTGTCTATATGGTTTTTTATCCCCCCAACATAATACATCAAGGTCCCAAATACAACCATACAACCAAATCGAATTTCCCCAAGTGAAGAAGAATGCCCCCCATGGGTAATTCGTCCACCTAGGTGAGTTGGGAAAGACAGGGCCCCACAATGCACAATATCATGTCCAAACATTACCAAATTACCTTAGAAATCACCCTTGAATTAGCCAGCCTTTGATTTTTTCCCTTTGCTATAGTTGCCTTTGTCAATTTTTTATTTTCCATGTATTTTATTGTTGGTTTATATTGCTGAAGGAGTAAATTGGGATTTTAACCCACTTATAGTGCCCGGATCATCAAACCGTCTATTGCAATGTGATCGTGGACCCCAAAAATAGTAAGAATGGTCACTCAAATGACCACGATCCATCACTTAGGAATTATTTGCCCAAAATCCATGATTTTTAATTAAAACAGGTCATTAATGACCAATAATAATTAAAAATATCACAAACACCTCGATCTTTTTACATTCTGTCACTTGGAGGCTCATATGGGTCCCCTGTAGATAATAATTGACCAAAATCGAAATTTCGGTTGCAACAATTTTTTTGGGCCGATTTTTTGACTGGTCAACCTGGTTTGACCAAGTCAAATCTGGTCAACACTAGTGTTGGCTGAATACCTGTATGCGATCATGAAGCGAGAGGCTTCCTTATACATGTTAGTACATTACTAAACAACATGATTATAATATGGTGATAAAAAATACATTAAAATCTCAGAAAAATATAAGGCCCCAAGTGAGGTGGGCCCACCACATCCAAAAGACTCCAACTGCTATGCACAACCTATAGACTTAACCACCTAGCTAACTTTGGGTGATGTGGAATACAAGGTGGAGGATGAGGGATGACAAGGACAAAATCATGTGACCTTTTGGATAACTCGGGAAAGTGGGGTCCACTGAGATAAGCATACCATGACAAAAACATGAGGAAGGGCAGTGTCTCACAAATGGGTATAGTGCAGGGAAACTGCCACTGGTCATCTAACAAGTACCTTACAACTCTCATCCATGCCCAAAGACTCTGTGAGGTTCTTTTCTAGAGCCACCAAACTGGGTGTCCGGAAAACCGTAACTTGAGACTCTAGGGGACAATCTTGAGCTTGTCCCTTGCTCCCTCTCACCTCCTTGCCCCACAGGACTAGGTGAGGAAATAACCACTACAAATGCTAACATGTACGGCTGACCTGTGTCCATGTGTGTTTACAAACACATTGCATGGATTTTACAATGAATTTCATACTTAGCCCTTTTTGGCTAGATTTTACATTTACAAAAGCCTTTTTGGCTTGCTTTACATTTCTTCATTTTACATTAAGGCCCTTTTGGGCTACATACATATCTCAATAGATATAATCAAGGTGCTCATACTGCAAAGTAATGGGGGTAAGCATACCAGCTTCGATGACCGATGGGGAGCACCCAGTGAGGCTACACAATCCTAACTGCATTGCAACATCGGGGGCAATCGACAGGAGCAAATCCCAGGTTTGAGAGTGCATCTCACACACTAAAGAGCCGAGGCACAATAGACAGGGAATCATGGCATACTCAGAGATCAGTGGGGAAGGGGATCCTAAAGGTCACAAATCATAATCCAAGTCGGGAAAGACCATCATGGAAGAGTCGAATGGATGGAGAAAGTGAAGGTGGATCCAAATTCAACTACCTAGGGGGACTAAGTGACCAAGTCTATACCAAGAGTAGGGGTGTGACCCGATGTGCATATACAGGAGCCTACTAGGAAGGGGTGGAATGACATCACCAAGGGCCCAATCACATATCATAACAATAGCTAGATCACCAAATCAATCATGATATGCAAAGTTAGTGTACTATCATGTATAAACAAGTCTAACCAACAATCATGAGCAATAAACATCAAATGCAATACCTGCCGCACCATATACTTGTTGCTGAGGCTGTCTCTAACCTGGATCTCTGTTGAATATAGGCCAAATAGTAAACCAACAATACTCTGTGATAGTCTCAATCAAAGCAAGACTGGGAAACTATCTCAATGGGCTTATGTCAAATTCTGGCAAGGAAGGGTGACCCTACGGTAGATGCTAAGTAACATGTCTGGACAATACAATAAAACCATCTGTCCCCACTGATATGTCTACTTGGGGCAATCCGAACAAAACTGTGTGCCTCCTCTGAAGGCATCCGATCTCTGATCTGATAAAAAAAAAAAAATAATAATAAATAAATAAATAAATAAATAAAATTAAAAAAATAAAAATAAAAAATAAAAAATAAAATAAAAAATAAAAAAAATAAATAAATAAATAAAATAAATAAAATAAAATAAAAAATAAATAAATAAATCTGGAGCATGGTAGCTCCAACTAACATGGATGTGATAACATCTAGCTCTAGCTGGGACAAGTGCTCTAAGGGAGAGAGTGCTTGAGAACCACAGAATCTCTGGTCCATAGCACCCCTCTCATCATCATCAAAGCACATGCACGTACATGCTATCTTCATCATCATCATATGTGTACCTATTCCTGTAAAATGCAGACACTATACCAATCTCTGTAGACCGCTTGTAAGGACATACAATATATAATATAATCTAGCAGAAATAAACAAAACGACAATGCTGAAAGGAAGATATACCAACAATGAAAAGTACTCTACAACATTATATCATATTATTATTATTTTTTTTTTTTTTTATTAAGCCGACACACAATGTGTAACTAGTTGAGAAACAAGGAAAATGAAACTATGGTACAAGAACAAACTGAAAAAGGGAAAATGGTGTCAAAAGTGAGAAAAGGAAAAGAGAAAACAACAAAAGGGGGCAACCGGTCATCACACAAGGTAGGGTAGTCAAGGTAAAGTTATAAGACAACCGGCTGCTGCTCTCGAGAGATTATTTTCCACAAAAAGAAGTAAAGGATAAGGTCCGAGGTCAAGGGATGTCCCCCCGGGTGGCCCCGGGAACGTATCCCTGCAGGTGGTGGAGACTCACCTAGATGGAAAAGTAATGTCCATCCTTGGTGGAAAGGAAGCACACGTCACGGTCGATGACCTCGACTCTGAAAGGACCAACCAGGAGCCCGTTATGGTTGCCGAGCATCCGGTGAAAGATGTGACTGGGTATGACTACCTAGTCACCCGTAGCAAATATTCTCCTATTGACATAAGGCGGGTCAACACCTATGTCCTGGAACACTGAGAATTTGTCATTACCGCCATCATTGGGGTGGCGGTCCCGATGACCCATGTGGGACACAAACCTGTGGGATCCACCGTCTATAGGGATCGCCACTTCCCCTACCAAAAATTCCCGAGTTACCTCCCTTCCAGGGACATGGCTAACTTAGGGACCAAAGGGTCTAGGGTGTGTCATACGTTTTTTAGTTTCACTGATGGTCCAAAAATCTGCAGGCTAGGCGGACAGGCTCCAGGTGGATGGGTGAGTGGAAGGAAGGGTGGAAGGTGACAAGGCGGCGTGAGTGCAGGACCCTTCTCCTGATGGGATAGGGATCTTCGAAGGAAGAAGGAAAATCGAAAACAAAAGGGGACAAGGGGAGGGAGGTTGGGTATCCATCGATAATGGCTCGAACTCCCCTGTGATGTCTACCGAAAGAGAAAACTTCTCAAGGAAAACCTGGTCGGACCCGACACTCTCCACATCACTCCTGGGAATCATAGGAAGGGGGAAAAAACTCCAATCAGATGAATCACTCTCCTCCCCAGGCAGATCCTGGGAAGGAGGCTCATCCTCCCTATGGTCTGAGAGAAAACCTCTGGCCCATCTAGCAAAATCCTCACTCATGATGACCAATATCTCAGGGACCGTCCTGAGGGCTCTCTCTTTTAGGGGAGGGATCCCATTGACTTCCCAGTCTACGAAAGGAAGGGGAGTGTCTTCCCTGGGTCCCTCTGGGTGATGGTCCTGCTCCCTATAGGATGGCGACCAATGCACGAGTTCCCTAAGCTTAACTGGCAAAGTAGGCTCCACCTCCTCAACTGCAATGGTAATATGGTCATCTAAGTATAGCAGAGCCAACTGATCCGAGGGGGGCGATAGATGAGGGTGGTCCATGGGGGATCCATCGTGTATCTCCATGGGCTCATACCCCTCGAAAGGCATGGTAGGCCTACTCATCTGGTCACTAAGGTCAGGCTAGTGCGGGCATTCCTTCTCGGAGCTACCCTCAATTGAGTGTAATCAGAGGCTGGAAAGCCACCACTCAAACTGGTACCCAAGTCTAGTGTGATCGTCAAAATCCTCTCTGTCATCCCCAAAGGCCATGAGAATCCCGTCGTTTCCAGGTTCACATCCTCCGTAGGTTCTGCACATGGCGTCATCCATGCCCTCGATATGCCCCTCATAGAAAGGCTCTCGTTAAAATCTCACCAGGACCCCATTTGGATCCGGAATGGAGGCATAGGATAAGTCCATCTGTAGGTGCCCTCCTAGTCCGGCTACCCATTTCCTGGACAAGTGCATGCCATAAACTGGGGGGAAGGTTGATGACCACTACATCCATGAGCGTGGAGATGTATAGACACGAGAATAGATCAGCCTTTTGGTTCTTGATCAGGCTGTGAGATGGTACTTGTCTAGAATCTATACCACCAACATTTCCATAGGGTCGCGTCACTTCCAGGCCTAAGGCCTTCATAATGCGCAAGGGCATGACATTCATCGAGGATCCCAAGTCAAGCATGCAATTGTGAAGTAGCATGTCTTGAATACGAAGGGTGAGATAGAAGGGATGGTGCCCTCCATTCTTCTGCTCTTTTAGCGGTGTGTATCGTGACTGGGGGATCCTCTGTCTCTCTCTCGTCCTCAAGGGTCATGGTAGAGGTGCTAGGGACATCAGTGGAGGCAGTGAATGAATCCCTCTCAGTGGGAATGCTATAAAGGAACTCAGAAATATGGTCCCAAACTGATGGGAGCTGCGCCAACTCGGATAAGGGGACACTTTGCATGATTTTGGCTAGTTCCTTCTCCAACTCGATGCCTTTCCCAAAGACCTCAACGGCAGAATGGAGGCTGGTACCGAGGTCCGGATGGGGAACCTCGTGCCTCTCCATGAAAGGTGCAGGCCTTGGCTCCGCCCCGTGTCTCCTATAGATCTTTATTCGTTGAGGCTCATCAATCACGGGGTGGACCAGCAGACAAGAGGGGCCAACCTCTTCTTCTACTTCTTCTTCTTCCTCCTCCTCAATGAGGATCCAGCCAAAGGTTAGATAGAAAGGTAAGTCCTCGATAAATTTTATGTTTTCAATCTATTCAGGTTCGACAAAATGGCATTTGGCCTCAGGATGCCCAAACTCGCATCTATCGCACCAGTGTATAGCCCTTGTGTCTGGGACCTCAGGGGTAACGGGAGGATTCTTGTTGTCTTCAGTGTTAGGCCTTCTATTCTGGTTCCAGTAAGGTTTGGGGGCATATGGGGCCTTGTACCTATCTGGTTCCCTATTCTTGGCTAAGTCCCTTGTGAGGAGAGTTAGGGTTTTAATCATCTCCTTCATGTTTTCATTTGTCCCTAACTCTGTGTCTTCTTTTTCATGCTCTTTTCCCTTGAGGGCACGGGACTCGGTGCAGGAGGTTAACAGAGCATGGTGGTCAAAGAAGTTCTGTTTACCCATGGATGCAGCGTTGGCCTTAGCTCTTTGTGCATTGTCGTGGGAAATCTTAAGAGTGACTGGCTCTTTGTCTTTGAGTTGGTATCCAAGCCATCCCTCAAAAGAATCTAAGTAATGGATCAAGATGGCAGGATCTTTGGGGAGGATCGTCTCAGGTATCTATGCTACCACCTTATCAAATCTAATATTGAATTCAGGAGTGGACTCGTTCTCTTTCTTCTTAATTCCTGCTAGCTGGCTAAGTAAGTACTTGCCATCCAGTTTGACCAACCACTGTTCATTGAGTTTGGTCACGAAGTCATCATAACCAGTGACTGATCCGGTAGGTAATCAATCAAACCACTTGCAAGCATCGCCCTCAAGTGACATAAATAAACCTCTCGTGAAGACTTCCCCATGGGTGGCCCCATAAGATTCCATGTGTTGCCACACTGATTCGAAATGATCTTCAATGGTGATAGTTGTGCTCCCACTAAACTTAGGGATCTTTTCAAAGTATTTCTCAGGCATGTCATGAGAGCACCCTGAACCTAAGTGAAATCAAGGGGTGAGGCTCTAGCCATGTGGCCAAAGGCACACGGACCGGGGTTGGCATTATCCATCTGATTGGTGTTCGGAGTTGGGTTGGGAGTTGTGGAGGGGGGTGGCACTACCACGCTAAGTGAGGCTGCAGAGTTGACTGCCTGACAAAACAAACTGGGGGAGTGCTCACCAAGGTTTCATCTGATATATATGATAGGTGTACTATGCAATGCATCAGAACGATCAAGGCTGCGAAGGTTATATGGATGGGTTCGACCTCCAGTGGAGTCGCCAGGTGAACTTGGGAACCTTGTTCACTGAAGGGGGAAGTGGTGAGTGAGAAAAAAATAGTGTTGGCTGTAAAAATTATGTGAATAGAAATCAACCAACAGAGTTTTAAGTTCTGATGTGATGATGAAAGGGTAAAACAAACAAAAAGACTCAAAACTCAAAACAAAACATGGGTAGGCCTCTACCTCCCCGGCAACGGCGCCAAAAAGGTTATCACGCAATCTCTAGCTGATGGATAATGAGTGTCCCAACAGGGATGGCAGAGGGTGAACAACTAGAATGGTGTAACGAGAAATAGCTAGGTCCTCCGTTTAAGGAACGGAAGTCACACCGGAAAAGGCTACTGTCACTTTAGACAAGGCACGTAGCCAAGTCAAGGGGGAGACCCCGCTCAACCAGTGATGGTTGAGAGACACAACAAAACCAAATCCCAAAGATAGAAAGAATTGAAGGGAGGAAATGAGTGTTGATTAGCTCCTAGGTCTAGTTCCAACCAATAGATGGACACTGATAGTAAAAATAAGAGTGATGTAGAAGTGACCAGCAATCAAATGTAGTAAGATAGACTAATTAAAATAGTGATTGTATGGTTGAAATAGACTAGGGACATACAGTAAGCTAGAAGTGAACGAATTGATTGTTGTTTTCCAAGAAGGTGAGTTAAGCAGTGAAATGACCAACTAGGGCAGCAATAAAACGGTGATTTAAAATACTTCCAGCAATTGGTAGTTTGATTCCCGCAAGTAAAATGACGATTTAAGATTGATTCTAAACTACCCAGAACCCCAAACTAACCCAAAAAAGCAGAAGAGAAAAACACCCTAGGTGAGGTGTTTTTGCTAGGTAGACCACTGCTGAATCTATGGGTAAATGGAGTCTAAAAGAAATGAAACTTAGAATATAACCTTTTAAGGGTGTTTCATTAATGGGTTTTGAATTAAACAAATTCCTACGGTGAAAGCTTAAGTTTTGTATTTTATGGGTTTTTTATATGGAATTTATGCTCAACACACACAATGAAATTTAGAATGCAAGAGACCAGCAAGAAGGACCTACTAAACAACAAATGATGATAATATGGTGATCAAAAATACATTAAAATCTCAGAAAAATATAAGGCCCCAGGTGAGGTGGGCCCACCACATCCAAAAGACTCCAACTACTATGCACAACTTATAGACTTGACCACCTAGCTGACTTTGGGTGATGTGGAATACAAGATGGAGGATGAGGGATGACAACGACAAAATTATGTGACCTTTTGGATAACTCGGGAAAGCGGGGTCCACTTAGATAAGCATACCATGACAAAAACACGAGGAAGGGTGATGCCTCACAAATGGGTATAGTGTAGGGAAACCACCACTGGTCATCTAACAAGTACCTCACAACTCATATCCGTGCCCGAAGACTCCATGAGGTTCTTTTCTAGAGCCGCTAAACTGGGTGTCCGGCAAACCGTAACTTGAGACTCTAGGGGACAATCTTGAGCTTGTCCCTTGCTCCCTCTCACCTCCTTGCCCCGCAGGACTAGGTGAGGAAATAACCACTACAAATGCTGACATGTACGGTTGACCTGTGTCCATGTGTGTTTACAAACACATTGCATGGATTTTACAATGAATTTCATACTTAGCCGTTTTTGGCTAGATTTTACATTTACAAAAGCCTTTTTGGCTTGCTTTACATTTCTTCATTTCTTCATTTTACATCAAGGCCCTTTTGGGATACATACATATCTCAATAGATATAATCAAGGTGCTCATACTGCAAATTAATGGGGGTAAGCATACAGGCTTTGATGACCGATGGGGAGCACCCAGTGAGGCTACACAATCCTAACTACATTGCAACATTGGGGGCAACTGACATGAGCAAATACCAGGTTTGAGAGTGCATCTCACACACTAAAGAGTCGAGGCACAATAGACAAGGAATCATGGCATTCTCAAAGATCATTGGGGAAGGGGATCCTCAAGGTCACAAATCGAAATCCAAGTCAAGAAAGACAATCATGGATGAGTCGGATGGATGGAGAAAGGGAAGGTGGATCCAAATTCAGCTGCCTAGGGGGACTAAGTGACCAATTCTATACCAAGAGTAGGGGTGTGACCCGATGTGCATATACAGGATCCTACCAGGAAGGGGTGGACTGACATCACCAAGGGCCCAATCACATATCATAACAATAGCTAGATCACCAAATCAATCATCATATGCAAAGTTAGTGTACTATCATGTATAAACAAGTCTAACCAACAATCATGAGCAATAAACATCAAATGCAATACCTATCGCACCATATACCTACTGCTGAGGCTGTCTCTGAACTGGATCTCTGCTGAATCCAGGCACAAATAGTAAACTAGCAATACTCTTTGATAGTCTCAATTAAAGCAAGACTGGGCAACTGTCTCAATGGGATTATGTCAAAGCCTGGAAAGGAAGGGTGACCCTGTGGTAGATGCTAAGTAACATGTTTGGACAATACAATAAAACCATCTGTCCCCACTGATATGTCTACTCGGGGCAATCTGAACAAAACTGTGTGCCTCCTCTGAAGGCATCTGATCTCTGATCTGAAAAAAAAAAGGTATAGTATGGTCCCTGACGACACAATCTGCAGCAAGGTAGCTCCAGCTAACATGGATGTGATAACAGAAAACACAATGGAAGAAGGTCACCTTCGATGTCGAAGCAGAAAGAGATGCCTTCCTAAAAGCACAGGAGGCAATAAGAAATAGGAGGCAGCTACCTCTTGAGGAAGAAATCTATGACATGCCACCGACGTTCGACTCAACAAGGTTGCGAAGGAAGGAAAACACCCTGGGAGCCTTCTTGGAAATTTTCCTAGACTTAGAAAAAGACCCAAACGCACTGGAAGAAATAGCTAGTATACTGCGACAACAGGGAGGTGCATGACTAGAACAGAGAGTTAATCGCATATATAAAAGGAAGACAGGCAGGGAGATGAAGATGTTGGCACAAGTTAGAGAATTCGATGTCGACTCCATCATTTTGGATTTGGGTTCGGATGTGAATATCCTGACTAAACAGACATGGGGGAAAATGGGAAAATCGCAGATGACTTGGTCACCAATACAGCTGGGACTGGTGAACCAGAGAAAGGTCACCCCACTCAGTCGGGTAAGTCAACTTCCGGTTGAAGTTGAAGGGCTTAGAATGTATGCGTATTTCGATGTTATTGAGATTTTGGATAGCACTAGTCCCTATCCGGTACTGCTGGGGATAAACTGGGCTATGGAGAATCAAGCAATCATAAACTTTAAGAAAATGATAATGTCCTTCAAGAATCAGGAAATGAGATTCATCACACCACTGGACCCTGCGGAAGGGTTGCACTATACAAATCCAGCCAAAGATGAGTTTACGGAAGGATGGGACAATTTGTACAACATCTCTGAGGATTATGTTAATCCCACCATGAATGGAGAATTAGGATGGCGTAGTGACAGCTCAACATCCTCTGATTTAGATGATGCCCTTAAGAATCGGCAGAACCGAATGCATGAAGTGTCCTTTTGAAGATGTGCGCGGATAACACAGTCCCTGCGGATGGTAGCCAAGGAGGAGTATGCATTACTTACCTATGAGGGATTGCCTAACTTGGACATGTTTCTCACCAAATTTGAAGAAAAAGTGGCAGAGCCACAACGTCTTCTGGCCCTGGAGGAAGCCCTGAAGGATACTCCTGCGCGATCGTGGACAACACATAAATCAAACATTACATCTTGGCCACTATGTCGACGCCTCATGGAGGTTCAATTCAGCGAAGCTATGAAGGACGATCATTTGAGATATGACGGACAGGGAGATTCAAAGGCGCATCAGAATGCTTTTCAACAGCAATGGGGATCGAGAGCATGCCAGGAATTGGTACATGCATTCATACACACATTGGACTAGGTACCATGGAGCTGGCATGTCACAGCAGAACTGCGACGTGGGATAACATCTTGGGAACAGCTTACCATTGGCTTTAGCCAATCGTTCTCATCCTCAGATGGAAATCCCTTAGCCCACATTGTGTCACAGGCGATCCGCAAAAAAATAATTGAAGTCACACCGACTGGACAACCGACGGTACTCCAAAGGACTCCGACACCAGAAAAAGGGCATTGCAACGTCACCGAAGAGCCTAAATATGACAACGACCCCATAGATACATATGTACCACCAACGAAACCTGATGTACAGCTGGTTAAGCCACGTCCACACCAACCAGAACTAAGACACCAGCAATACTTGCCAACCGTGATAGGAAAAATGATCACAGCAGAACCACCGAAAAATGACATTGAGAAGTACACAATAGTGACCCAGCGAAACCGATGAAGGTTTGCCACAGCAGAGAATCCAACGATATGACAACGTGTTGACACAGCGATACTCGCTATGCCGATGTAAAAAGAAAAAAAACTGTCGACACATTATAGGCAAGTCAGAAGCTGCCACGATGTTCGACGGTCTAATCCGGCATTAAAGGTAATAAAGGCTACAGTTATACCACACCGGACAACGTCAAACCCAAGAAAACCGGGAGTTAATATCCAACACATGTGATGGATTTGGAGAATCCTGATGAGATTTGGCAATTATGACCCCTGAATGGATGGATACTACCGGCCAGTACATAGGAGGCGAAGGGGAAACATGTTCAGCTACTTTAGTCTTCCAAGAGACGAATGTAAGCATATGTGTCTAGCACCAGCACCGAGAGACCACAAGCCACACCAATTGTCTAGGAGCATCCCGAAGTCATGTCTACAGTCCCACACAAGGAAAAACGGAGTGCGACGTGACCCCCCGACACTGGCCGGGAGAAAAAGAAAAACACATGGGCATCCGCAAGGTTTACGCATGACGATGTAGGTCCCTCAGCTACTGAATCCATGCAAGATGGATACGATGGCCCCATGCTCTTAGAGTACGTTCCACCCCGTCGGACAGGGGCGCCCACACTGCGGATCAACAAAAACGAGAAATACTCCATTGCGGTCGCACCGGTACTACCAGGGGTTACTGAAACCGGGGATATTACCGCCAAATTGCAGAGGTTACAATACACTGACCATGACCTAGCCAAGTTTAAATAATACACAAAGGCTTATGAGGACGTCCCCCATGCAGGCGGCCCGACAACGAAAGAACCTAAGAAGTGGGCATTGGGATTGGCCCGATCATGGATGCTTGGCATCACCCTCATACCGCATTTTGGGCACCTAGTATAGGTCAATGCATGTGTCAAGCAACTCCTTTCATGCTTCCATGATAGATCCCTTTGGCTGCATAAGAGAATCCCAGTCACAGTCGACCTCATTTCCAGAATCACTGGCCTGCCTCAAGAGGGAGCCGACCCTTCACAGTTTTTCCAAGGTAAGGATAATGACAAGAAAGTAGCCAAACAGTTGGCCATAAAGTATGGTGTAGAGAAGGATTCTCGAGGCTACCTGATCAACACAATTAAGAATCAAGCAGTCCGAGTCACAGTGAAGATACTTGCGGTCAAAGTAACACGGAAAAACTGACCGCTGCAATGTAATTCAGGTGTCCTCGCAACTACACAACGGTA
The DNA here is from genome assembly GCA_027924585.1 of Larix kaempferi. Lineage (NCBI taxonomy): Eukaryota > Viridiplantae > Streptophyta > Pinopsida > Pinales > Pinaceae > Larix > Larix kaempferi. The sequence continues at coordinate 6,788,734 of BSBM01000579.1, read as the reverse complement.
CACCGCAAGGGAATAGATGAAGTGGGCTCAGTTCCTGCTAAATGACTTGACCAAGGATGCATATGATGCACAGGAAAACAGATGGTCGTTCACATATTCGTGGTTACTCCTCATTTCCTTAAAAGCATGGAGGGAACCAGATGACTATCAGGGCGTGGATCCCACAGAACTGCGAATGTGCGATGGTGCATGGTACCAAAATTTATGGGTGACCACTGTTGTGGGGAAAATGCACCTATAGTTCAGGGAAGAAACTACCAACTTACGGTGATAAAGATAGACTTACAAGCATTCTGCAAGTACAATAAATAAATGAAGAGATTAGGTCTTAGAGATGTAGGCACCTTATTCAGAAGGTTGATCCTAGATTTGCCTCCCTCGCTCTTCAATGCTTATCCAGTGTCGCAATGCCCAGACCTGCAAAACAACTTGATACCTTTCTCAAATACATTTGACTACATATATAATACTAATATCCATAATATAAAGAGACATCAAACTATAATCAAACAGTAATCAAATCTGAGACACATTAATAGGTCATATTTGGAAAGAGAAGAATGTCTGATCTTTATTAATGAATGAAAGCAAGTACATAAAGTTATACCTTCCTTCACGCTTGGCACTTCACGAAACCTAGATTCAAGGTCTTCTACTTCCGTTCTCCAAGGATTCCAGCCTCTAATCAACTGTGCTAGGGTTTACCAAAACTGAAGCACAAGAGAGGGGGATGAGGGTCTCCATTCCTCCAGCATAACTTTGTAATTGGGCTTGGTCCCCTCACATGGCCCTTCTACCCTCCTTATATAGTCAGTGAGGAAGAGGAAAAGAAGTTATAACCACTCAAGAGGTTTCCCAACCAACTTAACTTACTCGAATTTCGAGATTTTGACCAAAACAGGGGTGTACGCTACTCTACAGTAGACAAAGTAGCGTACACATGGATTTGAGCGCTACTATTTAAACAGTGGAGTCACACTCGGAAGGGTTTGAGTGCTACTATTTCAACAGTGGAGTCGCGCTCATGTTAAAAAATGGCCAAAAACAGGCTTTTTTGCTCATTTTAAGGAGATGGTTTGGTCTGGAAAAATGTTCCTAAGGGTCATATACATCAAATGGGTCAAGAATGAGGTAATTTCAACAATTTTTAGTGTCCCAAATGACTCCTCCATCCACAAATTTCCTGTTGTGTGACTAAACTTGATCTCAAGAAATGTCATCATGCGACCAAGGGAAGCAAGTGTCGTCACGGACAGAGAGGTGTCATTTCAAGCTATAATATATTTCCCCTAATGTATGAGGTCAGAGGGAGTGCAGGAAATGATGGCCGAAATACATTATAAATAACAAAGAGTTGAATCATGGAGGAATTGGAGAAACCAAGAATCATAGGCTCAAATGAAGTACCTGAAAGCAAAAGGCAATGTCAGACAAACTCATCCTTGAGGTAACTGTCCATGTTCAAATGGTGGAACATGACCTCCAAGAGGATACAATAATAATCCAAATACTGATGCATATATCATGGCCACTAGAATACAAGCATGGATCCGTGAGGAACATAAGTGTAAACATAGCCACATAAATACAAGGTGGATCTATGTCAAAACTGGAGAACATAGCCATAGAGAACAAGCTGGATCTATGTCTCATCAAGAGAAAAAAAGATTGTCGCTCATTCTTGCACAACTTGGGCGATAACATAAATGAGGTGATGCTATTGAGGATCCCAAGGTCTTCATCCAAAAAACAACCCAAGGTACAAACCTATCCATGCGAATAAATGAGTTGATGTCGAACATGGGAGGTATCGTTTGATTACCGTTCATTGATGTATACCGTTAACAAACACGAGGGTGTCCACCAATAATGAAAATGGAACCCAAGGTACCTAGTACATTCAAGAAAGTGCGAATAAGTGGTCTTGCCGTCGAACACTTGAAAAATCCATCGGATAGGAGACATTGATGTATTCCCATCTATCCAATAGTGAGGGAAACTGCCACTAATGACTGCAATCCCCAAGGTACTAACCGAAACTCTAAACTTCATTCCCAGAGCACAATGAGCTGAAGTCGATGGGAAGAAGTCCATTGGAAGGGAGGCCTTAATGCATCCTCCATCATCCAACACGAGGGACACTCAACAGGTCTGAACTGATTTGGAGTAGGACTAAACACATGATGAAACATACTGACACCAAGGAATGGCCGACACATGAGGTCAAGGAAACTGCAGAATGGCCGACACAGGTTATATCCTTGAACAGTGAGCATGACACAAGATTGACTTAGGTAGCTTTGAACACAAAGAGACCATGATGCAAATCTGCAATGTAGGAGACATTAACAAATTGTCCATATGATTGGAAGACTAACCAAATGGAGGAGTAAGAACTCTGAGATCAAGTTTACCCTAAGGCCAACACTAGAACCCAAATTGTTTGATAGACTCAAAACAGGTGCTTTGTTCAAGGAGATAGTTGACTTGCTTCCATCATATTGAAAGATATTTTAACATTATTCCCTTCCCTTTCCTTTTTCATTTTTTAACAAGCTTGACAAAGAACTAAAGAATGCTTGATGGTATTTTCATATTTAAGGAGTTTGAAAAACCTAGAAGAAAACTCCATACACCTATCCGTAGATTTTATATCGAGCCCGGATTGGTCTGTGCTCGACGGTGTTTTCTTGCTTATAGAGTTGAAAAACTTAAACAGTCATCTATACACCTATCTGTGGATTTTATATCGAGCCCGGATTGGTATGTGCTCGACGGTGTTTTCTTGTTTATAGAGTTGAAAAACTTAAACAGTCCTCTATCAACCATCTCGTGGATTTCACATCGAGCCTGAGTAGGTGAATGCTCGCTTGGTGTTTTCATATTTTGAGAGTTTGAAAACTCTAAAGACGACTCCAAAGGTCCTTTTTCGTAAAGTTAGTCTCCTTCCCAGAAAAAGTGTAAAATAATGGAAGAAGAACTCTTCTAGCACATACAAGAGTATACCGAGAGTATACCTTTTCCGTAAATTATCCACCAAGGCCCAGAAAAGGGGTAATTCTATACCTAAGTGGATGTCAGTTCAGTTATTTTAACGAGCCCGAAAAGACAACTATGCTCGGCAAACGTTTCCTATTTAAGGATTCTGAAAAGGGCTTAAAAGAACTCCATAGGGATCTTTTCCGTAAAGGTTGAACGAGTCCGGAAAAGTAAACTCATGACCTTCTTACTGTTTTTAATGAGCTCAAAGGAGATATAGAAAATGCTCATAACTTCCTTACTGTTTTTAACGAGCTCAAAGTGAAGATGAAAGAAATGCTCATAGCCTCCTTACTGTTTTTAATGAGCTCAAAGGAAAGGTGGAAGACTGCTCATAACCTACTTACTGTTTTTAACGAGCTCGAAGTGAAGGTAGAAGAATGCTCATAACCTACTTACTGTTTTTAACGAGCTCGAAGTAAAAGAAGAACGCTCGAAACCTACTTACTATTTTTAACGAGCTCGAAGTAAAAGAAGAATGCTCGAAACCTACTTACTGTTTTTAACAAGCTCGAAGTAAAAGAAGAATGCTCGAAACCTACTTACTGTTTTTAACAAGCTTGAAGTAAAAGAAGAATGCTCGAAACCTACTTACTGTTTTTAATGAGCTCAAAGTAAAAGAAGAATGCTCGAAACCTACTTACTGTTTTTAACGAGCTCGAAGTAAAAGAAGAATGCTCGAAATGGGAGGAGACAAGTGTCAGGGACATGCGAAACTAGCTCCAAGCGCATGGAACAAAGCTATGCCTAATGCAAGGAACATGAGCAAGATAAGGACACTCAGGGTGTGTCTCCTCCAGGTAAAAGGTGTCAAATTGCAAAGGCAAAATGATACAGGTCTTAGTGAAAATGAGATCAGAGATGGAGGCTTATATAACAAGCTAAAAGCGTGAAAGCCGACTTCAGGCTCATTAGCGCAAGCAAGATCATAATAGATGCACATGAAATTTGAACACAAAGATGGGTGCCTTATCAGGGATGGCCAGAAATATATGAGGAAGAAAGATATGAGGCTTCTTCTCAAAATCATGGTAAATCTAAAAAGGCTCCCAAGCCTATGAGAAAAACTCAGCATGGGCACCAAAATGGCATAAGGGTGCTGACTAGGGTGACCCATGTTAGGCAGGCTCTGCTGTCGAACTTGTGCACAATGCATAAAGAGATGGCTAACACACCAATATCCAACAGGTTCGACCCTATGGCAAATTCGGATGGCAAAAGGTTCAAATGCAACATAACAACGGGGAAGCCTAAACCTATATGCAAGGTTCCGAATATACCTGACATGGTCGCACAAGGTGTCGAAAAGGACCAGTAAGCAAGTATACATCCAGCTAAGAATCCTGTCTCCAAGAAACATCAGTACCAGGATCATATCTAAAACATATGTAAAGAAATACTCGATACAAGTCACTGTGGTAGAAATACTTTCAACTTCACTATCATAACCAACAGGCATAAACAAGGCAGAGTTTTCAAATGAAGACTCTATGGTACCCAAGCCCGAGGACTTACAATCAACAAGATCAAATTCAGGATGAATATCAAAGTTGAAGGACATGATGGAATCTACAGAAACAAATTCATCATCATAGGAGTTGAAAATTCTAGAAGCAGAATCAAACTCAGCAGGAACACCGATTTGCGGATCTATAGGAGAGTCCAAAGACTCAATAGTAGGAAGATCGGACTTTAAGGTCAAACTGGGGCTAGACATAACTGCGACTAGATCAACATCCAAATGAATGGAAGACTGTACTATAGACTCTAGGAAAACTTCATCAGAAGGAAGCATATCATCCCAGATAGAATACATATCTAAACATTCATATGGAGGTGTCACTTGGTCAAAAGCTGGGACCAAGTCCCGAGAAGGTAAGCATGAACTCAGAGACTTCTTCTCAGTAGCAATTGAACTCAAGGAACAATATGCCACATAAGTCCCATGTCACATAGTAGTGCCTAATGATGAGGGATCTAACTGGTCTACAGTTGGGTAATAAGGAGGATCAACGAATGAAAGCTGGTCGATAGTGACGATTCTTTCGTTATGAGGGAAATGCATCACATGAAAAACCGTAGACACCACAGCATGCATAGCATAAATGTAATCACGCCCGAGGATAATATCAAAATCCACAGGGTCCTTTAAAACCATAAAATCAACTAAGACTGTTTTTCCACCCAAAGTAATAGGTGCCTGACGGAGGAATCCGATCGGTTCACTAGGTCTTCTATCAAAGTTCAACGGCCAATTAGCAGCTGGAATAACATTAGGGAAACCCAAATCTCTCCAAGCGTAAGCGGATAAGATACTAACAGAAGCACCTTCATCAACAATGCATCGATCAACCATATGGTTCCCGATATTAACCTTTATTTGGAAAGGTGTCGAAGAAGGAAGACGAGGCTCAGCTAGACTATCCCAATCAAAGGAAACAATCCTAGGGCTTGGTAGGGGTTCACATGGCACAGATGAAGTGCCCCCTTTTTCAGGAATATCCAAACTGGTAATGCAGAAGACTTAAGCAGTAGGTGCATCAATCTCCGAAGGACTGATGGGATCGGTCGAAGATTGCATCAATTCGAACACTTCACTCTCCGAAGGAAGAGTGGGGTCGACCAAAGATTGCATTGGTTCAACCACTTTATCAACCAAAGTTTAATCTGACTGCAGGGAATCTATAGACAACTCAGGAACAGAGGTTCCTTCAGACATGGACCACACTCTTCGTGCCTCTGGAATGGCAGGGCATCGGTGAGTAAGGTGATCTCCCTTACAAAGTTTACAAGGGAACTTTGGTTTTCGTCCTATAGGTTTAGACTCCTTTACAATGTCAATACTCTCAGCATGACTAGCATTGGCTGATAGCTTGCCCCCAGCATGACTCACAGAGGCTGGTTGCTCAGAAGCAGAAGACTTTTGAACTAAGGACCACACTTTTTGCACTTCTGGAAGTACAGGGCACAAGTATGCAAGGTGGTCTCCCTCGCAAAACTTACAAGGGAACTTAAGCTTCTGTTTGTTGAGTTTGTCAACAATGTCAACTCCCTCAGCATGAATTGTAGTGGCTGATCTGGTGTCTCCAGTATGACTCACAGGAACTGGTGACTTGTCATTAATATGACTAGCAGTGATCAATGACGTGTCCTCAACATGAATGACAGTGGTTGAAGACAAACTTTCAGTATGATTTTTAGTGACTAAAAGTTTTCTCCCAGCATGACCTCCAGAGGCTGGGTAGGTGCCCCCTGCATGACTTGCAAAGGAAGGGTGCTTTCCCCCAACATGGCTTGCAGAGGCTGGGTTGCTACCCCCTTGTTTTGGCATCTTCTTCCTATTCCTCCTCCATCTATTCCTTTTAGACTGCTGGCTACTATTATTGCTACTTTCGCCACATGAGGTAGAAGGAAGAGGAGAAGATGTTACTGGCAAAGGAGGCACAGGGTTCTGATGCTCTTGATTTGAGGTTCTCACAAAAGAAGCATCAGGAGCATGCAAGGCATTCAGAGTGGAAAACAACCAAACCGACAGCCCAATAGTGAATCCAGGAAGATTCAAAGTAGCCATTAAGGGAGCACCAATGTTTCCAATGAATGGAACAGCACAAGGATCCCCCGGAACAGGGGTACCTTGATTGGCACTCGTTGGAATGCTAGACATAGTTTCCTTCTCAAATGAGCAAGAAGTTCTCTAAGGCAAACTAAATCAAGTAGCACAAAGAGCACACCACTAAAAAAGGTCCTAGGTAAATCAAACTAGGAAAAGAGATGCCTTCCGGAGAAGATTCTGGGATGATGAGGGCCCAAAACAAATCAACGAAGGATGAAGAATAGTTACCCGGGGTCCACAATACAATGACTAAGGGTGCAAGCACTGGAATCACCCAACCACCTTCCCAAAGACCTGCAAGGTATTTCCTCCCACGTCTGTCCTAGGTACAGCAGATATACCCTCCGCTGTCACCTATGTATGAACCTATGGTTAAATACTAAGGATACCACAACACCGAAAACTCTTGGGGGAACAGTCGCTGGTTGAATCAGAAGGCGTGGGCAAGGTAACTGAGCCTGAAACTCAAAAGATTCCCCATACGCGATCCAATCTTGGTATATGCTTGAAACCGAAAGTAGGAGGAGTATTCCCAACAATCTGATCTCACAAGACCTACTACATAGATCTCAGGAAAGCTTTGAGTGAAATGGATTTACCTGTGATAGTCAAACTACGATTTTTGCGTAATGTGTGATCTTGGGTGGTTTAAGGTGTTTTAAACCCAAGATCCTAACCAAGACTAGTTGGTGTAGTGTAACCTAGAAAAGAAAATGTTACTAGTAAATTTTATTAGGGTTCATTTTAAAGGTTACTTGCTTACTCAAAAAGGTAGTGGGTGTGTGAGAGTGGTTATAATAGAGATAGAGTACTGAAAATGAAATATTTACCACCAAACAAATCTTTTCTTTTCAATGCAAGTCTTAAAATTATGATCTAGAATGCATGTGCAAATGCAATTTTTAATCTTTCGAATGCAAAAAAGGTAAAAATCAATTCTAAATGTAAAAAATTAAACTCAAAACCTAAGAATGCAGCTATTCAAACCAATAAGTATGCCAAAGAAAACTTGTTCTTTTTTTTGCAAAGCACTCTAAAATATTTTAAGCCACTTGCAAGGTACTCTACTCAGAAAATGAATCAAAATTCTTTATGCTTTTCAAAGGTAGGAAACAAAACTGAAACTACCCTACTATCAAAACAAAAGCAAAGAAACTTTCAGGTTCTCTTTATGAAACAGTAAAAGCTACCAAATATGACTTTCAAATTCTTATTGATGTAAGCATGCTAACCATTGGGAAAAGAGTACAAAAACTACTTTTAGACCCAAACGAAGCAAATGACCTATGAAGAAGTATCGTTTGGTAAAGTCAGGTCTGCACATAAACAATGCAAACAAGGTCTTGAACAACAGCCAAAACACTTGAGCTTTCACTACAAAAGAAAAACTAAAAGCATAAGGGAGGATAAGAAACCAACCTAAAAGAGAAATTTCACTCAAATAGATACAAACAGGGTCAAGAAGACTCAAGGAGTTTCAAATCTAGTTGAAATGGGGCAATCAAGTTCAGTCAGACTCAAATTGGGGTACAAAACACCAAACAGGTCCACAACCCCCCAACTTCGGTCAACAAACCCCAAAACTTTCCAAACAAGCCAAAATTGATCAAAAGAGGTTCAAATCATGAATGTAGGATCAGTACAAGGATGGGATACCACTTATAGTGGTTTAACTCAGACCTAGGGTCATCAAGGACCCCAAAAAATGTAGCCACAACCCCCAGATTTGGGTCCACAACCCAAAAACTCAAAAAAAATCAAACCCAGATTTTGAGCGCTACTGTGTATGAAGGAAACTAGTTCCCATAGCAGGATGGGCGCTACTGTGTAGAGGAAAAGTAGCATATGGGAGCTACTGTGTGGTACAAACAGTAGCGTACAGGTGGAAAAAGTTGGAAAAATGGGGTTAAAAGCACCACACCTGGGTCCACAAGGGTTTGCAAGGGCTGGGAAGGGTCTGTAAGAGCCAAGGAGGGTCAAATAGAGCCTACTAAATGATCCTAATAAAGAAAATGAACAAAGACCATCAAACAAGACTGAAGAAATGACCTTGGATACCCCTAAGCAGTTAGGCTTTCCCCAATGGAGTTTCCATTCTGTTGTGGGGAAAATGCACCTATAGTTCAGGGGAGAAACTACCAACTTACGGTGATAAAGATAGACTTACAAGCATTCTGCAAGTACAATAAATAAATGAAGAGATTAGGGCTTAGATATGTAGGCACCTTATTCAAAAGGTTGATCCTAGCTTTGCCTCCCTCGCTCTTCAATGCTTATCCAGTGTCGCAATGCCCAGACCTACAAAACAACTTGATACCTTTCTCAAATACATTTGACTACATATATAATACTAATATCCATAATATAAAGATACATCAAACTATAATCAAACAGTAATCAAATCTGAGACACATTAATAGGTCATATTTGGAAAGAGAAGAATGTCTGATCTTTATTAATGAATGAAAGCAAGTACATAAAGTTATACCTTCCTTCAAGCTTGGCACTTCACGAAACCTAGATTCAAGGTCTCCTGCTTCCGTTCTCCAAGGATTCCAGCCTCTAATCAACTGTGCTAGGGTTTACCAAAACTGAAGCACAAGAGAGGGGGATGAGGGTCTCCATTCCTCCAGCATAACTTTGTAATTGGGCTTGGTACCCTCACATGGCCCTTCTACCCTCCTTATATAGTCAGTGAGGAAGAGGAAAAGAAGTTATAACCGCTCAAGAGGTTTCCCAACCAACTTAACTTACTCGAATTTCGAGATTTTGACCAAAAAAGGGGTGTACGCTACTCTACAGTAGACAAAGTAGTGTACAGATGGAGTTGAGCGCTACTATTTAAACAGTGGAGTCACGCGCTCAGAAGGGTTTGAACGCTACTATTTCAACAATGGAGTCACGCTCATGTTAAAAAATGGCCAAAAACAGGCTTTTCTGCTCATTTTCAGGAGATGGTTTGGTCTGGAAAAATGTTCCTAAGGGTCATATACATCAAATGGGTCAAGAATGAGGTAATTTCAACCATTTTTAGTGTACCAAATGACTCCTCCATCCACAAATGTCGTGTTGTGTGACTGAACTTGATCTCAAGAAATGTCATCATGTGACTAAGGGAAGCAAGTGTCATCACGGACGGAGAGGTGTCATTTCAAGCTATAACACCACCGACAAAGAACGATAGAAGGAAAATATTATCCAGTTTTATATTTGGCTCGAAAGGATGTGTATGGATGCACAGATGATACCACAGATCACACTACAAGCTGCGACAAAGTATCAACCCATTTCCCAGGTATCCGTCGAAGCACACACGATTTGACTCCGGGCCTGCGCAGATCCAACCAAACAATGGATGAGGGCACAATACAAGCTCACCGAAGCCAAGATCGACAACATCATCGCCAACTGGCTAGAGGCATGGAAGGTTCCTGCATATCCAAAGGGAATTGAAAAGGAGCAGGCAGTAGGATGACAAGACCCAGCCAAGAAAGATGAAGCTTCTGCCAACTAGAAGGAGAATGCAGAACAGGAGACCGATGCGAAGGACCAGACGGTAGAGTCTGGCCACGATGGGGCGTCCACATCCAACACCCTAACACATTCAAAACTAGACCTCCAATAGGAAGAATGGAGAATGAAGAAGAGAATGGACTGTGACGGCAGTAGCACACAGGTTGGGCTCACTGCGCAGCAGGCCAACAGATTCTTGGATAGTATTACCACAGTATTACACAGATTGTAGAGAGGAACCGCTGAAAGGTCACACAGTATTCCGCAGACAATTTTAGTACATCGAGGAATTATTAAACACCATGGCGAATACAATAATCAACATCAGGGTACCACATGGAGACATCCAGCAGAACCTCTCGACTCCCAGAGTCAAGGTAGAAGTGGGCAACCAGAAACACATTATCCAGTTTGAAACCCATGCCATTTTGACAGGAGATGAGACCCTGGACCTAGATATTAGAAAGGCCGACTTGGCAATGATTGATTTCAATTTACTCCCAATGTTGACACTACATCGAGTCCAAGCGGCAACAAGTGCAGAAATCCATGACCGCGAGGATGCGATGCACAATAAGATGGTTTAGTACATGAAACAACTACAACATAGTGAGATGGAAGCACAACAACTTCGAGATAAACACACCGCAGTACTATCTATGCAAGTACAGGCTATCGAGGAGAAGGCACAATTAGAAAAATCCCTGGCTGAGAAGGAAAAATTCATCGCAGAGAAGACTATATCACTCACTGCAAAGGAAAATATTGTAGAGGAATGGACAAGGTTAGAAAGAGCACTTGCACATGCATGCGAAACAGCAGCATTAGATCCGGATGTCACCTCGGAAGCTCAGGCTGTTATGTTAGGAGTCACCATTACTGAGGTCATAAAGGAAAAGAAGGAGATCCATAACAGAGTGACACCCAGCACACCGCCAGCACAAGTTCAAAGTCGACAGACGACAATAGAGGAGGTAGTGGAAGAGATTCAGGAAATGGAATAGGCAGCACAGAAAGTGGCAATAAGTCTAACAGAATTCTGGGATAGGTTGGTCAAGGATGACTAGTTAGATGCACTGAAGAGAATGCTCTGTGAAGCTAAAGAGTAGTTGGAAACGTTTAAGGGATCATTTAAGGCGATGCCCACAATGATGTGGATGGCAAAGACGCGGAACTACAAAGTATGAAGCAACGAGCTGAAAAATCCCACAAAAGGAAGCAACGATGAGCTACACATTTGGACGAGCTTCAAACAAAGGCCGAAGCCCTCATAGCAAGAATAGTTCTAGAGATGAAACAGGTACAAGAGCAATTACAGGAGGTACGACAAAAGGTATGTGACCACCCAACGAAGCACCAGGTGATAGAAAGTGCACAGCTCCGAGCATCAGTAAAAGAGATAGTTGACCAGATCCGGACCACCTATGATGAATTCCAACAATAGTACAACTAACCAGCAGTGTCTAGCTAAGGTGGCTCGGGACGAGACACAATATTTTGTTGGGGGCCTATTGGCATGGGATAGATCCACAGGAAGTGCGAAAGCTGACAGATGTGAAAGGATTATTCCATGGAAAAATGACCTTTCGCCACTTTTGCGGAAGCATAATATTTGTTAGATTAGTCAAGTCGATCATGTGGACCATTTTGTAATAGAATAGAAGAATATAACTAGAGTAAGATTGTAAGCCTAAGGGCATCAAAGTTTGGGAGATTGATCTGACTTTTGGGTTTTGCTTTGGATCCGCAACATGATGTATTGACGGTTTCTGCAAGGTTAATTCTGTAGGTTTGATGAATGAATGAAGATGTTTAGTTATGATATGAATTCTGTCTTTGTGTAAAAGTGCGATGATGGATAGTGGGTTATGTCAATGTTCTTTGTTGATTAATGCGAATATGTTGTAATGCTAATCTGAATAAGTATGTCGTTGAGTATGTTATGGATGTATGTGTTAGAAATTATGAATAATTTAAGATGCGAATGACAAGTTAATGGCATGTTATGATTGTTATAATCTTTGGTTAGTGTGAAGGTAATGTGTGCATATCCTCTACACAACTGCGGAAACTTGGTTCCAGCAGCCCTCTTATCCACCTCGGGTGAGACTGCACTTGCTCTGCAAGTGTTGTTGGAAAGGGTTACACCTTTCCGTGCTGGTGTAAAAGGGAGTTTGGTTGAGAGTTTGTTGGAAACAGTGCAGAGTGAACCCCTATTGATAGACTCTACGTCAACATTGTTCCTCCCAACCATCTCCTAAAAGTAGCCAAGATTACTTGCTTCAGGACCCCCGATCTTGTTCATTGAACCACCAGGACGAAGACACTGTGTAGAATGTTAAATTTTGAGCATTAATTCACAATACTCTAGGATCTTTACTAAGAGAATAACATGTACAATATATCAATGCATAACAATCATAATAAGCATCACAAGCATCACAAGAATTAAAAGCATGAGAGACAAGAGACACAGAGTTTTTGTGGGGAAAATCCTAAGGTGAAAAACCCCACAACTTTCTCAAAGATAGAGAGAGCAATGTATCAACCAAAGTACAACCAAAATACACTGAGATAGTATCCTAGTAGCAGATGATCCTCCTCCTCACTAGTGCACCACTTTTTGAGTGAGAGAAGTGTAAGTTTCCGAGTGATCAAAATAGAGATCTCCCGATCTCTATTTATACTAGTATGTTTTCCCAATGACCTTATGGGGCTGACTTGTCTAGCTAGGTACATCAACCATATAATATATATATCAGGGCTGACCCCACACATGGTGGTATAATAACCCATCGGCAAGTTCACACACTTGTGACACTTGTCAATACACATGACGACACTTCCTTATAGAGGAATAACACATCTCTTATAAGGGTACAATAAATATATATAAAATACATAGATGAAATACATTCCAAAGTTACATATACATCAACACTCCCTCTTAACTAGGAAGGTATTTCTCGACACAGATCTGCTAGCACAAGTCTTCTTCTCGGAATCATCGTCATCGATGCACCATCATCGTCACTGTCACTGCTACTGCTATCTCAACCAATCTCTGAATCTACTCGTCATAGGAAGTTCTACAGAGCCAATCCTTTTTCATATTGGATGTAGGCCCACCACCTGCAGGTCTTCATCATCACTAGCCATACTGTGGAATCCTCAGGACTTATTATGTGTGTCACAAAACCTTTAAAGAGTCTCTTTCCTAGCAAGAACCCTAAAGAGCATCTGAGGCCTTTTTCATCCTGTCCAGATCTCTAGGACTTATTACATGTGACTGTCACAAAACCTTAAAAGAGTGTCCCAGGAACGTTTATGTGCATATCACGACCGGTAAGAACTCTAAAGAGCATCCCAGGAACATTTATGTGCCTAAGAATGACCAGCAAGATCTCCAAGACTTATTACATGTGACCTCTGCTACAAACCCTCGAAAGAGCATCCCAGGACTCATTACGGGCACACAACCCAACCTATCGGATCTCCCAGGTCTTACATGTAGCAGCCCACCACAAACCCTCGAAAGAGCATCCCAAGACTTATTAAGGGCACATAGCCCAACCTATCGGATCTCCCAGGTCTTACATGTGGTCCACTATCACAAACCCTCGAAAGAGCATCCCAGGTTGTTACGGGTACACAACTCCAACCTATAGGATCTCCCAGGTCTTACATGTGATACACAGTGCCAGTCCTTTTTCATACTGGATGTGACCTAGAACAAATCTAGGATTTCCTTTGCACAACCTATCCACGGCCACAAAGTATCAACCTGATACTCAACATACATCATCCTGATGTACACATGATCATACTAATCATCATCACTGTACCATCCTGGTACATATCATCTGAAGCAACATCCTGAAGCTCGTCATCATAATCATCCTGATCATACAATGCATCCACCTGATGCATACCAAGTATCTACCTGATACATATAATCATACATGATCCACCTGATACATACATAGATACATGATCCACACAATGCATCTAACTGATATATATCAACATACATGATCTACCTGATCATACACAATATCCATCTGATACATATACAGATACATGGTCCAAGCATCCAACATGATGCATATACAAAATATATACAAATGATCCAACCGATCATATCTAACATCCAACATGATGCATACATACATAGATGATCCAACTAATCATATCCAGCATCCAACATGATGCATACATACATATACATATAAATGATCCAACTGATCATATCTAGCATCATCCTGATGCATATACTGAGCAGTAAGTGAAACATCGTCCTGATGTTCATCATCCAACACTTACATCCACAGCCATGTGAAGGATCCTCCTTCCAACATGCTTGGAATGGCTTCAGCAAATGTGTCCATCACTTCTTCCTCGAAGTGTCGTCGATCTGAAGAATGCCAAGCCTCTCTCTAAAGTACTCAAAATTCACCCTGGCTAGTGGCTTCGTTAGTACATCTGCAATCTGCTCATCCGTCACAACATACAGGAGCTTCACTGCTCCTCTCTGCACCATATTCCTGATATAGTGATATTTGATCTCTATGTGTTTTGACCTGTCATGAAACACTGGGTTCTCAGACAGCTTCACACAACTCTGGATATCACAGAAGATACCAGTAGCATCCAACGGGAGATCAAATAACTCAGACAGTAGCTTTCAAAGCCATACTGCCTCACAACTAGCTGAACAGGATGCAACATACTCTGCCTCAGCTGTACTCAGTGCTACGCAATACTACTTCCTACTAAACCAAGAGATCACACCTGATCCCATACTGAAGCAGCACCCAGATGTGCTCTTCCTATCTGCAGCACTGCCTGCCCAATCTGAATCAACATAAACTTGCAGGTTGAACTTTTGATTCGCTTCATACTTGATCCCATAATCAACTGTACCCTTCAGGTACCTCAGAATATGCTTTACAGCAACCAGGTGAACACTCCTCGGATCCGTCAAGAACTGGCTCAATGTGTTCACCGCAAAGAAAATATTTGGTCTCGTGTTCATCAGGTACATCAAGGACCCAATCATCTGACGATACATAGAGACATCAACCGGCTCAGATGAAGCATCACAAAGAAGCTTCAAGTTCAATGCCATAGGTGTGGCCGTGGCCTTGCAATCCATCATCCCGAACCTCTTCAGGATATCTACTGCATACTTCCCTTGTCCAAGGAAGATCCCATCTACACTCTGCCACACCTCCATACCAAGGAAATAATGTATCATCCCTAATTCCTTCATATCGAACTCAGCAGCAAGCTTCCTCTTTGTATATGCAATCAATCTGTCATCTCCTGTTACAAATAAGTCATCCACATACAGGAGTAGAATCACAGGATTCCCTTCCTCAACCTTGTAGTAAAGGTTGGAATCTGCTTTACTCTTGGTAAAGCCCAAACTAGATAGGAAATGTCCATCCTACCATATCAAGTTCTAGGAGCTTGCTTCAATCCATACAAGGATTTCTTCAATCTGCACACATATGACTCCCTGTCATGTGTTTCGAAACCAAGTGGTTGCTCCACATATACTTCCTCTTCAACTACACCATTCAAGAAAGTAGTCTTGACATCCATCTGGTGTATTTTCCATTTCATTGTTGTAGCCAGGGCAAGTACTATTATGATGGAAGTATACCTGGCTACAGGTGCAAAAGTTTCTTTATAATCTATTCCCTCTTTCTGAGAGAAGCCACGAGCTACGAATCTTGCCTTGTATTTCTCTACGCTTCCATCTGCAGCATGCTTGATTTTGATAGATCCATATGGAAGTCATAACAAACTTCCCTTCAGGTCTTGGGACTACATCCCAAACATCATTCTTCATGATCGATGAATCATGGCATTCTTCCCATATCCTGGGAACTTCAATATCTTCAATAGATATCTTTGTTGTTGGAACAAATGTTGTAGTCCTTCTTTCGTAGGTGAAGGTATACGGTCTTTCCTACAAAACAAGTTAAATTGCATGATTAAAAACATCTCATAATTTTCAGAACAAATTCTTACACATAAAGAAATATGTCACACAGTCATGCCATTATTTTAGCCAATGCTTCAATACAACATTTATCCATATCCCGTAACTTTGCTAGATGCTTGCCAATCTCTACCAGAACATTGTTAAGAGTGTGCACAACTCTCAACATGTCAGAAAAGAGGTTTCATTCTAGATAAGTAGCAATGGAATGTTGTACAGTTCCATAGGCCACTTACCCATCACATGCATATCAGTAGTATACTATTCATTAATGCAATCATTCTAATATGCGCAATTACTTAAACAAACAAATGTGCAAGAAATGATAATTGAAATACTTATCTTTGTTTTTTTGTTGGTTGGACTCCCTTTGAGTGTTTGCTTCCTTGCAGGAGCTACTGAAGTAGATTCTTATACACCTTTCTGTTGTGAAATGTAGAGGGATGGTCAACTCCCTTTGGATATCTGCATCCTTGCAGAAACTACTGGAGTGTGCTCCCTCTTGATCTTTGCTTCCTGGATTACCTGTCCTTGAACTTATATACATCCTTGGTCCTTATGCATTATTATTAGTATCATCATTGTGTTAATCTCGAGGTCTCATACATAATCATTAGTATAATCTTAATATTATCAAAACACAATAATCTCAAGCATGTATAGTCAGGATCATTTCAAACATAAATAATAAGCATTCTTATGGCTAGTCATAAACATAATATACCTAAACCCGTGATTACTCAAACCTATGACTCTTCTGGTTATTCATATCATTAATTAAGGTAAGAAACATAATATGCATAAGTCCTAGATTACTCAAACTTGTAACTTCAAGAATAATCATTATCAATCATACAAAAGTATACGATATATATAACAAAACATACATGGTCATCATATTTGCTAGTTATGTCTAGCAATGTGTTCTTTTTCTCTTCAATGACCTACATAACTCATTAGTTAACTTTTGCAAAAACAAATTATACATACCTCTATGTGATCCATGACTATGGATGAATCTTTGTCTTCATAGCATGTTCAGGTTGTCCCTTCAATTTGTACAATCCTCCCTCTTGCTCTCCAATCACTACTGCATCATCTATGGTCTTTCCCTTTGGCCACATTAGAACTTGGCTATCCACAAATGCAACCCTCATACCTTTTGCATCCAATGCAGAGATGGAGAGTAGGTTCTTCTTGAGCCCAAGTACATACAGGAATTCTTTCATCTTTAATGATTTTCCAGAATCTAGGTTGAAGGAGGCTTCACCACTTCCTTTGATGGGGTATTCATAATCATCCCCAAGTTTCACTTTATGGGGTGATTCATGTTCAGATAGATTTACAAAAGATTCTTTAAACCCAGTCATGTGTTTAGAAGCCCCACTGTCAATTAACCAATCATTACAACCATGGGAGATTGTACCTGTGAGAGCAGAGATTAGGACATACTCTTCTTCACTTGATGAGTCATCATCACTTTCTGCCCTAGCTTTCTTCTTTGGAGGTTCATCATCTTCGGCAGCATGAGCATGGTACCTTCTTTTGATACCCTTCTTCTTCTTGCTGGATTTGTTGTTGTTGTGGTTGTCCCTTTTGTTCTTGGGACATTCTGAAGCAAAGTGACCCTTCTCATTACAAGTGAAACGCCTTAGATCTTTCTTGTCTTTGTGATAATGATGAGAATATTTCTTCTTGTGATGGGTTGGCTCCCTCTTGAACTTGCCCTTCTTAGTGTGAGCTGTGAGAGCTTGATCTTCATTCCCCATCTTTTCTTCTCTTGCCACAAGCCTTGCTTCTTCTTGAGAACATTCCTCCCATAATCTACTGAAGGAGATTAATTTCTTTCTGGCACAGATCCCTTGGATAAAAGAGTCCCATGACCTAGGTAGGCCATTCAAAGTGGTCATAACAATTTCACCATTCTCCACCATTTCATCTACAGCTTCAATTTGTTCCTTGATCTAAGAAACCTTGGAGAAATACTATTGAATGGTTTCTCCATTCGACATCTTGACCCCTTTCAATTGATTCTGCAGGGTCATCTTCCGATTTATGTTCTTCCCTTCAAATAGCTTAGTCAAAGAGTCAAACATCTCCTTGGGTGTCTTCAGAGATGACACATGAGGTATGAGATGGTATTTGATAGAATCAACAATGATTCTCTTTGCCTTGACCAAGCTCTTCTTATGCAATATTTTAGCCTCTTCATCCTCTCGGATAGGGATGTCTTCTTTTATATATGAGTCCAACTCATTCTCTTCCAGGATTAACCCAATCCTATACTTCCAGGCTCGGAAGTTATCAGCCCCTTCAAGCTTATCCTCAAGCTTGGTGTGGTGAGACATCTTAAAGAGTACTTCAAATGGAAATAGAAAATATTTAGGTCTTACCACTTGAATTGCTGAAAACTAGATCTGGTCCCGGATTAGGGTTTGTCGAAAAAACCCTAAAAATTCAAAATGTGAATTTCAACTTTCTGAAAGGATAGAAAGATGCACCTTGATGAGATGATCAGCCTGGTGTATTCAGAATTTGAGATCTGCAAAGCTACACCCTTCAAAAATGCCTTTCTGTCTTCCTGGATTCACCGAGGAGAGCCTTGAATTAGGGTTTGAGTTTCCTGGAGATCTACCCAGCCAAAAATCTCGATCCAAAGCTCTAAGCTTCTATTTTTGCAAGGAGCTTCCAGCTATTCTTCAAATTCCAGAAATTCCTATTTTTGTGGAAACCCTAATTGTTTGGGCCAAATCTGAAAATGCTTAGAATTGAATTCTTATTGGACAGATAGATTCTCCTTGATGAGTAGAGTCAATCTACTATACAGGTTTTCCAAAATCTGTGGAGACAAACCCAATAAACAAGAAACCCTAGTTTTTGTCACTGCACAATGTCTTCTTCTCAGGTTAGCTCTGATACCATGTTAAATTTTGAGCATTAATTCACAATAATCTAGGATCTTTACTGAGAGAATAACATGTATAGTATATCAATGCATAACAATCATAATAAGCATGACAAGCATCACAAGAATCAAAAGCATGAGAGACAAGAGACATAGAGTTTCCATGGGGAAAACCCTAAGGTGAAAAACCCCACAACTTCCTCAGAGATAGAGAGAGCAATGGCTGAACCAAAGTACAACCAAAATACACTGAGATAGTCTCCTAGTAGCAGATGATACTCCTCCTCACTAGTGCGCCACTTTTTGAGTGAGAGAAGTGTGATTTTTCGAGTGATCAAAATAGAGATCTCCCGATCTCTATTTATACTAGTCTGTTTTCCCAGTGACCTTATGGGGCCGACTTGTCTAGCCTGGTACAGCAACCATATAATATATATATCAGGGTCGACCCCACACATGGTGGTCTAATAACCCATCAGCAAGTTCACACACTTGCAAACACTTGTCAATACACATGACGACACTTACTTATAGAGGAATAACACATCTCTTATAAGGGTACAATAAATATATATAAAATACATAGATGAAATACATTCCGAAGTTACATATACATCAACATAGAAGCATGTACTAGACTCTTTTTATCTCAGCAATCATGAAGACTTGCATACAAAACACTCTCTGCAACTCAGCAGGATAACTTGTAGTCCTTACACTAACAACTCATTCTTGCTTTCCCCTCATCGACTCTCTTGTGTGCTCAACTTTTCAGTTTCCAGCAATCCACAAGGTAAAACTAACTAGTGAGCCTCTTGCTCGTTCGATGGATATAAAGATTTCCTAGGTATTTGGGTCAATTTAACATTTAATGAGCCACCTACTCAGTCCCACCTTCCTTGGGGAACATGACCACCATTTTAGGGAAGTTGCCTCCTGCAACAACTAGTAAGTGAGTGCAGATGCTGCCACTTGTCAATTTCCTTCTACACCAGTTCATTCCTCCTAGTAGGTCAATGAACACTCTTCAACGGTCTACTTTGGATAGGTGTCTGCTATTTTAATTATTAAATAATAGTAAAATATTCAATTACAATCATCATTGACCGTCCTTGGTCAATAACATAAAACTTTACAATAACTTTTAAAGTAATGTTTTTCCACAACATAAAATGTTTCAAGTTCTAGGTAGGTTACAAACACCCCCTCTTAAGTTCAACATCATCCTCCATGTTGCTTAAGTATCATCTTAATCTTCCTAGAACAAAATTGGATATGATGCCCGCATATGACTCTCCATTTCCCAGGTTGCTTCATCTGGACTAAGGTGCTTCCATTGCACCTTTACCTGTCCAATGGTGCAATTCTAGAGTAAAATTTCTCTCCTATCAAGGATACAATCCAGTTCCACCTGAAAATCTCCTTTTGGTTCCACCTGTATATCATTCCAATCAATCGCATGAGTAGCATCATGTACATAATTTTTCAAAATAGAAATATGAAATACATTATGTATTTTTAGATTAGGTGGCAAAGCTAACTGATAAGCCACTTTTCCAACTCTTGATAATATTTCAAATGGTCCACAATACCTAGGTGCTAATTTAGCACAACTCCCCATCTTAAAAGAGCTTTTTCTAGGTTTTAACTTGACAAAGACATGCTCACCTACTTGGAATTCTTTCTGAGTTCTTTTAAGTTCTGCATGACTCTTCTGTTTGTCTTGTGCAATTTTCATATTGCTTTGTACCTGTGTCACCGTTAGTTCCATTTCTTTCAACAACTCAGGTCCTAACATTAATTGGTCAAACAGATTACTCCATGAAATGGGAGTATTACACTTCCGACCATACAATATTTCAAAAGGACTAAGTTTAGTTGAATCTTGATAATGATTGTTATAAGCAAATTCAACTAAGTGCAGATATTCTTCCCACTTGTTTGGTTGATCTTTAACATACATTCTTAGCATGTCCTCTAAAACCTAATTTACTCTTTCAGTTTGTCCATTCGTTTGCAGATGAAAAGATGTGATCAAATTTAATTTAGTATCCAAACCTTTAAACAATGAATTCCAGAAATTACCAGTAAATTTAGAATCCTTGTTAGAAATTATTACCTTAGGAATGCCATGCAAACAAAAAACTTGCTTCATAAACACATCAGCAATATTAGCAGCCTTATAAGCAGTTTTGACAGGTATAAAATGAACTTCCTTTCTAATTTTATCTACTACCACCATCACATAATCATTTTGCTTTTGATTTTTAGGCAGTCCTGTTATAAAATCAATGCTGATAATTTTCCATTTCCAATCTGGAATTGGTAATGGCTGCAATAAACCAACTGGGTGTTGATGCTCCGCCTTAACTTGTTGGCATTCAATACACCTAGCTATGTATTCAGCCACCTCATTCTTCATGTTAGGCCAAAAATAATTTTTTCTTAACATCGTTATCATATTTTGGTAACCAGGATGTCCTGAATAAGGACTTTTATGTACTTCATTTAAAATCGGCAATTTAATTTCTGGTACATTTAGTACATCAATCTGTTTTTATACAGCATTAGATCTTTTTCATTCAAACTAAAATCTGTTTTTATGTTTTCAGATTCATTTTCTGCAACTTTTTCTTGTAACTTCAAATAATTCTTATCCAGTTTTATCCCCTCTTCAAATTGATTTTATAAATCTATTTTATAAGTACTAACTGCTGCCAAAAAATTTAGTTTTGCATTTCTGCTTAAGGCATCAGCCACCTTATTTTCTTTACCTTTTATATGTTTGATGTCGAAATCATATTCGCTAAGGAAAGCTAACCACCTAGCTTCCCCAGCGTTCAGATTTTGTTGATCAAACAAATACTTTAGACTTATATTATCAAACATTAATAGGAATCTTCTACCAATTAGATGATGGTGCCACATTTTTAAAGCATGTATTACGGAAGCCAACTCTAAATCGTAGGTAGCATAATTATTTTCGTGTATTTTTAACTTCCTTGACTCATACGCTATTATGTGACCATCTTGTGTTAAGACTCCACCAAGGCCATCATTGCATGCATCAGTGCGTACAACAAAATCCTTGTCCGGGTCTGCTATTTTTAAGATAGGTGCAGTGGTTAATAGTTCTTTTAAATTTTTAAAAATTTCTTCACACTTTTTATCCCAAACAAATTTCTTTCCCTTTTTCTGTAAAGATGTTATGGGATTTGCGATTCTTTAGAATCCTTCTATAAATTTTCGGTAGTAACCTGTGTTTCCCATGAGTGATCGCACATCTATTACATCTTTAGGGACTGGCCATTCCATTATTGCTCTTACGTTATTAGTATTCACTGATATCCCTTCCTTGGATATCACATGGCCTAAATATTGTATTTTATTTTTGAAAAATTCACACTTACTGAATTTAGCATACAGTTGATGTTCTCTTAAGACTTGTAATATTATTCTTAAGTGTTCATCATGTTATTCCTTAGTATTTGAATAGATTAGTATTTCATCAATAAAAACAATTACAAATTTATCCAAATACTTGTTTAGGACATTGTTCATTAAACACATAAAAGTTGTTAGAGCATTAGTTAGCCCAAAAGTCATAACTATAAATTCATAATGCCCATAGAAGGTTCTGAAAGCTGTTTTAAAGATGTCCTCATCATTAATTCTGACTTGGTGATATCCTGATCTCAAGTCTATTTTACAAAATATCATTTTTCCATGTATCTGATCAAACAGATCATCTATGCAGGGCAATGGATATATGTTTTTAATCGTCATTTTATTTAACTAGCGGTAATCTATGCATAAACACAAAGTACTGTCTTTCTTTTTAACAAATAGAACAGGTGCTCCCCATGGAGACACACTCGGTCTGATGTAGTTTTTATCTATTAATTCCTGAAGTTGAGATTTTAATTCAGTAAGATCTAAGATGTTCATTCTGTAAGGAGATTTTGAGTTTGGCACCGCTCCAGGTACAAGCTCAAATGAAAAATCCAATTCTCTTTTCGGAGGTAATCCTGGAATTTCTTTCGGGAATACATCTGAAAAAGTCTCTTA
Source organism: Larix kaempferi (assembly GCA_027924585.1). Taxonomy (NCBI): domain Eukaryota; kingdom Viridiplantae; phylum Streptophyta; class Pinopsida; order Pinales; family Pinaceae; genus Larix; species Larix kaempferi. Next base: position 6,765,586 of record BSBM01000579.1, on the reverse strand, counting down.
GGATTGTTATATATTCAAATTTTAATTTATCTTCTTTAGTTTTGTGTTCATCATTTATTACATGTACTGCAAAGACTTTGCATCCCTTACATACAGACTTTTTCATTTGAAGAGCCGAAATCTGTATAACTAGAACTTTTCTAGGTACTCCTTTTACTGTGATTGTTTCTCCTTTTTCATTCAAACATGTAAAAGTTTTCTCAAAGCAATTCAAAACTACTCTATGCTTTTCAAGCCAATCCATACTGATTAAAACATAATAAGACCCTAATGGTAACACATTCAGTTTTACTTGGGTCTTAAACTTACTCATAAGCAATTCACAATCTTTAGCAAAATCAACTACCTTCCTCTTGGTTCCTCTAGCTAACTAAACCAGCCAAGAATTTTCAAACTTTTCCACTTGCAAATTATAAATTTCTACTATACCAAGTGATACATAACTTAAACTAGCACCTGGGTCAATTAAAATAGATATGGGTATGTTCTTTAGCATATCTTCTATTTCGACCATTGAGGTTTGATGATCAGCCTATCGATTCTCCAAGGTTGCATTGATTCTGGGCATCTCCCTTTCTAGGTCACCAATTGTTGCCTCTTCCTGCATTGTATGGATGTTGCTGATGTTTCTTTTTCTGTTAGGACAATTTGTTGCATAATGTGGTCCTTGAAATTCCCAACATTTTATAGGTTCTTTTGTTCATTAGTTTTAACGTAATTGTTAGGTGTGTACCTGTTTCTTGCTGCTGTAAAATTATGTTGTGCATTGCTTTTAAAAAAATTTCCTTGAAAAATTTTGTTAGGATAATTCCAAGAATTATTATGTCCAACATTTATGTTAAATTTAAAATTCTTTCTTCTTGGTTCGAAATTACTTGGTCTTTTAACCTTCCATCTAGGTACACTTTCCATTTTTATTTTCTGTTCGTAACAAAAATTTTCCTTCCTCATAGCTTCCTCGAGGGTCTTAGGGTTATCATATTCAATTCTATCCTTGATGTGAAAAAGTAAGAAGCTCATAAATCATTGTATTTTAGGCTTTTCATCAATGATATATGGTACATATCTTAATAGACTTAAGAATTTACTGCTTAACTCTTTCATGTTCATAGAACCTAGCTTTAAATCATAGAATTCTTTAGCCTTTTCTTCATAGTATTGTTCAGACAGAAATTTCCTTTTAAAATATCTCTTAAACGTACTCCAAGTTAGATTCTTTTCTTTAATGTTTTTCGCCCGTTTTATATCCTGCCACCATATATTAGCCTTCCCAATTAGATTGTAAATAGCCATTTTAGCTTTCAACCTGTTTGAGTAATTATAGATTTGGAAGTATTTCTTCATCCCAAACAACCATGCTTTGGCTTCTTCTCCTTTCTCTATCTCTCCATTAAACATTGGAGGTTTTATCTTTTTAAACTCTCCTGATATTTCTTCATAGGGTTTGTACTTTCTCTTTTTAGGGATGCAGTCACTATCACTACTATCACTGGAATACTTATGTTTCTTTCTGTGTGATTTACCATTAGTTTCTGAGGATGATTTACTTTCATTATCAGAAAATTTTAACTTTACATTTGTAGGACATAGTTCTAGATTCATATTCAGTTTCTTTTCTTCTATCCCTTCCTTCACTGTGTAATTTATCTAGCAACACTTGATTTAGTTCTTCCTGTGCTTTTAAGATTCTTTCATTATCTTCTTTAACATTATGCAATTCAGCCTTTAAATATTTAACAGTTCGAAGTAGTTCGGATGATTGATCATTTAATTCTAAGTATATATTTTCTTGATTAACATTTTCATGTTCATGATTATTATGATGGGATCCATCCTCGGCAAATGCCTCTACTCCTTCCATAACCTGCAAAATAGATATTGAATGTTCTGTACAAAATAAATTTAGAACAAAGTCAGAAATTTGTTTTTCTGTTTTAATTTGATTGCGCGAGTTGAGCCACTTTAAGGCCTGGTGTTTGAACTTACGCTCTGATACTATTAATTTTTTAGCATTAATTCAAAATACTCTAGGATCTTTACTGAGAGAATAACATGTACAGTATATCAATGCATATCAATCATAGCAAGCATATCAATGATCACAAGATGCAAACATAAGAGACAATAGACACAGAGTTTCCGTGGGGAAAACCCTAAGGTGAAAAACCCCACAACTTCCTCAGAGATAGATAGAGAAATGATACAACCAAACTACAACCCAAGTACACAGAGATAGTCTTCTCCTAGCAGTTGATCCTCCTCCTCACATGTGTGCCACTTTTTGAGTGATGTAGAGTGAGATAATGAGATGATCAAATAGAGAGATCCCGCTCTCTATTTATACTTGTTCTGAGCAGCCTAATAAACCTATGGGGCTGACTTGTCTAACTCAGCCTAGTAACCCCAGGTTAACTTAATTAGGGCCGACCCCACACATGGTGGTCTAATAACCCATCGGCAAGTTACGACACTTGTCAATACAAATGATGACACTTCCGTATAGAGGAATAATACATCTCTATAGGAGTACAATAAAATACATAGATGAAATACATTTCGAAGTTACATATACATCAACACTCCCTCTTAAATAGGAAGGTATTTCTCGACACGGATCTACTAGCACAATTCTTCTTCTCTGGATCATCATCATTGTATCATCATCCTCGAATCATCGTCATCGTCACTGCTGCTGCTATCTCAATCAATCTCCAATCTACTCGTCATAGGAAGTTCTACAGAGCCAGTCCTTTTTCATACTAGATGTAGGCCCACCACCTGTAGGTCTTCATCATCACTAGCCATACTATGGAATCCTCAAGACCGATTACGTGCATCAACAAAACCTCGAAAGAGCATCCCAGTACTGATTACGAGCATACTGCTTAACCTATCGGATCTCCCAGGATCTTTTACATGTAACTGCACAACCTGTCCATGACCACAGAGTATCATCTTGATACTCATAATCATATTGATCATCGTCCACGAAGCACAGTCTAGATGTACACAACACAGCACTTACACTCACTGGCATGGAAGGACTTTCCTCTGACCATCTGGGAAAGGCTCAGCACTCACATCAATGCACATGGGAGGACACATCTGCCACCATGTCAGAAAGGCTTTGCTTACATCAATGCACATGGGAGGACACATCTACCACCATGTCGGAAAGGCTTTGCACTTACATCAACACACATGGGAGAACACATCTACCACCATGTTGGAAAGGCTCTGCACTTACATCAACGCACATGGGAGAACACATCTACCACCATGTCGGAGAGGCTCTGTGCATCTGTGTCTTCGGACTGATCACACATGATCCATCTGATCATGTCAAAGCATCTACCTGATGCATGTCATCATAGCATGATCATCCTGATCATCAATGCATCCATCTGATGCATACCATGTATCCACCTGATACATATCAACATACAAGATCTACATGATCATACAATGTATCCATCTGATACATATACATATACATGATCCAACTGATCATATCCAACATCCAACATGATGCATGTACATAGCAGTAACTAGAGCATCGTCCTGATGCTCATTATCCAACACTTACATCCACATCCATGGGAAAAATCCTCCTTTCACCATGCTTGGAATGGCTCCAGCAAATGTGTCCATCGCTTCTTCCTCGAAGTGTCGTCAATCTGAAGAACACCAAGCCTCTCTTTGAAGTATTCAAACTTCACTCTCGCTAGTGGTTTCTTCAACACATCTGCAATCTGCTCATCCGTCGCAACATACAGGAGCTTTACTTCTCCTCTCTGCACCATATCCCTGATATAGTGATATTTGATCTCAATGTGCTTTGACCTGTCGTGGAACACCGGGTTCTCAGACAGCTTCACACAACTCTAGTTGTCACAAAAGATACCAGTAGCCTCCAGCAGGAGATCAAATAACTCAGACAGTAGCTTCCTAAGCCATATTGCCTCACAACTAGCCGAATAGGATGCAACATACTCTGCTTCGGCTGTACTCAGTGCTACGAAGGATTGCTTCCTGCTAAACCAAGAGATCACACCTGATCCCATACTGAAGCAGCACCCAGATGTGCTCTTCCTATCTATAGCACTACCTGCCCATTCCGAATCAACATAACCTTGCAGGTTAAACTTTTGATTCGCATCATACTTGAGCCCATAATCAATTGTACCCTTCAAGTACCTCAGAATATGCTTTACAGAAACCAAGTGACACTCCTCGGATCTGTCAGGAACTGGCTCAATGTGTTCACCGCAAAGCAAATATCTGGTCTCGTGTTCATCAAGTACATCAAGGACCCAATCATCTGACGATACATAGTGACATCAACCGGATCAGATGAAGCATCACACAAAAGCTTCAGGTTCGATGCCATAGGTGTGGCCATGGCCTTGCGGTCCATCATCCCAAACCTCTTCAGGATATCTACTGCATACTTCCCTTGTCCAAGGAAGATCCCATCTACACTCTGCCACACCTCCATACCTAGAAAATAGTGCATCATCCCAAAGTCCTTCATCTCGAACTCAGCAGCAAGATTCCTCTTGGTATCAACAATCAAACTATCTTCTCCTGTAACAGACAGGTCATCCACATACAGCAGTAGTAGTACTGGATTGCCTTCCTCAACCTTGTAGTAAAGGTTGGAATCTGCTTTACTCTTGGTAAAGCCCAAACTGGATAGAAAGTTGTCCATCCTACCATACCAAGTCCTAGGAGCTTGCTTCAAGCCATACAAGGCTTTCTTCAGTCTGCACATATATGACTCCCTATCATGTGTTTCAAAACCAAGTGGTTGCTCCACATACACTTCCTCCTCGACTAAACCATTCAAGAAGGATGTCTTGACATCCATCTGGTGTATCTTCCTTTTCATCACTGCAGCCAAAGCAAGTACTGTTCTAATGGAAGTGTATCTATCCACAGGAGAAAAAGTCCCTTCATAATCAATTCCTTCTTTCTGGGAGAAGCCACGAGCTACAAATCTCGCTTTGAATTTCTCTATGCTGCCATCTGCAGTATGCTTGATCTTGTAGATCCACTTGAAGGCACCACTGAATTCCCTTCAGGTCTTGGGACTACATCCCAAACATCATTCTTCATGATCGACTGGTATTCTTCGGCCATGGCATCCTTCCATTCTTTCTTTTCCACTGCTTCTTCATAACTGGAAGGTTCTTTGTTCATAATATCATAGAGTAAAGCAACATAGTTGGTATGTGATCTAGTTCTCTTCTTTGCTCTATGTTCTTCTTCTGGAATGCCATATCTTTCTGCATCTTGAATGAGCTCTCTAGCCCATGCAGGTTTCCTCTTGTGAGAGTTATTCTCACAAGGTGGATCTACAGGTATTTGTGGTTCTTCAGCTTCACGATCTCATTCTGGAATTGATTCAGTCATGGTAGTGTCTTGAAATCTGTTTTCCTTTGGTTCTTCATGATCTTCAACAGGTGTCTTTCTTGATTTGATGAAGGTTGAATTTTCATCAAATGTTACATCCCTGCTGACATCAATCTTCTTGAACCCTGGAAAGTATATTCTTTAAGCCTTCGAACTTTCACTGTACCCCACAAAGATACCCTTCTTTCTTGAAGGATCTAGATTTGTCCTCTTTTCCTTTGGAACATGTGTGTATACTAGACAAACAAATATCCTGAGATGGCTGACCTCAGGTTTCTTACCGGTGAAGACTTCTTCTAGTGTCTTGTTGTCCAATATCTTGTGAGGTGTTCTGTTCTGCACATAAACAGCTGTCCTAGCTGCTTCTGCCCATATATGCATAGGAAGATCCTGGTCATGCAGCATTTCCTGTGCTGCTTCCATGATTGTTCTATTCTTCCTTTCTACAACTCCATTCTGTTGTGGATTGTAGGGAGAAGAAAACTCCCTCTTAATCCCTGAATCACTGCATAGCTTCTTGAAGTCACCTGAAGTGAATTCTCCACCATTGTCTGATCTGAATGTCTTTATTTTATTATCAGTTTGGTTTTCCATCAAGGATTTGAATTCCTTGAACTTATCAAACACTTCATATTTGTTCTTCAAGAAATAAACCCAAGTCTTCCTGGAGAAGTCATCAATGAAAGAGACATAGTAAGCATACCCACTCAGAGAACTGGATGACATCGGACCGCATACATTGGAGTGGATAATTTCCAAGATTCCTTTTGATTTGCTTTCACTGCTTGGAAATGCCTTCTTTATGTTCTTTCCTTTTGCACAGCCTTTGCAAACACCTTCATGCTTGGTCTTGATTTCAGGAAGACCTTCTACAGCTTTGCTTGCAATTGTTAGTGCTCTATAGTGCACATGAGAAAGTCTTCTATGCCAAAGTTCACTTGGCTCCATGGATTCATGTACCATGGCATGTTCAAGTTGTCCCTTCAATTTATATAATCCTCCCTATTGCTCTCCAATCACCACTGCATCATCTATAGTTTTACCTTTTGGCCACATAAGTACTTGACCATCTATAAATGCAACCCTCATACCTTTTGCATCCAATGCAGATATGGAGAGTAGATTCTTCTTGAGCCCAGGTACATATAGAACTTCTTTCATCTTCAAGGACTTCCCAGAGTCTAAATTGTAGGAGGTTTCACCACTTCCTTTGATAGGATATTGGTAGTCATCCCCAAGTTTCACCTTATGGGGTGACTCATGTTCAGATAAGTTTACAAAGGATTCTTTAAACCCAGTCATGTGTTTAGAATCCCCACTATCAATAAGCCAATCATTACAACCATGAGAGATAGTACCTGTGAGAGCAGAGATTAGAACATATTCCTCTTCGCTTGATGAGTCATCACTTTCTGATCTAGCCTTCTTCTTGGGAGGTTCATCCTCCTCAGCAGCATGAGCATGATATCTTCTTTTGTTATTCTTCTTCTTCTTGTTGAATTTGTTGTTGTTGTTGCCCCTTTTGTTCTTGGGACAATCTACAGCAAAGTGTCCCTTCTCATTGCATGTGAAGCATCTGAGATCTTTCTTATCTTTATGTTGATGGTAGTGTGAATATTTCTTATCATGAGAATGCTCCCTCTTGGACTTTCCTTTCTTGGTGTGTGCTGTGAGAGCTTGAGAATTCTCCCCATTCTGAATATTTACCCCTTTCAATTGGTTCCGTAGGGTCATCTTTTGATTTATGTTCTTCCCTTCAAATAGCTTGGTTAGGGAATCAACCATCTCCTTGGGTGTCTTCAGAGATGACACATGTGGGATGAGATGATCCTTAACAGAATCAGCAATGATCCTCTTTGCCTTGACCAAGTTCTTCTTGTGAACAGCCTTAGCCTCTTCTCCCTCTGGGACAGGGACCTCTTCACTTATATAAGTGTCCAACTCATTTTCTTCTAGGATTAACCCAATCCTATACTTCCATGCTCGGAAGTTATCAGCCCCTTAAAGCTTATCCTCAAGCTTGGTGTGGTGAGACATCTTTAAAGAGTACTTCAAATGAAATAGAAAAGTTTTAGGTCTTACCACTTGATTTGCTGAAAATTGGATCTGGTCCCGGATTAGGGTTTGTTAGAGAAACCCTAAAAATTCAAAATGTGAATTTCAAAATTCTGGAAGGATAGAAAGATGCACCTTGATGAGATGATCAGCCTGGTATTTTCAGAATTTGAAAACTACAAAGATTCACCCTTCAGAAATGCTTTTCAATCTTTTGAATTCACTAAGGAGGACCCTGAATTAGGGTTTGAGTTTCCCGGAGCTTTACGCAGCAAAAAATCTCGATCCAAAGCTCTAAACTTCTATTTTTCCAAGGAGCTTCCAGCTGTGTCTTCAGATTTCAAAAATTCCTATTGTTGAGGAAACCCTAATGTTTAGGGCCAAAACTAAAAGTGCTCAGAATTGAATTCTGATTATACAAATAGATTCTCCTTGATGAGTAGAGTCAATCTACCTTACTGCTTTTCCAAACTCTGTGGAGAGAAACCCAATAAACAAGAAACCCTAGTTTCTGCCACTGCACAATGTGTTCTTCTCAGGGAAGCTCTGATGCCATGTTAATTTTTTAGCACTAATTCAAAATACTCTAGGATCTTTACTGAGAGAATAACATGTACAGTATATCAATGCATATCCATCATAGCAAGCATATCAAACATCACAAGATGCAAACATAAGAGACAATAGACACACAGAGTTTCCGTGGGGAAAACCCTAAGGTGAAAAACCCCACAACTTCCTCAGAGATAGATAGAGCAATGATACAACCAAAGTACAACCCAAGTACACAGAGAAAGTCTTCTCCTAGCAGCTGATCCTCCTCCTCACATGTGCGCCACTTTCCGAGTGATGTAGAGTGAGATAATGAGATGATCAAATAGAGAGATCCCGCTCTCAATTTATAATTGTTCTGAGCAGCCTAATAAACCTATGGGGTCGACTTGTCTAACTCAGGTTAACTTAATCAAGGCCGACCCCACACATGGTGGTCTAATAACCCATCAGCAAGTTACGACAGTTGTCAATACAAATGACGACACTTCCGTATAGAGGAATAATACATCTCTATAGGAGTACAATAAAATACATAGATGAAATACATTCCAAAGTTACATATACATCAACAGATACCACATGTAATGACTCCAAAAATCCATAAAAAAAAATTATGCATAGTATATCTATCCCTAATATTCAGAATGAGACCTAAGGAATACTTCTTACCTCGTTAACTACATAAATGTACCTTATATTCAATTACAAAATCAACATTTATTTTATTATGTCCTAAAAGCAATTAAGAATGATAATGGATATCTTAAATAGTATTGAATAGAATAATTAATTACTTGTAATGACGTCGTCATTTAATTTGTCATTTATTATTTCTTATGTACTTTTGCATGGGTTACGTGACTGTTGGTCTCTTATCACATTTACGATGGCAATCAGTTGTAGAATATAAACATCGTGCGTCTTTTAACTATTGTCTATCTTTTGTAATTATTAATGTCGTAAATCTTAAGAAGTTCTTTTTGATGAAGGGTGTACTTCTAGTGAGGTTCTGGGCTTACTTAGCTTTCGCAAGCTAATGCACGGTTGAAATACTTTGTACAGATTCTGAGTAAGAACCTATGCAACCATAGTTTGGATTTGGTGCATTAGATGCTCACTCAACTATGGTCACATAACTATATAATGTTCTAAGTTAATTAATGGCATTTCATTTAAAGAGCAAGGTCATCCTAGGTTATGATTTCGATGGTGTTGAACCAAGGTGTAAAAGCATACAACTAAACTATGGATAAAAGGGTATTCAAACAACTTTATTTCTTGGTATTAATCCAAGTTGAAAAAATGAGCATAGACTATAGTTAAGGTATGAAAAAGATTTGAAACAAGGTGGATGACAGTTCCATGGCTTTATGAGACCACGTGAAGCTTTGCCAACTCGTCTCCTCGATGGTGTAACCATAAACCATACCTTCAAAAGGGTTTGCTTTGGCATCATTTTATTCATTTGAATTGTGGTGAGCCGAGTTCTTGGAGCTCTCGACCGCCATGGTTGTGGAGACACTCATGCCGAGTTTTCAGTCGTTGGTTCTTCAATAGTTGGTGGAAAAAATCCCTCACGTGGAAGTGGTTTGATGGTTCCAATGTTGTCAAGTGAGAAGTTTGGTTCTAGGCTGGGTTATTTCGTGGTCGAAACAGCAATGCTTACATAGGTATGGTTCAGCTCCATTTATTAGTTTTGGTTTCCTTCCTTTGTTTAAATTATCGTAATGTATTTTTATTTTAATGTCAAACCTTTCACTTTGTTGGAAGGATATTTCGCACACCCCGTGGCTTCTCTATTCGTTCTGTTTAAGCTCAGTAGTAAGATAAAATAGTGGTGGAAAGATCCAAAATTGGAATGGCTCCGGTAAGCCCCGGGCCATCCTGGAAATACTTTGTTTCAAGCATTGTCTGTGTTGTTTACTTACTATCGGATTTTAGGGTTAGTTTATTTCTTTAAGCCGAAATGGAAAATGTTGGGCAGCAATGTTGTTTGTAAATGTTTTGGCTACATGCCCACAATTGGGTTTTCGCCCATACTTATAAATAAGACAAGGTTACAGTGCTCAATAAATTCATATTCTTGTTATGTAAATTTTCGTGGTTTAACACTTCAGGGTTTTAGAAGTTTTAGAAGTAATTTGACTTCCCTTTGTACTTCTTGTGCACGTAGCTCTGTTCTGTTGTTAGATTTATTTTTAATGGATTCAGGGATAAGCCCTAAATATAAATGTAGTTTTTTTTTTTATATATAATGAAAACTCTGAGCCGAAAATGGCTCTTTCAATTACGATGTCTCGGTATTTGTCTATGACTATGGTTCTATTTATAATGATTACTGTAATTACTTATGAATCTTGTTATCTGGCAAACCCTAAGCACAATCGTGCTTTGTGTAAAGATAAAGTATATATAGTTTAATAGGATTTGACCCATGTGTTTGGCAGTGAAACCCTCATGAGTTTCAAACCCTCGACCTATATTATACTGGTCTGGAGATTGCTTGTTAATTATTTTTTATTAGGCATATGGAAGCTTGCTTTTAAGGGACTCGATCCTATTCTGAAAAGTATTAAAATGTTAATGTAATTTTATTTTATGTATTGGACAAAGCCTAAGTGTGAAACAATTTCCATCAAAATATATCATTAAAATTTGTAATGCCATTACGGCTCTGTCAATGTTGGTTATAGTTTCTTGCTCATTTATATGATTCTTGCATTTTAGGTTTTATATTTAAAAAGCTGAAAGGTAGGAAAAGAAGAAAAGTATTACTGTTTTTTTATAGGGCTTAGTGCCTTTGACTTAGGATTATGTCAATTAAGTTAGATCAAAGATCCATTGATATCAACGATGACTTACTTAAAAATATTTTTAATACATAAGCGTGATGTTTGTTACTCTACTGTTTTTAAATGAAAGGGTTTAACTTAGTTATAGAAAATGATGTAAATATCTAAGGGAAAATCTTGATTGTATTCAGTTGAAATGAAGATACTAAAAACCTTATCATTATTTGTCGATGATAGTTAATTGGTTTTGCTTCTGGTTATATATTTAGAATATTACTAAATATTTGTAATGCATCAATTTTGTTATAATCATTGGTCGTTTTAAGATTTATAGAGATATTCTAGAATCAGAAATTAGTAGTAATAAATATTTTGTGTGTGTGTGTGTGTGTATATATATATATATATATATATATATATATATATATGATACTACCCTGAATTAGAAATACTATGTTTAATAACTAAGCCTTTTGGCTTCTATTCTTCTGTGCATAAATTATTTAATCTTATGAATTACAGAGTTACTTCTGTAACCAGAAAATAGTAATAATAAACCTTATATATATATATATTATATACATACTACAGTTCTGTAATTACAATACTATTTAAATGATGAATATTTTTTATATAATCTACAGCTATGAATTCATACTTAGCATATATTATTTATTGAAAAACAGTGAGATTCTAGAAGCATGTATATCTGTTTATAATACATTGTAACAAACAACATTCTATTCACAATATTGGAATCATTCTAATCTATCTCTTTAAACAAAACTCTCTATACTAGAGTACATCACTTCGATGAAAGGAAAAATACAGAGAGGATTTAGATTTCAATCTTCTATCTAATCATTCAACCATTTGTACAAAATAATATTACCAGTTCAGTATTCTAATGATTTTAACAACTGATTAACCATCTAGGAAGCATAAAAATACTGATAACTTCTAAATAAAAACTTTCAGAAATAAACAGAACAAATTTAGAAATAAATAAACCAGAATAATGTAGAACCTGTTAACTATTGAGGTGGACAAACACCGAAAGAAGACTGTTCCTCCCAACCGTCTCCTGAAATCAGCCAAAATTACTTGCCTCAAGACCCTCGAGCCTATTCACTGAACCACCAGGATGAAGACATTGTGTAGAAGCATGTAGTATAATCTTTGTATCTCAGCAATCATGAAGACTTGTATACAAAACACTCTCTGCAACTCAACAGGATAACTTGTAGTCTTTACACTAGCAACTCATTCTAGCTTTCCCCTCATCGAATCTCTTGTGTTCTCAACTTTTTAGTTTCTAGCAATCCACAAGGTAAAACTAACTAGTGAGCCTCTTGCTCATTTGATGGATATAAATATTTCCTAGTTCTTTGGGTCAGTTTAACATTTAATGAGCCAGCTGCTCAGTTCCACCTTCCTTGGGGAACATGACCACATTTTTAGGGAAGTTGCCTCCTGCAACAGCTAGTAAGTGAGTGCATATGCTACCACTTGTCAATTGCTTTATACACCAATTCATTCCTCCTAGTGAGTCAGTGAACACTCTTCAACAGTCTTCTTTGGATAGGTGTCTCCTATTTTAATTATTAAATAATAAAAAAATATTCAATTACAGTCATCCTTGACCATCCTTGGTCAATAACATAAAACTTTACAATAACTTTTACAATAATGTTTTTCCACAACATAAAATGTTTCAAGTTCTAGGTAGGTTACATAGACTCATGCTTGCCCCTATTCAGAACAGTAAAAATGAACTGCCCTATTGAAGAATGGGAGTCGCCATACCTCAGGAAGGAATCTAACTGCGCTGATGAGAAGATCCCACTAAGTGTGGCATGCAGCCCTCAGGAACACGGCAGATCAATTGGTATCAGAGCCCAAGATCCGAAGGAGAAGCAAGATATGCAGTAAGGGTTTTCTCAACATCTTTTTTTTTACTATGTCTTCATGATTTATAATAGATCTCACACCCTTCTTAGGGTTTCCTACAGTTGATGGTGGATTCACAGATCTTGCCCAAGGTGCTCATAGATCTCCACCAAAAGAGAGGAGATTCACAGATCTTCATGCCCACAAATCTCTCCCTCTAGCCAAGCCTTATTTCATAAGCTTACAACACCCCCCGAGTGCTTTTCACCCTCTGTATTCAACACAGAGCATACACCAGATTTATCTCAAAAGCAATTTTTTGGCCTCCAATCCTTCATACTCCACAAGATGCCTCCTAGAAGAGATCCATTGGCTGTTGAGTCTGATTCAAATGCATCTAATCCAGTTCAGGACCTCGTATCTTCTCTCAATGAGTTAATGAGGATGCAACAACAGAACAACCCAGATCCATTCCGGTTAGATACTCTGTTCCATCTCCCTAAGTTCGCTGGCCAAACCAATGGAGAAGCTGTGGTTTCAGGGATCCGTAGCATTTCCACCTATTTCAGGACTTGCATAGCCCTTACCAAAGATATAAAGCTTCAAATTGCAACGTTACAGTTGGAAGGACTTGCTCAAACGTGGTGGGACATCGAGCAAGAAAAGGCCACCTTGGTAATAGAAATTGGAGCTTCAGCAGAGTCTTATTCTTCTCAATCGATCAGCACTTGGGCTCACATGTGCGAAGCTCTGAGAGATCATGTTTACCCACCCGGGTATATTCAATCCTTATGGATCCGTTGGCACCAACTCACCAACTTCCTACACAAGGAATACAAGCATATATCGAATACTTCTCCAAGCTTCAACTTCAACTCCACATTGCAGACCCAGAAGAGGTATTGATCCTTAAATTTAATTCTGGTTTATTGGTTCAGTTCCGTAGAGAAGTTGAGTTATTTGAACATTCTACATTGGATAAATCTTTTCAAAGAGCTTTAGCAGTCCATAGAAAGGTAGCTCCTCAGGGTCGTACTCCTTAATCCCGTCCCAACCAGAATCCCTCTGCTTCACAAACTCCCCCACCCAATACTTCATCTCGCTTTCCCTCCACTCATCCTACCAACCAAAATTCCAATACACAGTGGTGTTCCTTCCACAAGACTATTTCCCACAACACTTCAGATTGTCGCATTTTACAATCTCTCAAGACCAACAACACTCTCTACATCGAAGCTACTTCATCCCAACCTATAGATGAAATTGATGAGGTTTCTCTTGAGAATCCTACTAAAGTAGATCCCTCATTGATCTTAATGACATTTTAAGATTCCCACTCATCTACCCTACCCCTCTTTACTCATAACTACCAAATCAAAAATTCCTTGGTCTTGCTCATCCTGGACAACGACAACCAGAAAAATTTGGTTTCCCAAGAGCTTGTGCAGCGCCTCCGTCTACCCACCACTCCTCACCCGAAACCATATAATCTAGTATGGGTCCAAAAGGATGGTGCCCGTCTTCTCGTTTCTCATTGTTGCTTGGTAAAATTCACCATCAATCCATTTAAAGACTCTGTATTGTGTGATGTATCACCATTAGATTGTGTTGACTTACTTCTTGGCCTCCCTTACCAGGACCAACGGAATGCCATTTATACAGCCAAATATCACCAGTATAAACTTACCAAGGATGGCCACACCTATATCCTTACCGCAACCTCACCCAAACCCACGCCAACAAAGGAAAAACTCCCTCATGTCCATATCAACCAGTGTGTCTCTCTTTGTTTTTAAAATATTAACCAGGAAAATATTTGGGAGAAATGCATGCAAAAGTGAGTTTTGCATGCACCTACTTTTAGGTTTTGGGTAAACCTAAATTTTCTGTGAGTTGATATCAGGAGACAGAAGGTGTCTATCTCATTCACTGAGATAACTGACCTGAGATAGATCAGTTGAGAGGTGGATGAATTTCCTTGGGAAGGAGGGCGCATTCCTTAAGGAGGAAGAAGCTTGTACCGCATCCAATTGAGTATTTGAGTGTCTGTAACTTGCACTGTATCTTCATCTCAGTGATTGAGGAAGATCAGTGATGATCAAAGCTCAGATCTGTTGAGATATGATTGTGTATGAGCCATTCTTGTCTTGAGGGAGGGTGCACTTGTGCATGCAGAGGAGGTTGTTTTCATCAGCTATACTTCTTTAGTTGCAGAGCCGTACAGAGCAAAGGATAGGGAAAGACAGATCAGCCAGAGGCACCTTCATAAATACTCAGATCCAATTTACCAGTTAGGGCTCATTCTTCCAGTGCATGCATCAATTGATGCATGCAGATGTAGAGTTTGCCTGGTTCAGGGATTGAGTTACCTTTGAGGTAATCATGTATTGTACTTGTCTTTTTATTCATATGCTCTGGGCTCAAGAGAGAAGATAGCCCCATAGATTGCTGGTTTTCCCCGGTTGGGGTTTCTAGGGTATATTTGGTGTTCTTTGTGTGATTGCATGTGTTTCAGTTGGTAATGAGATCTAGCTGTTGAGTTTATATGTATATGTGTATGTATTGATATTGAGACTCAAACTGCTTGAGATCTCAAGGTGATTTAGAGGCAGTAGTGATATCTGAATCTAATATTTGCATGGTATCAGAACCCTGGTAAGGGTCAGGGAGAGAAATCACACTCAGATATGTAGCTGCAGTGTCAAATTTGCAATCACGAGCATGGGGGAGGATCAAATTGTTTGCACCTCTTGTTCCGCTATGGATATTGATGAGTATGCTACCGATGAGATTGATAGGGAGATGACTCTCAATACCTGTCAATCATTGATGGCCTCCACTTCTAGTGGTGGTACATAGACAATGGAGCCTCTAGTCATGTGACGGGCATTCAAGGATATTTTTCCAACCTAGAAGAGGATGGAATAGACCTTGAGATTGTCCTGGGAGACAACTCTACGATCAACGCAGTAGGACGAGGGACTGTGTCTTTCCAGAAAGACTCTAGAGAACAGATGAGAGTTCATGATGTTCTATACATCCCAGGTCTTAAGAAAAACTTGATCTCCGTATCTACTATTGAAGATCGAGGTCTATGGGTGATGTTCAGAGATGGAAATGTTCTTGTTCATCCCAAGGGATCCAGTGTTACCTCGGTTGAAAGGATTGGAGTCCGTAGTGGGAAGCTATACAAAATTAACTTTCAACTTCACCATGCCCTAAGTCATAATAGCTGTGATGAGGGGTGTGACACCTATGAGATTTGGCACAGGAGGATGGCTCATCTACACCATCCTTCCCTAATGATTTTGAGGGAGATTGTGACAGCAGTACCTGACTTCAGCACAAAGCACACTGATGTGTGCAAGGGGTGTGCTCTTGGGAAGTACGTCAAGAAAGCTTTTCCAAAGAGTGATAATAGAGATACGGGAGCTCTTGATTTGATTCATTCTAACCTATGTGGTCTGATGTCCACTACATCACTGAAAGGATACAAGTACTATGTGTCTTTCATTGATGACTATTCCAGGAAAACCTGGATCTACTTCTTGAAAAGCAAAGAGTTAAAGGAAGTTTTGCAAAAGTTTCAAAAATTCAAGGCTCTTGTGGAAAAACAGACAGAACGAAATATTAAGATCTTCGGATCAAATAATGGGGGAGAGTACACCTCCAATGAGTTCAATACATTTTGCACTTAGGAAGGCATCAAGAGGCAGTTGACTGTACCTTATACACCTCAACAGAATGGGGTAGCTGAGAGGAATAACAGGGCCATTGTTGGAGCTTCTAGATCCATGTTTCATGATCAGGGATTGCCATTCTTTCTTTGGGCTGAAACATGCAACACTATAGCTTACATTCAGAATAGGATCCCTCATAAGTCATTGGGGGACAAGACCCCTAAGGAGGATTTCTCTAGAAAGAAACTTGAAGTTGGGAACTTTATGATCTTTGCATGTCTTACCTACTCTCATGTTCCTTCAGAGAAAAGGACAAAGCTAGAGCCCACTGCAGAAACAGGAATCCTTGTTGGGTATGATGAGACTTCGAAATCCTATCGCATTTACATCCTTTCTCTCAAAAAGACTGTTGTGAGGCGTGATGTGAAGTTTGAGGAGGATCGGGCCTTTCGGAAGTCATGTGATTCAGAGAAGGGGAAACAGCAGGTTGCTACATCCCTACATGACACAGGTCAGAGCACTGCTCAGTGACCAACAAGGTCCCAAGTATCTAGATTGACAGATGCACAGGTTATGGGCTCCACAGGAACAGGTACTTGTGCAGTATCTCAAGTTGGTGATCAACCAAGCTCAGGATCCCAGGTTACAGGTTCTCGAGCTACAGGATCAATGACTACAGGAACCTCTACGAGAGGTACTCATTCTCATATAGGCTATTGGGATGAGGATGAGGATTTTTCCTCACAGGATGTCACTTCAGGGAAGAAGAATCCCAAGTGGCTTCAAGGCACCTTGAAGGATGCCCCAGCAGTGGGAAACCCTGGGAAAGATGTTAGAGAAAGGAAGGCTCCATAGATATTATGTAGTTACTTAGCTCTAGTAAGCAGTATCAGTGAGTCTGATCCTTCCTCATATGAACAAGCAGCAGGTGAGTAGGCCTAGAGAGATGCCATGTTGGAAGAGTATGCTTCCATCATGAAGAATGTTGTCTGGGAAGTTGTACCCAGACCAGAGGGAAAATCAGTAGTCACCTCTAGATGGCTTTATAAGATCAAGTATGTTGCAGATGGCAGCATTGAGAAATACAAAGCCAGGTTTGTTGCTATAGGGTTCTCACAGATAGAGGGAGTTGACTATGATGAGACATTTGCTCCTGTGGCCAGGTATTCTTCCATCAGGACTGTGATTTCTATTGCAGCAGAAATGGGATGGAAGATTCACTAGATGGATGTCAAGACAGCTTTCCTCAATGAACTCATCGAGGAGGAGGTATACACTGAGTAGCCGGAGTGCTTCAAGGTACTTGGGAGAGAATCTCATGTATGCAGATTGAAGAAACCCATGTATGGTTTGAAACAGGCACCCAGAGCTTGGTATTCTAGGATAGATACCTATTTGCAGCAGCTAGGGTTTCAGAAAAGTGAAGCAGACCCAAATCTCTACTTCATCATTGTGAGAGGGGATCCACTCATCCTTGTGCTTTATGTAGTTGACCTATTTATTATAGGAGCAGAGAAACTCATCAGTGATTGCAAGAAGGATCTTGCATCTGAGTTTGAGATGAAGGATATAGGGTTGATGCATTACTTCCTAGGAATGGAAGTCTGGCAGGAGGATGGGCATATCTTCCTTAGTCAGGGAAAGTATGCAATGGACATCTTGAAGAGATTTCAGATGCAATATTGCAATCCCATGATTACCCCTATGAAAACCAACTGGAAGAAGCAAGTGGCTTCTGAGAGTGAGTTGGTTGATCCCACCAGGTACCGACAACTCATTGGTTCCTTGATGTATCTGGTCAACACCAAACCTGACTTGAGTTTTGCAGTAAAGACCATGAGTCAGTACAAGGTAGAACCCAAAGATGTGAACTAGGTGGCTGCAAAGCATGTCCTGAGGTACATCAATGGAACATTAGAGTATGGGCTAAACTATGTGAGGCAGGGAGAAGTTCATCTTGTTGGTTTCACAGATTCAGACTGGGCAGGTAGCGCAAGTGACATGAAAAGCACCTCTGGGTGTTGCTCCATCTTAGGTTCGGCAGTTGTGTCATGGTTTAGCAGGAAGCAGAAGTCTGTTGCATTGAGTTTTGCTAAAGCAAAATATATGGAAGCTAATTTAGCCATTTGTGAAGCTATTTGGATTCACAAGATGTTGGTAATTCTTTTTTATCAGCAGTTGGAGCCTACTGTGATTCACTGTGACAGTCAGAGTTGCATCAAACTCTCTAAGAATCCAGTGTTTCATGATCGATCCAAACACATTGAGATCATATATCACTTCATTCATGATCATGTTTAGAAGGGAACAGTTGAGCTTCAGTACATATCTGCAGATAAGCAAGTTGCAGACATTTTTACAAAGTCCTTGATGAAGAATAAGTTCAAGTACTTCAGGGAGAAGATGGGAGTTGTGCAGAACCCTTTTCTGGTTAAGAGGGAGTGTTAAAATATTAACCAGGAAAATCTTTGGGAGAAATGCATGCAAGGGTTTGCATGCATGCATACAAAAGTGATTTTTGCATGCACCCACTTTTAGGTTTTTGGTAAACCTAAATTTTATGTGAGTTGATATAAGGAGACAGAAGGTGTCTGTCTCATTCACTAAGATAACTGACCTGAGATAGATCAGTTAAGAGGTGGATGAATTTCCTTGGGAAGGAGGATGCATTCCTTAAGGAGTAAGAAGCTCGTACCACATCTGGTTGAGCGTTTGAGTGTCTGTAACTTGCAGTGTATCTTCGCCTCAGTGATTGAGGAAGATCAGTGACGATTAGAACTCAGATCTGCTGAGATCTGATTTTCTATGATCCATTCTTATCTTGAGGGAGGGCGCACTTGTGCATGCAGAGGAGGTCATTTTCATCAGCTATACTTCTTCAGTTGCAGAGCCGTTCGGAGCAGAGGATAGGGAAAGACAGATCAACTAGAGACACCTTCAGAAATACTCAGATCCATTTTACCAGTTAGGGCTCATTCTTCTAGTGCATGCATCAGTTGATGCATGTAGATCTAGAGTTTGCCTGGTTCAGGTATTGAGTTACCTTTGAGGTAATCTTGTATTGTACTTGTCATTTTATTCATATGCTTTGGGCTCGAGAGAGAAGATGGCTCCACAGATTGCTAGTTTTCCCCAGTTGAGGTTTCCAAGGTATATTTGGTGTTCTTTGTGTGATTGCATGTGTTTCAGTTGGTA
Source organism: Larix kaempferi (assembly GCA_027924585.1). Classification (NCBI taxonomy): domain Eukaryota; kingdom Viridiplantae; phylum Streptophyta; class Pinopsida; order Pinales; family Pinaceae; genus Larix; species Larix kaempferi. Next base: position 6,746,004 of record BSBM01000579.1, on the reverse strand, counting down.
ATGGGATCTACCTATTGAGTTTATATGTATATGAGTATGTATTGATATCGAGACTCAAATTGCTTGAGATCTTAGGGTGATTCAGAGAGAGTAGTGATCTCTGAATCTAAGATTTACATTTGTCTGGTCTGGCCCATTCAACCTATGAAACAGTCACCCCAACCCCAAATACCTTAGGTTACGGAACCAAACAAGAATGTTTTTCAACAACAGCAGCTCAGTTCACAGGCTTCTTTGGTACCAATACAACAGAGGTCTGCAAATATGACACATCAAACAACACAAGTTCAATTGAGGAGTGATATAAATAGTGAATTCAAGGGAAAACTCACTTCTACATTCAAACCAGCATTTTTCAAACATCAGCAGCTTGGTCAAGTATCAGTTTATGAGCCACAAAAACAGCAGCATCAGCAGTTTAAGGATACATCATCATTACCTTCCTCTACACCACATAGTTTTCAGGAATCTTCTCAAGTTTCTCAGCATTCCCCTTCTCATGGCAGTAGGGATGCTTCCATATCTAAACAGGGAGGAATTGGGCCACCCGTGGGTTCTACATTCAGGCCCAATCTTCATGCTTCCCTCATCCAACATCCACACACAACATTCACTTCAACACTCTCTTCCAGCTGCCTCATGCAGCCTGCAAACCCTAATCTCCAGGCTGCTCCACTACTCCAGCCTTCATGCTACCCACTCCTCCAGTCTTCACGCTTCCCACTTGTCCAGCATTCACGCTGCTCCATCCTCCCACCTGCACGCAGCTTCATCTTCCCCCCTTCACGCTGCCTTTGTTGGGATGTGGTGTATTTGCTTCCTTCACGCAACACCATTCCAAAAAATTCACATCCCTCCACGCTCACCATTGCTACCCCCCTTGCTTCCACGTTGGGCATTCCTTCCACCTTACATCTCTCCTGCTCCATATCCAGCTCCATCTCTACCTTCCTGCAGCTCCCATTCATCCCCAACTCCTTCCCTCCTCCTTCACGTTGTTCCCTTTCCTTGGTTGTCTGCACACTTATCTCTCCCCAATATCTCCACGCAGCTCTTCCTCCCCCCTCATGCTGTAACCTTCATGCAGCCAACTCCTATCTACAACACATCCATCCAGCATGCAGCTCCTTCTTTGCTCTCTCCATGCAGATCCATCCCCATTCTGCACACTCTCTCCAAACATTCACGCAGCCCTGGCAGCATCCTCATGCTGCCCCCATCTACACTTCCTCTCCCTTCAACCTTCATGCCACCCTAGCAGCTAGCCTCACACTTCCCCCCATCGGCGCATCCTCTCCCTTCAGTCTTCATGCCCTACCTTGCCTCCATTCACCCGCTCCCTGTTGTGCCCTAGCTCCTCCATCCTTCGCATCCCTCACCTCCATCCATTTCATTTCCTGTTGTGCCCCAATTCATCCAGTCTCACACTTGCCCCTATTCAGAACAGTAAAAACAACCTGCCCTATTGAAGAATGGGAGTCGCCATACCTCAGGAAGGAGTCTAACTGCACTGATGAGATTCTCCCACTGAGTGTGGCATGCAGCCCTCCAAAACACGACAGATCAAATCGCTAACATAGCCAAGGTACATAGGTTACTACTAAGAGGCTCCCAACCTACCTCATACAGTGATGAACCAAACCCTCAACAGTCATTGTCTAAACTCAACATAACCTAAGTCATCCAACAATAGGGTAAATAGATATAAGAGCCTCATTATATATCCTTCTTTTTATAGCTTTCGGAACTTTCCATGCATCTCGTCCATGCATAATTCCAAATTATTTTAATTACTTTTTATTTTATTATTCAACCACCAAGTGTCACTTTTCTCCTCATTCATATTTTCTAATTTTTAATTTGAGATTCTCTCACCTAATCTCCTAGATTTTTTCTTAGATGATTCCTTCTATTTCTCCTAATTGTGTGTGTGCATGGTGTTACTATGTTTTCAAAATAAACTAATTTCTTTCTTTCTTTACTCACAATTTAATTCCTATTTGCATTTAATAATTTATCCTAACTTTGTGTGTTTGCATGATGGTACTAAATTTGTAGTAACCTAATTCTTTTAAAACACACATTCTTACCCTCGTTTAGAGTTTTACTTTTACTGTCACATTCTCATTGCAACTTTCATATTAAGGGTTCCATGCTTTGTGCATTCCCTTCAAATATCTCTTGCATGGTGGGGACTGGTACGACAACTGAGACCTCATTAACTCAGTCCGGCTATCCCTGTTGACGGATTAATGGTTCCTTGGGAATACAACTAATTCCTTGTTGCACACCCCCCATTTCTAAGCCTCATGAGTGATTGAATCCATGGCCTACCCTCACGACAACATGCATCTGATGAGAAAAATCCTCTCTCACTTTTCAACTTGCTGAATGGAGTAATCACTAATCTTACATCTTCCTCCCTTTTAGCCCTGTTACCTAATGTGGCCTGATTGGAAATCAAAATCCAGCGCCTACACATAAACACTACGCATATCAAATCCTTCTAAATAAAACATAATATATTAATTACATCAGGTCAACATCACATGTCATGAATACTCTGACTAAATCCAGAATCCACTCGATATCAATACCACCTTGCATCACATGTACCTGTCTTTTCCTATCACACTTGAAAACCCATCAAATTACATGCTATGCATAAACATATCTATATTCATTTAGTCATCAATCCATAATCTCATGGTATCATCAATCATTTGACCATCATCAAATCATCATTTCAGAACTTTATAGCAATATAAACATATCATCATCATCAAATCACGATTTCATTATTTCAAATAAATAACTTAAAAACATCCCACTTATCAATCAAAGAATTATTTTTCACACATGGTCGGTTCATTCGTCATTGAATTCCCTAAATAGCAGTTTCGTGATAATAATCAAATTCTAAGTAAAAGCAGGGCACTACATACACCCCCTCTTTAGAAAACTTCATCCCAATGTTCTAAGATAGATAATGAACGATTGACACAAGCATTTTTGTATATAAGTGAAGGTAAAATACCATAACAATGTGTATGAGCCTATATGTAATGGGCATTATATACTCTCCCCCTTCAAGCAACTTTGTCCCATAGTTGATATTCAAACTCTCATATATGAATCACTAAATGATAGTTTATAAATCCCACAAAGACATTAACCATCATTCCTCATCATAGAGTCATCTCACCTAATGAATTGCTTCAATTATTTTGGCTATCCCTAAATGGGGCATTAATCATTTATCGTAAATTGAAATACCATCAACTTCACAATTAACTTACTAGTTCTCTATACTTATAACGAGCTTCCACAATCTTTCTCACAATTCGACAGAAAGATTTTGTTGAATCTCAACATGGATATGGTTCCAAAGTGTTAGTACATAGCAAATCAAACGAATATATTAAAGTTTGTCACCTAGTCATTTTGACAGTTCACCACCATGTCCATTTTGAAGTGATAGTTGTGTGCATATCTTGTTTCACCCCAAAAAATTACGTTTGATCCCTTCGGTAGGTCCTCCAAGTTACATTTCACCATTACCATGTCATGATTAAGTCAAGTCTATAGTTTTTCATTTTTTTAATGGCATCACCGTGCTACAAAAGTAAATTCATTGTGTTTGGCTCGTTGCATTGTTCATCTCCACATTTCGTTTGATGAAAATCGTTACTCTTTGACCCTCTTGGAACTCGGTGGAAGTTTCGACTAGCATAGGCTTTTAGTATTACAATATTGGTCAAAATTATCAAAAAAAAAATTGCTACAACCTCCACAAATGGTACTAGATGTTTTAGCGGTGGTTGTAATGGAAATGTATTATAACTAAAAAAAACACGACGTCCAAAGGCTTTTGCGGAGGTTTTTTTTATCAATGTGTTTTATTGAATTAAACCACCAGTGCTAACAAACGTAAAATGAAACAATGCTTTTGAAAGCAATACATGCTCTGGTGCACATCAAAATTTGTGCATCGATGCTTGGTAATACATATAGCACCGGTGTGCACCAAAATTTTAACCGAAACTGGTGCTTTATAACAATATATGCATCAGTGATTTATATTGAATGTAGCACAGGTGCTTACGAACTATTAAAAAGCACCAGTTCTTTATAACAATACATGCACCAATTCTTTATATTAAATGTATCTCTGGTGCTCATGAACTATGGAAAAACATCGATGCTTACTAACTATTACGAAGCACCGATGCAATAACTGAATGAAAACACACTAATGTAGTTGATTGGGATGTTGAATATTGCTATATTTCTAAAATTTAATGGTGCGACTAATATATCGTGGCACATTGGGGCATAATAATAGAAAAATTCCTTAGGCATGCACCGAGTATTTTATTGCATTGGGACTATGTTGTTTTAAGTGATCCAATGCGACATACTCTCAAACCCACTTATGCAACTTTGACTGGAGAGCACCGGTGTGATTAAAATGATCAAAAGAACCATTGATTTTTTTTTGTTTGGTGAGCAGTGACTACTGACATCGCACTAGAATATCTATATTTGATTTTTCTTTTGTTTAATTCCATTATTCATCAGAAATTGAAATATTTTGTATAGTAGTATTCATTTGAATTTTTATTATTGTTTTTGGATAAGATGTTTGAAGTAGTTTTTTATATCATAAATTTTTGCATCGATTGTAATATTTAATCATCCTTATATTTAATTAGCGATGTAACATTTCATGACATGGGAGAATGCAATAGAACAAAAAACCTCATTTTATTTTATATCATTAAGAGGCCATTTCTCATACAAAACGGGACAACAAAAGTCCACAATAATCAAAATGTCAACATGAATGTAACTATTACACTTATTGGTAACTTGGTGTCTATCAATTGGAGTATTATGTCCAATACATTATACAAAATGTCTGATTTTCACAAATAATTATTTCAAAATCTACAACATCTTGCATTAACATCTAAAATATATGGATCATCATTCTTCGATGGAAGTGTTGTTAATGCGTGAGCTACTTGCATGACTTGGGTTATTTGGCTTAATGTTTTGTTGATTTCCTCTATTGTTTTCCTCTTCTTCAAATTCCATCTACAAACATAAAAATAAAGTTTAATGAGTGTATTTACATTATTGGGAATAATGAAAATTAAAATAGATAATATACATGAATGTAAATTGAAAAGCAGCATACCATAGAAAGAATTGAGTCTTGAATGATAAACATTCTTTCAAAACCAAATCTCATGCCTTCTTTCAACAAGTTTTATGTTGGACCCATTCCATAATTTGTTTCTTGCAAGTTTTATACCATGTAACAAATCATAGATTTAATATAAAATATTTTTGTTGTTCTATTAAATTATAAAATGAAAGAAGTAAAACAACATAGATACTTACAAATTCCACAATTAATTTTTGATATGCCAACATATACTCACAACCCTTGCTTAACCCAATGTCAATCAATTCTTCCGATGGCTCTTCTTTGTATTTCAATCAATTTTTTTCTCATGTTGACATTCCCTTATGTTATTGTTAGTCCCTGCATAACATTTAACATATGTGAATTAAATTGTTTAAAACATATTAGCGAATATTCTTAAGTACATTATTACTCAAAATTCAAGAAAAAAATCATATTAATTTCTTTTTTATTCACGTGATTCATCCCTCTACAACTTTTCCATCAACGTTTTATGCTCTTCTGCACTTAGATTGCAAATAATCTTATCATGCTTCCTCATTTTTTAGCTTTTCAATGTCACACATTAACCAATACATATTATAGTTAAATTTACAAATAATTCAAACATATTAATTTGATACATAAATTACAAAGAACTTGTTTTCTTCGCAATTTTGGATGTGCTCCCATCATGTTGACTAGATGTTCAATGAACTCTTATTAGACATTTTCTATCAATAAACAACTTGGACCATTAAATAGAGAAGCTATTAAGACTAGTATATTATACAAATAAATTATGTATCTTTAAAATAAAAAAGCAATCTGCCATTTTGGCGCGTTTCAGTATATGAAACGCATCAGTGCTTCTCATACATGAACGCACCAGTGGATCATACTTGAATGCACCATCAACCACAACAAAACTAAAATATTCATATACACATTTATCGATGTGAAATATTTATTATAAAGCATCGAGATTCAAAACAGGGGGCTTTCAGAATTAATGCCCCAGTGTGTTAAAACAACTCAACTACATCGACAAATTCATAAGCCAGGCCCAACATTGTCGGTGCGCTATTACTATAAACGTTAAACAACTCGACTACACCGTAAACTGCATAAGTAATTTTTTTAATTAAAAAAAAAACTGACAAGGTCGACATGGTTTTGGATTCGACCGAAGAAGTGGTCCCATCACACCAAGCGCCTTATATATAAAAGTAAAAACCCATTAAATCTAAAATCCCTAAAATGAAAATCATAATTGTGAAACAATAGAGGAATTTAAACCCTAATATAAAATTTTGCAGCCACATACAACAAAAGGAAGCAATGAGAAAATTTAAATAGAAAAATAAATAAACCATGCATTGTGATCAATAGTAATAATTTACATACTTGAAGCTTTTACTATGCAGGGTTTTGTTTGATTCAACATACCTTACAAATTTTGATCTTCAAAATAATTTGATTACTCCAAATTCCTCCCCAATAAATCTCTTCCAAAACTCTCCCCTCGGAATTTCGACAAAATAATGAAATAGTGATTAGTTTTTTTTCATACCTTATAGTTTTTGAAATTGAAATCCCCGCTCCTTTTTCAGTTTATGGGAAAATAATCCGTGTGAATTTTTATTTTTGCTTTTGAACATTAGTGCATCATAACATGAAACTCACCATGAAAATTCGGAATAGTGGTGCACAAGAAATATTTGAACACCTCGGTGACCTACGATTTCCATGACGCACAATATTGGGATACAATAAACAAATTTTTAAAAAATCATACTGCGGTGCATAAAAAAAGTATGGTTGCACTGATGTTCCTTTATATACTAGGGGCATCGTGGTCAACAATATTGAAAATTGCATAGATAACCATCCTCTATCAAACATAGCATATATTTTCTTTTGCATGCCTTTTTGCGGATGTTCTAGCACAGTGCATATGTGGTTTATCAACATCAGTGAGTCCATTTACTCAAAACGCACAAGTGTGGTGTTATTATTATGGTGCATCGATTTAATTAAAAACCGCTATTGTAAGATGTTATTTGTTATTTAGGAAGCTCAAAGTAGATATTATTCCATATATAGAAAGCTCAAAATTTGAGATCATGATTCACTCTCAAGAAAAAAACATTTTATACAACTTGATGAGAACCCAACATTGTTCTCGTTTTTTAGAGGATCAATTTTAGTTGTTGTTTTTACCTTCGTTTCAGAAAGTGTGTATACTGGTAGCACCATTTTTCGTTTTGAGCCCCTATTTTGTGATTTTGAAACTTCCTGGTCATAAAAAATATATATATATATTATTTACAACTATGTTTTTCCAAGTTGACGAGAACCCGAAACTGTTGTCGTTTTTTGGGGGTCAATTTTATAAGCTATGTTTACCTCTGTTTCAGAAAGTGTGTATACTAGTAGCATTGTTTTTCATTTTGAGCCTATTTTTTGCGATTTTGAAACTTATTGATCATATATATATATATATATATATATATATATATATATATATATTTACAACTGTGTTTTTCCAAATTTTACAAAAACATTACATTTAGTAGCTTGTTATTATGAAAAATATATTTTAATTTTTAAAAACGAATTAAAATTAGAAATATATATATGTATATGTATATGGAGTTTTATTCTTTAAATTTTCATCTTCATTAACTTATTTTTAAGGTTAAATTTGGAAAAAAAAAACTTGGAAATTTTGAAAAAAAAACAAAAACAAAATTAAAAAAAAAAAACAAATTAAAAAACAAAATCTATAAAAAAAAACAAAAAATTAAAATTATTAAAATTTAAAACTAAAAAAAAAAATTAAAATTTAAAACTTTAAAAAACAATTAAAAATTTATAAAAAAAACCCATAAAAAATCCCCCTCACCCTCCACCCACCATCCCCCTCCCCCCCTCTCCTCCCCCTCCCTATCCCCGTCGCGCGACAGGTGCCCACTCTGCGGGGGAGGGAGGGGGTGGGTGGTGGAGGGAGGGGGTAGGGGGATTTTTTATGGGTTTTTTTAATTTTTTAATTTTTTAATTGTTTTTTAAATTTTTAAATTTTGTTTAGTTTTTAATTTTAATAATTTGTTAATGCTTTGTTTTTTTTGTTTTTTTATAAAATACAATATATATAATATATATATATATATATTGTTTTTGTTAAATTTTATTTTTATTTTTATTTTAAGTTATTTTTTTAAAAACAAATTTTAACCTTTTTTTTTTTTAATTCTTAAAAAAAAAAATGAGGATGGGTTTGTATTTCTTTTTAAATGCTTTTTTTTTTTAATTTTGTTTTTTAATTTTTTAATTTTGTTTTTTAATTTTTTAATTTGTGTATTAGTTTTTTTTTAAGTTTTTGTTTATAAATTTTATTGTATAGTTTTTTTTCTGTTTTTTTTTTATTTTTTTAATACGTTTTGCATTTTGAATTTTTACTTTTTTATTTTTTTAATTATGTTTCTTTAAAGTTATTGATTTTTTAAATTTTAACATTGAATAAAAATGACAGTGATTCTAGGAGGTTTACTTTTCAATCTGGGGTCGATTTGGGGTTTTAATTGCAACGATACCACCCATGGTTTCCAAAAAGTTGTAATTTTACTCCCCCAAAAAAGGGGTGATATTGCATTTCCTCTCTTGTGCGTCAAATATCATAATTTCTAGACCTTATGGTTTAAAATATTGTTTTATTGTGAATAATATCATAAATTCTTTTATTTTAGATGGAATGAGTGGTGAAATAATTTCTTGAATAATTTATGTTTAACTTAGTGCTACTTTTATATAGTGTTACTAACCATTTTAATAAATCCAATTTGAAATTGTGATACAATGATATGATAATGTCTTTTTTTGAAAAAGTGTTCTACCGGTAACATTAGTTTCCAATTCAGGGCTTGATTTTAAGATTTTTGTAAACACCAATAACATTTGTTTTGGTCCATGTCTATATTTTTAACCATAAAAAAAAGTGGTGCTAACCGGTAGCACCGCTTTTTGATTTGGAGTTGTATTTTGGTGTTTTTTATGCAAAAATATGAGTTTTTAACCATAAAAAAAAAAGCGGTGCTACCTGGAGTTGTATTTTGGTGTTTTTTATACAAAAATATGAGTTTTTATGGCTAGAGTTCTCGTTTTGAGTATAAAGTTATCTTCAAGTTGTATAACATGTTAAAACAGGAAAGATAAAATAAATGTGATAATGAACGACGAGCACAACTATGGGCCACGGGTGTTATTGTGTTTAAAATAAATGGGACAAAGATTTCAGCAGTCACCCTCACATCGCATTGCCTTTTAAGCTGTCGTTTTCATTTGGCTTCGCTCAAATTCCGACTCCCAATGTTGAGAAAACTCAATATTTAATGACAACCACCATTTCTAGGATATGGAATTTCTCTTGATTCGTACTCCTTTCCACTTGAATGGATTTTTGTGGTAATATGATATTTCATCATAGTGGTACACACACACACACACACACGTGAGCTTTGTTTGTTTCATAAATATATTTTAAAAACTATGAGGAAATACTTTAAACTTTGATATTTCAACATAAACCCAAATACATTTATTGCTAAAGTTAAATTTGTGGTAGTGTCTCTTGGAGACACAATATTAACGACAATATATTTAGGCATGGTATAATAATTCTTGAAAATAACTCCAAATAGGGGATATGCCACATAGTCCACCCATCATTTCCTTTCTATGGATTAGAGCCTTCTCTTCCTTGGAGATATTGAAGTTTGTTGAGGGGATTTGTCATTTTGTTGTTGACACTATGGGTGCCTTGTTCTCATTACTCGACAAACATGATGTTGGAGCCTACCTTCAAAGGTCTACAAGTAGAGGGAGTGGGTCAACAATATAGTAGGAAGCTCCTTACTCATGGTGCATGGCACCCACCCTAGAACTCCAACAACTAATACAAATGAATCACTTCCATATTAACAGTTTGGACATGAACAATAATATTAAAATTTATTATACCCATATCAACATTTTGGACATGAACAATAATATGCAAATGAAAGTTTGCACAAATCAAAGAACCATCATATCGAGAAAAACTTGCAATATTAAGTTAATGTTGAATAGTACTTCATACCCCCTTTCTGCTAGTGATATTATTTAATCACAATTTGTGTTCTTAGTGGCCCTTAATCACATATTTGACTCAACCAGCTATATTGACCATTAGAAATAATGATAGCTGAAACTTAGTATACATGGGAGTAGATATGACATTGTGAAATGGTGGATGGATGTCTTACGCTTATGTAATTAATTTTTTAGTTATTTGTATGAGACTAGTAGGCATGTAAACTTCCATGGAGGTAACATTTTGATATTCTATTTGGTTCAATGATACTTATAAATAGGATTCTAATTGATGGTTTTCCTCCTCCCGTATATTTATAGTTTTGATTTTAAATGAATATTACTAATGCGTGTTGCTTAGTCTTGAGCTAGGATTGCATGTATTGGTTGTTATGCAAGTACTTTAAAGGATATCTACATGGAGGTCATGCATTTGGATTGGTGGTATTCCTCCTCTTCTTTGTAGGTTCTCAACCATTTTACATGATAATTATCAACTTCCTTGACTCCAATTTTTCTTCTACCATGGCACTAATCTACGAAACTCTCTTGATGGTAAGATTTATCTCCTAGATCTTCTCCTTCCACTTAAATTTTACTTTACTTCAACAATCTATTCTTTAAATTACTTGGAAAATCTTTTGGAAATGAATTTGCACATCTTAAAAGCCTAGATCTAATTAGTTAGCCTAGGTTCCATTTTAATTTATCCCAAATATTTGTTTTGATGACGTTAAATTTCAAATCTTAAATTTAAAATAAGTCTAGCTTTCATCTATCTATTAGATCTAATTATTTGCAAGGTTATTCTTGAGCAAATTTGCATATTTATTATGAGTAGCCATACTTGAAACCTAGATTCAATTGCTTCTAACCCTAGCAATTATATAATTTTGAGTAATTCATTTGGTTACAAGTGGTGAGAGGGCTAAATCGAGACTCCAACGTTCCCATATATTTGGTCTCTAAAGTTTGATGGAATGAAGTCCAAATCGCCACTCTAAGAAATTGCTACCTTTGACTTGTTTCAAAATAAATCCAAATAATTCTCATGTTGCAAGTATCTCTTTTAGACCCTAGCATTTTCTTTGGAACTGAAATTAAGACTTGGTTGAAAGGCCCTAAATCCAAAATGACGTCCTTCACTAAGGAAGATTTATATTGTGACATTCATTTGTTGATTAAAATGTTGCACATCCAAAAGCTTATTCAAGTAGTCATTGTGATCGGCCTCGAGAATTTTATTGGGACATCATAATTTTTTTGGGTTAACAAATTGAAAATTAATTATCATATTTGAAGTCAACGATTGGAATTGACGCACTCTACAAGTTGAAATCGGATCCCTAAGAAACTATCATTTTGTTGTGTGTTGCCAAAGCCTTGACGCCTTATCTTGAATGACATTTCTTAATTCAAACCAGTCTCACTAAGAAATTCATTATATCATCATAAAATTGGCTGTAGGTTTCTTAAAGTTTTAAAACATCTAAATAAAAGTATCTAATATATCAATTAAGCCCAACAATTTGCTTTATTCTTACCAAACACTCCATTAAATGTAAAATCTGCATCTCTTATGTTGCCCTTTTGTTATAACTTGAAATTTAAAGGGAAGGTCATTTAAAATTCATTCCACATGTCGAAGTTTACAATTGTAATGGTTTGATTTTATTTTTTAACCAAAAAAAAACTTGATATTCCAGATAGAATCAAAATTATAACCAACTTTTACAACAAGTTCTTCTCTAAAAAAAAAGAAACTCTAGACTATATCCAAGCCTTGGTACAACAAAAATTGACTTAACATCAAAGTAACATTGCCTTTTGTTCCCGAAGACCATCCTTCAAGGACACAATATATAACAAGTTACATCTAATCAAAACTACTAAAGGAAAAACATCAATCAAAACAACTAATAGAGTTTTATGGAACCTTCAGAGACTTTTAAAAAGTCATCAAATTCTTTGAAATGAAGAATGCCCTCTGGAGCACCAACAACTTTTCTAGATAAGTGATCAGTTAGCATATTAAATTCCTTGTAGATGTGATCAAGGATAAATGGATAAAGAAAGACTGTAGCTATTTGATCCTATTACACCACTTTTGCAGCACAACCACCTATAGAGAAGCTTTCCACGAAACCCTATCAACAATTGTTTTGCAATCTCCATAAACTTGTAGAGATAGAATACCCCTTTCAAAAACAAATTGAAGTAATCCCCACAATGCCAGAAGCTCTTCCTGAGTATTTGTGCCTCTCCCATATCCAAACCATAGCAAAAAGTAATTGTTGGTAGAGATTCTAATCAACATGTCTGCTCCATATTTATCTGATGAAATCAAAAAAACCAATAACTTCATACTCGGGAAAGGATGGTTCAGTGTGGATTTTCTTATTCTGTACACTATCAAACCTATGAAAATATTTAGATAGGCCCAAGATTTTTAATATTGGTCACTTGTACATATTGACAATAATCTTCAAAAATACTTAAATTCCTTACATTCCATATTTCCCAACATATAAAAGAAGGAAATTCCCTATGTTGAGGAAACTAATGTATCTATTTTTTCAGTAAATCTTCAAAGAAACAACCAACAAATAACTGAAACCAATCCGCTGTAATCTAAAGCTCATAAATCGCTTATGTCTAGACTGAACAAGAAAAAGGCCATTCCACAAAGAGGTGTATGGCAGATTCAGGGTCGGGTTTACTTAGGATACATATATTGGGTCCAACAAAACCTCTTTTTAATAAATTATCCCAAGACAAGATTATGTTTTCAAAACAAAGCCAAACAAAACATTTAACTTTTAACAAAATATTCCACTTCCACAGTTGTTTATGCCTCCATTTCCCAATGTTTTGAGTAGATGTTTATACAATAACTTCATAAGCCATATTAGCATAAATTTGACCATCTATTCTATTCCATACATACACTAGTTTATCATCTTCCTATGAGAGGCTTAAGTCAAGATGAGATAGCCCTGTAATAAATCAGTTCCATTCATCTGCAAGATCACCTATTAGTCCCAAATCACCTGCAGTCAGTCAATATGAATGCAAATCATTCACCAAATTTTTAACATGAGCTAATCTATAATACCCTATATTTGGAAGATGACTACATAGAGGTTGGGACAACAAATAAAATTCTTCTCCTCCAATAAAGGGATCAATCCCCAGATGAACCGATCTACCACTTCCAATTTTCCAAGCAAGCCATTATCCCATCCAAGGATAGGAATTCATGAAACCATTCCAGATTTTGGATGTTTGAGCAGAAGATTTGTTTTGATTTCTAATCCACTCCACTATAAGCATATTTTTAAGATATTTAGTATAAAAAATATCTTTCTATAGCTCTTTTCCAAAAATTCCTCTCCATAAGCTCTTTAGGCTTAAAGCAGTACTGAACCAAAGAAGATTTTGTAATCCCCAACCCCCCATAGCTTTTGGAGAAGAAATTATTTCCCAATTAACAAGATGAAATTTCAACTTATCTACAACACTTGACCATAGGAAATGCATCATTTTCTTCCTCATACATTGAAGTATGGACACATTAATGGTTTGATCTAAATCTAATTTGATTCAGCGCTCAAATATTTCTCACTTATTCATGTGAAGAACAAGTGTTTATAAATTATTAAATTCATTCAACTTTGATCTATGCAACAACTATTAAAAAGAGGTTGACGATTGGGAATCTAAGTATATTTGAATATCTCTCATCGTTTGTATTTGGACATTCGTTTTTAGATCTCTAATTGATTAAAAATCGGTATGTTGTCTTTGATCTATTTTCATTAATGAGATTCTTATGGGGAAAACATCTTATTATTGGTGAATTGCATAATGTTTGCCACATTGTTTCACATAATGCTTGGCACATTGTTTTGACTTGAAGCAAGGGAAATTAACTTGTGAATGCCACGTAACATAATTGGTAATTAGATTAAAACGTCTTCTATTGAGTGAAGAGCTTCAACATTGTTTGAGATTTGTGTCCTTTAAATCAACAGGATCTTTGTATTGATGTAATTTTGGCTTTAGATCTTCAAGACTGTAATTTTGGCATAAAAAAAACTTGAAGTTCGTCGCTTGTAACAAATAATGAAATCATCATCGTTTTGTGTCACGCAACACAAGTGAGCTAGATTGGTTTTGATCATTGTTCACTGTGTATTTGGATTGAATTTTTCTCACTTTGGCTAGATCCTCTTGTGTACTTTTGGGGATTAGCTTGCCTCTAATCTTGGGTGGCTTTCGAATGATATATTGCTCATTCTATTAACAAACTTATCATGTTATGATATGAATACTCCTTGTGAATGTTTAATAATTAAACAAACACTTAACACTAATAATAAAAGGAGAATCATCTTCTCCGCACCTAAGTAGAATCCATAAGTTCGATTTGTCTATGTTATGTTCACATGGATTAAATGTATGAATTGATGGTTGCTAATTTATTTCATTAATTGCTCAATTTCACAAAGTGTATGTTATCTTTATATGAATATGAGATGTGGAAATCTTATTATTCAAAAGCCCATGTGTATTGCAACAAAGATTTAAGGGGTTGTTTGGGCAAAAGACTTGTAATAGAGATTCACTAGTTTAGTGCTTTCAATTGGGATCACACCCTTTTGTTACATACTAGTTAGATAGCTTACGGGCTGAGAGTGTACTTGGTTGTTTCTAGACAACTGAATACCTTATACAACGATCGATGTACATGTCGATGCCTATTTGGTAATATTTACACCTAGTCTTTCAAAGGCTATGTTTTGAAACTCATCTTCTCCTAGTTTAGATTGGAGGGTAATCATATCCTGAGTATAGATTTGTTATGTCAGTTATGAGATATTAGTGTTTTGCATGTTCATATCATGATTATGCTTTAAATGATAATCTTGTGCTTTCGGTATTTTATTGCAAATTAATATTTCATATGAATGATTTATGGTGAATGGTATTTTACATTGATTAACAAAAATTATATAATCACCTTAAATCTAAGTGCCTTGAACCTTCATCAAATACATATATCCTTAGACACCCTCTAAAAAGTTAGTGCTAGGTGTATACTTAGGGTTATTTTCGGATAGCCTTAAGCAAAGCTTGGCCAAGGTCCCCCCTTGGATAGTCTAGGTTCATTCACAATTGGACCTAGGAAGCCTAAAGTGATGAAATCCCCTTTTGTTAGTGACATGTTGGGTTGGGGGTTCATAGTTTTGTCGGATTAGTAGACGGTTAGCTTGTCCATCATCTTGGGCTACTAGTTTGTGCATCAACCGAGCCTATTTTAGGGGTGGGTCATGCTTTACCAATTTGTGGTCCATAAGCTTTTAAATCCCATTTGAGGCCTTAAACAATCATTTTGGGATCAAAACTTCTAACCTCTTGATGTTGTTTTACATAGAGATTTCCAATGGCATGAAGATCACCTCAATCGGAAACAGAGTTTATATGAGAATTTACGCTTCTGACAAGTTGACCTATCAGGTGACCACATTCACATCTATCACATATGTGCAGCTAGTCACTTTCAAGAATATTCTAAAAGGTTCAAAACAATAACACTAATAGAGAGTTGACGCATGCAAAAACCCTAAGCCTCGATGACTATCAAACCATGTTAAATATTGGACCACTAGGAAAATAAAAAGTTTTATCCTATTGTATTGAGTATCATTCCATGATAAAGCACAACACTAATAGTGGGGTGCTAAAGTAGAATAGAGGAAGTAGAAGACCATGTAATAGCCATACATGTCATGTTGTCCATGGAAACTTCATAGTGAATGCACTTTGTATTTGCATATCCTATCTCAGAAGAAAAGAGCAAGACATGGGTCTTGTCTTCTAACTCAGGTTTTCTCATATTGGATTTTCCTTGGGCACATCTTACATTCATTGTGTGGATGGTGTATTATTTGCTTAGCTAGTGATATTAAATCTGAAATTTAAAATAAAACATTGCATAATAAGAGATTGCAAAATATTGTGAGATATGTTCTAATTAATTGTTTCAATAGAATATCCACAACAGTTCACAAATCATACATGTGGATAATCCAGTGCCATGATTAAAATTGCATACTTATCTAATAAGAATCAAAGCGTTCACCCTTCCATGTGCTTGTTAAATCCTTCAAGCCACCCCACACACATCCACGCACACACGCGCGCACACGCGCAGACACATACATAATTTGAACATATACATTTAATGCTTTGGTTGTAGTGCTACCGATGACAAAAGAAGATTGTGTGCTTGTCGTTATATATAATTTGATCATATGCATTTAATTCTTTGGTTGTAGTGTTAGCGATGACAAAAGAAGATTGTGTGCTTCTTGTTAAGATGGAATGTATGATGAATGACAAAAGATGTGAATTCAATGTGGGGTTTGAACACTGTAATATAGCAGAGACATCACTGCTAAAGCACCGGTTTTAAACTCTTAATCATGGTGCATTCTCGCCAGCATAACTGAATTCTAGTGGATTTTCTCCATTCTTGGGCCTTCAACTTGTCATCATAAGCAAATTAAACCAAGCCTTTGAACCCATTAAGAATGAAGCATTCATATCCATTAATGAACTGCCATGGAAGAAACTTGAACTAAGTGTGGCAGTGGATTGCAGCGAAATTGCATTTTATTTCCGCAATCAAGTTGGTGTTGTTGACAGACAAGCCAGGGGCCTACCATTTACGGATCGCCACTATTGAATACAACAATTATTTAATGACAATGTTATACTTATTGGTTCATTCTTAACATGCTAGCTGAAAGCATCCTTCGTTGGCATCCAATGACTTTAAATTGAGAAAATATTTCCAACAACTTGGTTATAAATAGAGATTAATAAACATTTATTACAATGAACTTCCCTCGTAGTGTGGCTTGGAATTAAAATATATGCATCAATCAAGTAAAATTTATGGATTTTATTCAGTTGTTTCTCCATGTTAGCAGCTCCATGTTATTTGTCTTTCAAATGCAACATTAGTGAAACCACAGAAAAGAGCTAACATGCATGCATAAATACAACCCATAGGGTGATATGAAATTGAATCAGTAACATGCTTCAAATAAACCATTATGACCCTCATTGCAAATTGTTAATAACAAATGAATGAAGAACTTGGTTATTTGCAACTCAATCAAAACTCTCAAATTGTAGCATATCCTATGTTACAAACTTGGCAGATTGCCTTGAAATCAAATTCTCAATGATTAAAGCTAGTTTCTACTAAGCCTTCTCAACACCCAAGCCATTTTTATCAATCAGTGCACAAAATAATGAAATAAATACAGGATTCCTTTCCAAACATATCTTAAAGTCATCCCAGCTCACTGCCTCATCATTGTCAACATCAAAAAGCTTAAAAATTTGATATACCTACAAACAGAACAAATTCAATCAGGTTATTGGCATGAGAAGTCAGAAAGGTCAGTAGAAAAAAGAAAAACTTATCAACAATTCGATTGTTATAATTCACTAAGCATTATGAAACATAAATCCACTGAAAGCTAGATAAGCTTTAAGAGAGAAATTTTAACGACTGCTCTACAGACCTGTTCAAGCACAAATTGAAGATTTTTCCAGAGTTAATAACTTAAAATATCCCAGAAGCAGAAACACATTGTCTGAGTTGACAAATGATTATTCTCTAGGCTAAGTGCCGCCAATATGATTGTTATTAAGAATTGGCTCAAACAAATAAATAAACCACATCAGTAAATAAAGTAATTCTCAAGCTTCTCAAATTTTCTTACATAATGTGTTTAGCACTGAAAGATAATCTTCAATAAAAATAGTGAAAAACTTTCCCAAAACTACGAGGTTAAATATGCTGGTAGAAAAATAAAGATAGCATCAGACTGCAAGATACAAATGGAAAATCAATAGAACTGAAGATTAGGAAATGAGCTACTGCCGTCCAGAAGACCCCTATCTGAAAACGAAGCATATAACATATTGGTGCATGAGATAATTCAAGACTTGTAATTGAAAAACATTTAGCCTGCATCATGTGCAGTTATACAGGCTTGCATGCAAACTGAAGGAAACTTTCACTATAAAAAGTAATAAATTTTTAACATTGCAAGTGTAATTGGAATTATTGGGGTAATCTGTACATCTGGCGATCGCCCTATCATATGTGTCATTATGTACTTGTAATTATGGCCAAGGCCATATTTATTTCATTTATTGTATACTGTGTTTATGGTTAAGTCTGACCTAGTCAAACTCTATATGTAGGCTCAATAACCCTCTTGGTGTGTGCTCTTATTATGTGGGCCCATAGTCCCTCTTAGTCCTTCTTGAGGATGCATCACCTAACCTGTGTCTGAATACACAACTCAAGCTCTAATATGTATCATCTGATCTTGTGATGTTCTTGATCTAATATATAAAAGAGCATCAGGGTGTTGAAAACTTGACAAAAAACTCAGAAATTTAGTGCACCTAACAGCCAACTGAGAAAGATGTCAAATCTGAGCTTAACTCAGCCCAAACACTTAGCACAAATCTGATATCAGTCTTCAATCCTCATAAAACAAAACAAATATCACATGCATGTAAATTTCATGTTTCTGCAAGCTGATATACTGTAACTAAGTAAAATTTGCAGCGGGATAAAAAATAACTCAAAATCAGCAGACTGTAAAAAAGTGTTCAACACATTAAAACACAGGAATTTTTGGTCAAATTTGACCCTGGAAAAACCCCCGTCAACCCTTGGGGAAAACCAGTCAAGAGAGATCTTTTTATTATTTTCTTTAAGAGAGAAAGTACAGCAGTAATCTATTCAACAGTGAGACAAACTTATCTCAGACCCAGAAGACCACAACAGTGCCTCGAAAACAGTGCTGAAGCTGCCTCAAATTCTGAGTAAACTGTCTTGAAAATCGTGCCTTCTCAGCCTTGTATGGACTGTCAACTTTCAGCCTGTACCTTTCCTTGATTTTTGTGCCCAGAATCAATCTTTCCTTCTCGGTTTTGGTGCTCAGCTCAAACAGAAATTAATGCCCTCGAAATCTGTGCTTTCTCAGCATTGGAAATCGTGCTCAACAGCTACAGGACAGAGCTGTATGGTCTGCATTAATGGCTGTTCATATCCCTCAAAATTCATGCCACTGTTACTCCTCAAACAGTGTGCCTTGCTCCTCGAATTTTGTGTTGACAGCAAGAAGAAAAAACTCAGCTGTGCCTCTCCTCGAATTCTGTGCCAGTCATACTCAGGAAAATGTGCCTCTGCTACAGTACGGAACTGTCTTGGAACTCGTGCCAGCTATCTCAGCCAGTCTCTCTCTCAAACTCGACCTCTTGCTCCTCTCAAGCAAATCGACCTCTTCTCCAAAGACTCTCTCTTGGGAATGTGTGCCAAAAACTGAAGTCTCATGTACTTTTATTTACCCTATTAGGGTTTTTCTCATGACTTTTCACTTCAATGGACGAGATTAGATCTTGGCCAAGAGATCTACGGCTGGAATCTAATCTCTCATTCACTTAAATCTCCTAAGTGAACTTTAGACCAAATTTTCTTTTCGAAAAAGTCACTTAACCCTAAATATTAAAAAGTACACTTTATGACTTAAAGTCACTTTAAAAACATATTAAAGTACAACTCACTTTAAAATCATAAAGTCACATCAAAAAGGTACTTTAATAAAAAACACATTACTAAAGTCACTTTAGGAATATAACTGAGACTTCAAGTTATTGACCCCTGCACCTAGGCACCTGATGCAGGAGTGCCACCGAGCTATCAAAAGCTAACAAAGGGCACTTAATTTTTGTTGGCTTTTCTTCTAGTTGGCATTTTCATTTGGGCACACTTGTGCATTTATGTTTTCATTGCACTAGTGCTTGGTTTTTGGCATTTGCTCTCCCTCCAGCACACTAGACCTATCTCTCTATTGCACCTGTAAAGAGTTTTTTTTTGCAGAATTTGGGTGTGATAAGATTTCGTCAATTATCTTGTTGACCCTCATAAATCTCAACATGGTATCTGTTACCCCCATTTTCATGGGTGTACACTACAGCCATGGTAGAGCAGTTATGGGCACTTCTAGGCCCTTAACCAAGGCAGAAGAAGGCTGGAAACAACAGGTCGGGTTACCTTTGCATCATTCTGGACATGCAAACAATTGTTTTCCCAGTTCTGGCCTCAAAATCATCTACAGCAAGCAGATCTGGGCATGATAAACAAGAAATTATGCAGCAACCTTGTAACAGCAGTTCTCAGCATGTGGTGTATCTGCTTGAGGTGGTCGGGTTTGTATTAATGTGGAGACTCGGGTTCAAATCCCTGTGGGTATGACTGTAAATATGGCATTGTAAATATAAAAAGTATTTCTAAAAAAAACAGCAGTCCTCGGCAGTCTAACAGTCGAGACTTGGTCAGAACAGCATAATCCTTGCACTCAAAATTGTGTGGATCAAGCCCAGAAGACTTTTGCAATATCAGCTGATGAAGAATTCATGGCATGACAATTGGATATTGAACCTTAAAGAAGGAAAACGAACTGAGGGACAGCAACAGGATTATCTGGGAGCATTTAGACCTGCAAGAGAATGGTAACAGTTATGAAAATTGCCCAAAATCAAATTCTGGGCATGAAACCGAGGACAGAAAGACATTATACCCAAGTCTTAGCACATTCTGAGCAACCCGTTATGTGATCAACAGCATCAAAGAAACAGACCTTGGTGCCAGTCACTCCTCTAAGAAACCTTTTCCTTATCCCTGAAAATGATCAGAACTGTAAATCTCTTCTTGTGCATCAATTCAGAGAAATTACAAGCAAAGTCTGGCATTCTCGGAATTTCAAATAAGAAACGGTTTCAGGATAAGTACGCAGTCAGATCCTGTGGAGTTCATGTCTCCGATTCTAAATAATGTTGGGCCGCCCGTTTAAAATGGTTGCTAAGCAAATGAGAAGGGGTGGTCAATCTTATTCTTCTGCTCCGTGCATGCACCTTGATGACTTCGTAATGGGAGAAACTTGTATATCGGAGCCTTCAATGCACAGAGAACGGCCATGCTAATAAAGGGGAAGCACCCAGCTCTCAGAAATGTTTATTTGGACATTGAAACTGCCGCCTCTGCTCATAAAGAAAAGAGCGCTCCTATTATCTTATGAACAGAAGGAGCATGCACAGGGAGCATCTATGCCAGAATCATTTATGAAGCTTCAAGAGAAGGGCCTCCACATACTCCACTGGTGGCGGTTTTCAATCTGCATGTTTCAGCAATATATATTCACAGTCTGTGGGATCCGTGTGAAGATATTCTGGTGTTGATCGCTCTGTGCACAAGATAAATTATGACATCAATTTGGGAGCCATGGGTTTTCATTTATTTCTTCGTAGAAGCTTCCAACATACGGCGTGGAGCCAAACCATCTCATTTCGTATCCCCTTCGACTGTTATGTTACGTGGAGCAGTTGTTGAATGTGAAATTCTATGTCACAGCAGATCTAGAGCTGAGGATACCTCACAAAGAAAGAATGAATGAGCAGAAAATTTGAAGAAGAGTGAAAACTGTAGTAAAAAAGAGCAGAAGAATAATAATGCAGCAGAACTCAGATAGGAGCAGAATAATATCACATGTTGCAATTATCAGTATAATAAACAATGATGTTACAATGGAGAGAATTTGAATCATGCACGAGAATTCGAACCTCAATTGGTCTAGCATAGGGATTATCACAACTAGAGTGCAACTCAAAGTCAACTGAACTGAACCTAAACTCAGCTAACTGAAGTCACAATCAGTTAACTGACTAAGGAGGACGTAATAGTGAGTCTGTCATGCATGCCAGTCAAAAGGGCGCATGAGGCCACAATCAATGGCATCCAGAGCTCTAACCCCCCACAAGAGTCAAATAACTCAAGTGGACTGCACTGGAACACTCATTAGGTTCCTATAAAATAGGGAACTGACTGAAGTGGTCCTAAAATGATGCATGCAGGGCTCAGAATGTGGTAGATGGATCCTGGATGACATCTGCACATCACTAGGGGGAAAATGGCATCATCCATAACTAGGAAAAATAAATAATGCTAGGTAGGACAAGGATGGAGTATTGAAATATCCTAACACCCCCCCTTAATCCATACTTTGCATCCTGGGCCTTGGTTACTAATACCAAAGGTCACCCATACAATCAAATAAATGATAAAAAATAAAGAATTGTCCATGAACCAAGGAAATGGGGAAAAACCTCATGGGAAAAATACCCCCCCTCAAAAAGAACAATAGTAGGGAACTCAAAGAACCTTCATGCTAAGTAGAGAAGGAAAAAACTTTCCTCAGTGAAAGCCTTTGCAAAAATATTAGCAAGCTACTCCTCTGTAGGATAGCAATGCAAGTGCTAGATCTAGATCTGCTCCTCTGATGTGCCTCCCACTGTGTAGAAATTGTATTTGCCAAAACAAGTCTTTCAGGAACCCTTCTTGCTACTGGAGCGAATGGCGCATTGTGGTCCAAATCATGACCCTTTGAGTACCTTTTGTCAGACAATCGAGATTGTTTCCTGGTTGTAGATCCCCCATGGAAAGTCTCTCCAAGAGATTGTGGATCAAACCCCACCTATTGTCCGCCGAGATGCACACCAGCAACAGAAATCTTTCGAAAGTTGTTCCCTCACTACAAATGGGAAAGGTGTGGCCTTGGGGGCAAGCAATGAGCCAGGTACTGTCACGTGAATCCCAGCTCCTCCGTTTAGGCAAACTCCTAACGAAGCCAAGGGGGGTAGACCCTACAAAGAGTTTCTAAGGCTCTTTTGTTTTTTAGATGTTTTGAGGTGAGGTGATGCGGATGGGTGTTGTTTAGGCGTTTTATGATAATCACAGATTTACAATATCAAATTATACAAGCAATCCACGTTGCAATTACAAAACACGAGGCTTGAAACGAACAATATATGATGATGACTTGGAAACTAAAAGCATCCACAGATAGATAATGATTTAAGCAAATATAAGGGACAAATGGTCCAAATCAAGCTGATACATGTAAGTTTTGAAGACCAGTACCAAATGGAGTCAATAAGTGTTTGGGGATGCTGGAAAATACAAGTCTCAAAAGTAATGTTCGTGAGATCATTTTGAAATTGTTCTTGGTTTATTTTATTGCAAATTTTAATGATGATCTTGTTTTAGGTGTCTTGGAAATCTAACCGGAAGAAGTACTCTAGGTGGCCCCGTTCAAGGACATGACGGACCGGCCTGGATCACAGAATAGGTGTTCAGGGAACTTAACCAGCCACAGTGTCTCAGGTTGGGTTTCCTGGCACCCTCACTAGGAGTTCCCCACTTTTGAGTACTTATCGAATCAACGCCGGTTCGTTGGTTATGGGATGAAAATTTTATTAAGATTTGAATCTTGTGCGATTAGGCAACCAACACCATTTCTAAGTATTCCAACCCCTTTCAAGGTTGGCCAGAGCATACGTGGCGTGGAGAAATGAGTAAATTCAAATTTTATTAGGTAGTGTGAGTTGTGAATGATTTTATTACAACACAAAAAAAACTCTCCGACAGAGAGCGCTCTTGACTTGTCTTATGACAGAGGTTCAAGAGTCTTATGATGCACGGAATTAAAATACTGTACTAAAAGTAAAATCTAATCTACCCAAGAATCTCTTTCAGGTCAAAGACCGTACTCGGGAGAGCATGCGGGTAAGTAAAATGAAAGCAAAAACAGCTCTCCGACAGAGAGCACTCTTGATCCACTATTGGTGAGATTCAAGAGATTTCTACTTTAAACAGTTTTATATAAAAAATAAACTACTTAAGCAAATGATGAACAACTAACAATCACTTGGAAAATGAAGCTAAACTAGCAATTAGTTTCTAAATGCAAAAAGGAACTAAACTAAAGAAGAAATAAACAAGAGACAAAACACACTTCCCCAAATGGGGGAAGTTGGATGTGGGGGCTTAAAAACCCCACTTGCTTTTTATTAATAAGTTACAATGCTTTTTTGGGTTTTTTGGGAACTTGTCAAAAAGGTTTTGCTTGCTCGGTTCGTTTGTTTATCCCTTTTGCTCTTCTCTTGCTAGTTTCTCTTTTCGTTTCCCTGTAGATAAGAGCTCTTAACAACAACTAATTAGACTGTTAGAAAAAACCAATTTTGACTTATGATAGGAAAAATGAAAATAAAAGAGATGAGAGATGTCAAATGAGATAAGTAAAAGGCCAAAAACAGAGAAATAAAGCCAAAAATCAGAGCTTGAAAAAGTTGGGAAATGCTCACTTTTAAGGGTGGAAAATGCACGTTTTTCAATGAAAAAACTTGAAATTGTTTAGGAAAAAAAATTTGGAATTTTTTTAATATTTTAGGCTAATTTCTAGAATTGGAAATTAGAAGAAAATTACCAAAAATCAGCAAAAAACCAGCAAGCTGAAAAGGCATGCTTTTCGAGAAAATGATGAAAAATTGAAGAAAAAATTGAAATTTTTGTAAATTTTTAGGCTAATTTTTAGAACTGGAAAATAGCAGAAAAATGCCAAAATCAACAAAAAACAGCAAGCTGGAAAATGCCAAAAAATGGCACTTTTTTTAGAAAAAGATAAAAAATGAAAAAATAAAAATTTGGAAATTTTTTACTGTTCTAAAATAATTTCCATAATTGAAAAAAGGTGTAAAACTCAGAAAAAATCAGCAAGCTAAAAAGTGGAAAATTTGCACGTTTTTCAAGAAAAATTGTGCATGTTTTCCAAGGCAAAAAAAAGAGCAAAAATGACTTTTTTGCACTGTCTTAGAAATTTCCAGCTAGCTGGAAATACGCAGAAGACAATGCGGAGAGAGAAGTGGCATGCAAAACAATGCGGCAATTGGGCACAAATCCCAATGTACTTCTTCAAGGCAAGACTTTGGTAAAAAATCAAGAGTTTTGGACACAAACTTAGAAGTATTTTGGCACTCTAAAAAGATGAAAAAAAATGGAGAATCAAAAAAGAAAAATGGATTTACAAGCTTGAAAGATGAGACTAGATCTTTTTAAAAGAAACTTGAGAAATAAATCTAGATTTAAAAAATAGATCTAAGGCTAGAAAGCCTAGATCTACCTTAGTAAAAGAAAAACAAGCTAAAAATAGAGATTTTGATGAACTTGAGATCTTTTACAAAAAGTGGAAATGAGAGATAAAAACCTTGTGCTTGAGATCCACTTGTGGTAGCCAAGAAGAAGTTTGATTTAACTTTGATGGTGGGAATGAGAAGAATCCAAGCCCTTCTTTTTAGATCTTTGGATGAAGATGAGATCAATTGAAAGCCATTGAGCATTCAAGGATGAGGATGCCTTTGAAGTCTTTGAAGAAGGGGGAGATGTAAACTAGCTCATCCCTTACTCCAAGATGTACCTGAAACTTGTTAATAACACACTTAAAAAGAAGAGGAAGATCTTAGTATGTTAGTACAAAAATAAATCCAAAGAGCATGTATTGAGTCCAACTAAAGCATGCTACTTCAAAAAATATTTAAATACCAATCATAAACAAGTAAATTGATCCACAAATACTTGCCTTATGTGCTTGAGAAAACAATCCTTCTAAGCTAGATCCAATCTCTAATCAATAAGCATGCATAAAATTTGAAAAATATTACCTCAACAAGGCACCATGAACCATGCATGCACCAATTTGACCTCCAAAGTCTCAAACTTTATTCCAATGTTGCACAAAGGCAAAAACTATTACACAGTAAACGGGCAGAGGTTTCTTGCACAAATTAACCACACTAAGAGAGCTCATGGAGCCTCTCTTTATACAAAAACTAGCCATCATTAGCCTAATTCGAATTGGCAAAGGAAGAGAACCAATATCCCAATCAAAATCCAATCAACACCAAGCTTGGAGTGAAGCTCCAAGTCATAACTCGAGTTTAAAGTAAAGGAGATGGGGAGGTGGCCTCCACCTTGGCAAGGCTCCCCCCATCCCTTCCTTGGAACCTCCTTCATACTAATGCGTGATTGCCACATGGAAAAGTTGTGATCTATGGAGGAATGCATGACCCTTTAGAGGGAGACAAAGCCTGCGTTGCATTGATGGAGACTCGAATCTTGTGGAGTCATGACTAGAGATATCCCCCCAAAAAAAGGAAGGCGCCTCCCATAGCTTTAAATGCCATTTCAACAATCCACTCAAACTTTGCCATCACACCAATTCGTGATTGTACACGAGGAGAGCAAATTTACTCATTGAAGATCTCTTGCAGTGACTGGATAGTGAACTGAATGCTTTTTGGAGTTGATTGGAATCTTCATGAATGCTCAGTGCCATGTCATTTAGCATGTTTGTTTATTCAATTTGGATTATTTTGGAGAGATTTGGATTATCTCCAAAATATTCATTTTTTATTATTTTAATTAATATTTCTCTTTTATTGAGTTTTTTGAGAAAATATTAATTAATAGGCTGAATGACTTTCCGAAACTTAGGCTAAGTGGGTTTGGGGTTCAAATATGATTTTTGGCTTAGGAATTAAGCCTCCAATCTCTGAAATCCATCCCCAAACGACTGACATATTACAAATTTGATTTTTCGAATTAAATATTTGGAAAAATAATAATAAAAATAATAAAAAATAAAACTCATCCAACGCGTCCGGTAAAAAAATTTCGGACATTGTTTTTAATGGATGAGGGACCTAGGAAATGACCATTTAAGATATACATGGTGTCTAGTAGGTTCATATACATCAGTTGGACTCTAATAACCCCCCAAGGCTCAGACTTTCAAAATCAGGCATTCCAGCTTTGGAGGAAGCGGAAGAAAACCTCCTCGATTATTACTCGGCTATAGCAAAGCATAATTGACAAGGGAAAAAAACTCCCTGGAATGCCTTAGTTGATAGTCAAGTCATGGGGAACCGAGTCACTCAAAACCCTACTAGCACACTTATTACAAACCCCATGGGGCCATGGTCATTTCTGCAGAAAAATAAAACTGGCTAGCCAAAATTGGCTAGTCACCACAATCTGAACCCCTGATACTCTGGAAGTGAACACTGATGATGTTCCAACATTGGAGGCTCAATGGAGGTTCAACTATTGTACAATATAGTGTTGGTAGTACGGCTGTCGTTAGACCAAAACCCGCAGGTGATTGGTAAACTCACCACTGCCAGATTTCAAGGATCCACGAGAGGCGATTAGTCCCTTGTCACGATACACTGGGGAGCGCTGACTACTTGCAATTTCGTGCAACAATATCCCCCTCAGCGCGAGCTGAGTGTGTATCGAACTCGTGACCTCTTGCTCTGATACCAATTGTTGGTAGTACGGTTGCCGTTAGACCAAAACCCACAGGTGATTGGTAAACTCACCACCGCCAGATTTCAAGGATCCACGAGAGGCAATTAGTCCCTTGTCACGATACACCGGGGAGCGCTGACTACTTGCAATTTTGTGCAACATATAGTTGGCAACACCACCATCATGCAGCACCTCTCTGAGAGAAGTGGATCTGTATGACATAGTGCAAGTTTTGCATGATACTGAGATCTGGTGGTTCTATGGTCAGATGGATCCCCAACTGTGTTACCAGCAGCTACAAGGACTTTGTGAGCCCATATTGGCCTTGGCCATGGATTGGGAGCATGTGTTGGATCTGGATTTGAATCTGAATCTCCTTGAACTTTATTCTCAACATCAAGATCTTGATCCTCATCTTCATTAGAAGAGGTATCACTCTGATCTTCATCAAATTCCGATGGGGTAGGCAGAGAGTATGGCAAAAAATGTGAGAATTCATATGCCTTGGAGGCATGGTTTGCAAACCCTTTCCCTATAATCTTCCCAGTGGATATCTCTGCAATCTCAACTGTGTCAGGACCAAAGACCACTCTCTTCGGTGAACCTGTGTGAGTCATCTGATATACAGACAACAAATTTGCCGACAAAGAAGGCACAAATAGAACATTCTTGAACTTGCCATGCTCCATATGTACTATGCCCTTCCCTTCAGCAGAAATCTGAGAGTTGTCTCCCATGTGAATAATCGGACCACCTTTGAGAACTAGAGAAGAAAATAATTCTCTAGAGGCAACCATGTGGTTGGAGGCTCCTGAATCTATGAGAAGGGTTTGTGATTTTGAAAATCCAGCCTTCAATGCATGGAAACTCTCATGACCATCAAACTCACTTCCAGAATCAGTCTCTCTTGCACCTTTTGGGAGGGCAATGTTGTACTGTTCAAGAAGCTTGGTCATCTGATCTATCTTCTTCTACATGCAAGATCTCTCTGGGTGGCTTCCTTTCTTGCAATAGGAACACTTGGATTTCTCAAATCCCTTATGTTTGTCCTTCTTAGAGCTACAGGCTCCTTCTGATGGACTTGACTTGGCATTCTAGTTGGGTTCAGATTGCCTCTTATCCTAGCCTTCCATCAAATCCTAGCCTTCCATCAAGCCAAGTCGCCCATGCATGGAGAGCACGCATTTCTCAAGAGATAGATGACTGAACTTAACTGGATTGATTGGATTTGTCTATTTTGGAGCTCAGTTAATTGCCAGATGACTATCCAATCATTTTAGTTTAACTCTAATTCACCTTCGGACATCCTCCTTTGTTTTAGGAACTTGTCCTTTTATTAATAAATGTCTTTTTTATATTTATTGTCTTTTTTTGGAGAATTTGAGTAAATATCAATTTTCTTGATAAATACTTACTCAAAACTTAGGAAAAGTGGGTTTATGGGTTAAATGGGTGCTCTGGCTTAGAAAATGAGTCTCCATTTATCAAAATCCACCCACAAACCACTTAATTATTACAATTTGAATTTTTCCAATTAAACCATAGGAAAAATGGTTTAATTAATTGAAAAAAATAACTTTTTAATAAAAATTAAAAAATCGTCCATGATCGCGAAAATAATTTTTTTTATAACTTGATTTTAAACACCTAGGGACCTAGTATATGACCATATGACTTTATTATAGTGTCTAGCATGTTTATATATGTTATAAATTGGACTCTAATAACCCCCCAAGGCCTAACCGCCAAATTCGGGCATTCTAGCTTTGGAGGTGTAGGAGAAAAATTCATCGATTATACTCGGCTAAAGGCAAAGCATAATTGACAAGGGAAAAAACTCCCTGGAATACCTTCTTTGGTTGTTAAGTCCGAGGGAACCTTGTCACTCAAAGACCACCATGCTAGCACACTTTATTACAAACCCCGTGGGGCATGGTCATATAATACAAAAATGAAAAAGATGGCCCAGAAAAGGCCAAGACTTGAACTTCTTAACTCTGATCAACACAAAAAAACAGTACAACACTGGCGACTCACTAAAGTCCAACTAAAGTGCAACTCAGTTGGTAACACTCATAATTTCGGGTTACAGTATGTTATCACACAAACTCTAGCTCTTTCGAAAATGGTTGTCCCAACAGGGATGGTAGAGGTGAACAGCTAGGAAGGTGTAACCAACAGTAGCCAGGTCCTCCATCCAAGGGACAGAAGTCACGTCGGACAAGGCTACAGTCACTTCAGACAAGGCTCAAAGCCAAGTCAGGGGGGAGACCCCACTCAACCGGTGATGGTTGAGGAACAAAAATACACCCTGACCCAAAGATAGAAAGTAGTACAAGCAGGCAATAGGTGCAGATGAAGTTCTAAGTCTAACTCCAAGCAAGAGATGGGCACAATCGGTAAAAGAGGAGATGGTGTGAAAGAGACTAGCAATCAATTATAATGGAATGAACTGATAAGATTAGTGATTGCAAAGCTGAAATAGACTAGAACATAGTGAGCTAGAAGCGAAAACAATGAGATGAATCTGCCCAAAGAAGAGAGTTAATTAGTGTCAGAATGGACCTAGGGCAGCAAACAAAACGTGATCTAAAATACTTCTAGTGATTGGGAGTTTTATTTCTTAGCATAAAATAATGATTTAAAAAATTATACAAACTACCCAGAACCCCAAACTAACCCAAGCAAGCAGCAAGAGAAAAAAGCCCAAGTGGGGCATTTTTACCAAGTGAACCAGTGCTAAATCTACGAGCAAATGGAGTCTAAAAGAACTGAAACTTGATTCCCTAAGATAAAATGGTGTTTTGGACACGAATCAAGACTACCCACAACCCAGAAAGTTACCCAACAGTGTGATTGGCTGAAATGCCCAAGGAGGGCGAATTCAGTAGGTGACCAGTGCCTAGTTCTAAGGGTAAACGGGGTCGGATTTAAATGAAACTTAAGATATGGAGGTTGAAGCATATATCATTACTGGGTTTTGAATTAAAAAGAATTCCTATGGTGAAAACTTGTGTTTTGTATTTTTATGGGTTTTTTTATGTAAATTTTTGCTCAACACACACAGTGAAATTTTGGAAATAAGAGACCAGCAAGAGAAACCTACTTGAGAGTGAATGAGATGGATGAAATTGCTGAAGACTAGCTCCCAAATTCAGTTGTTGAGCAACCAGGTGTTCCCTTGTTGCTCAAGAGAAACCTACTTGAGAGTGAATGAGATGGATGAAATTGCTGAAGACTAGCTCCCAAATTCAGTTGTTGAGCAACCAGGTGTTCCCTTGTACGTTTGAGCTCCCAGCTGGCCAAATACGCCCTAGCTACCTGCCACAAATAAGATGAAATCAGTATATGCAGCAAAATAGTTAAACAAACTAGCAAGTAAATGACTGAAAATAGAAAAATTGAAAAGCATTAAGCAATGACAACTCCCTTTTGTTGATACTCTGAAAGAAACCAGCAATTGTGGGGTTCCCACTCCAAAAACTGCGCCCTCCTCCAACTGTCTTCTTCACCTGCAAATCGATTTGGCCAAGGAAAGATAGGAAATACAACAATAACCTCTCAACAAAGCTAAGGCAACTAGATATCAATCAAACAATCCACATCCATGCATAAACTCTCAAGAAATCAGTAGAAGAATGGCTCTATATCATCAAAACTCAAGTGTACAAATGTGCCAAGAAAGGGAGAAATGGGAGAGCATCTCTCTTAAGTAGAGAATGCCTCCTCTCAAAACCTAATTCCCTCCAAAATGGAGGGCTGAGATCAACCCCCCATCAACCAAAACGAATGGAGGAGATCAGCTCAAGAAGGGGGTGCGAATTGCCCATCTATAACACACATATGGAGTGAGGGGCCCATCGTGGGGCCATACAACAAATAAAACAAGTGTTAGGGGGTGTCGATATGATGTTTTATCCCCCTAACACATACACCCAAGGTCCCACATCAAATACAATGCAAATCATGAATTTCACTAAGTGGAAAAAACGCCCCCATGGGCAAATTCGCCCCTCATGGTGAGCTGGGCAAGAGAGGGCCCCACAATACATAAACACCATGTCAAACATTACCATTTTACCTTAGAAATTACCTTTACCTTTGCCAACCATTGATTTTTCCATTTGCCTATAGTTGCCTTAGTCAAATTCTGATTTTCCATGTAATTTTTGTTGGTTTATATGGCTGAAGATGAAATTTGGGCTTTTGACCCGCTTTTATTGCTCGGATCACCGAACTGTCTGCTGCAATGCGATCATGGACCCCAAAAGTAGTAGGGATGACCACTCGAACGACCCCGATCCATCACTTAGGCATTATTTGCCCAAAATCCATCATTTTTAATTAAAACAAATCAAAATTGACCAATAATAATTAAAAATTTCTCAAATGCTTCGGTCTTTTGCAATTCTGACACCTGCATGCTCATATGGGATCCCTGTAGATAATAATTGACCGAAATCGAAATTCCGATCGCAACATTTTTTTCGGGCCCATTTTTGGCCTAGTCCACTCAGTTTGACCAAGTCAAATCTGGTCAACAATAGTGCTAGCTGAATACCTGTATGCAATCATGGAGTGACAAGGCTCAATTATACAAGTTAGTACATTACTAAGCAATACAATGATAACATGGTGATCAAAACTACATTAAATCTCGAGATAATACAAGGCCCTGGTGAGGTGGGCCCACCACCTCCAAAAGACTAAAATGTTATTCACATCTTATAGAATTGACCACTTTGCTGACTTTAGGTGATGTGGACAACAAGGAAAAGGACACGGGAAGACAAGGATGAAGATCATGTGACCCTTCGGACAACTCGGGAAAGCGGGGTCCACTGAGGTAAGTATGCCATAGCATAACACAGGGAAGGGAGGTGCCTCACAAATGGGTATAGTGCAGGGAAACCACCACTAGTCATCTAACAAGTATCTCACAACTCACATCCGTATCCAAAGACTCCGTGAGGTTCTTTTCTAGAGCCGCCAAACTGGGTGTCCACTGTCCGACAAACCGTAACTTGAGACTCTAGGGGGCAATCTTGAGCTTTTCCCTTGCACCCTCTCACCTCCTTGCCCCGCAGGACTAGGTGAGGAATAACCACTATAAATGCTGACATGTATGGCTGACCTAAATCCATGTGTGTTCACAAACACATTGCATGCATTTTACAATGAGTTTCATACTTAGCCCTTTTTGGCTAGATTTTACATTTATAACATAATGGCCCTTTTGGCCTGATTTACATTTATTCATTTCTTCATTTACATCAAGGCCCTCTTGGGCTACATACATATCTCAAAAGATATAAACATGGTGCTCATACTGCAAAGGTAATGGGGGTGAGCAATACATGCTTCAATGACCAATGGGGAACACCCGATGAGGCTACACAATCCTAACTGCATTACAACATCGAGGGCAACCGACAGGAGCAAATCCTAGGTCTAAAAGTGTATCTCACACACTAAAGAGCCGAGGCACAATAAACAGGGAGTCATGGCAAACTCAGAGATCAGTGGGGAAGGGGTCCTCGGGATCACAAATCAGAATCCAAGTCGGGAACAAGTATCATGGATGAATCGGATGAGTGGAGAAAGTGATAGTGGAGCTAAAGTCAGCTACCGAGAGGGACTAAGTGATCAAGTCTATCCCAAGTGTAAGGGACATGACTCAGCGTGCATATACATAAGTCTAACAGGAGGGGTGGACTGACATCATCAAGGGCCCAATCACATCATACAATAGCTAGATCACTAAATATATCATCTCATGCAAAGTTAGCGTACTAACAAGTATAAAGAAGTCTAATCTACATCATGAGCAATAATCATCAAATGCAATACCTGCTGCACCATATACCTGCTGCTACTGAAGCTATCTCTGAGCTGGATCTCTGCTGAATCCGGGCAATCATAATAAACCAGCAATGTACTGTGATAGTCTTGATCAGAACAAGACTAGGCAACTATCTCAAATGGGCTTATGTCAAAGCCTGGCAAGGAAGAGGTGACCCTGTGGTAGATGGTAAGTGACAATGTCTGTGACACTGTCCAACTGTCTATCCCCCATGATATGTTTGCTAGGGGCAATCTAAACCAAAATGCCTCATCTGGAGGCGGCTGATCTCTGATCTGGAAAAAAAAGTACTGTGCGGTCCTCGACCGCACAGTCTGCAGTATGGTAGCTCCAGCTAACATAGATGTGATAACACAGTCCTATAAGGCAGCTCGTGGGTGTTGCATGCACACATCCCTCTCTGATTTTCGAACACCTACAGCAGTTGATCACTAAGGCAAATTTCGGTGGTCTGATTTTTGATATAGTTCTGAGGCAACTGCTTTGAGATTCGGACTGCTCACATATTCCTATGAACTCTAATTTTAAGTAGAGTGAATCTATGCTCAGTGAAAGGGCTAATCTTAATTCCATTGAATACACAAAATTTGAAGAGTATTAGTACTATGAAGAAGTGATCTGAGATCAGCAAATGATATGTATTATAAGGTTTACATATGATAGCACTTGATGGCAAAAATACATAAGTAGATCCTTGAGGACATATGCATCAGCAGAAATTGGAGTTGATGATAGTTGTTGCATGAGCAGAAATTGGAGTTGATGATAGTTGTTGCATGAACAGACATTGGGCACGAGCAGAAATTGGAGTTGATGACAATGACAACAGCGGATTGAGTTGATCAATATGTGAAGGCAAGTTGGGTCTTCCATCTCTTCTTAGTTGGAGCTAAGAAAACCAGGTTGGGCCTTGGAATAGGAGTTGGGGCTCTTCAGTCAACTGGTGCTGATGTAATCAGAAGATTGAATTCTTCATTGTATTTCATATGAAATTATAAATAAAGTTTACTACATTTATCTTGTGATGTGTCTATTATGATTTATGTTGATGACATGTAAATTAATGAATATTGATGTAGCTTAATGTGAAATGATAAACTCTGTCTAAGTTTTGAGAAGTGAAAATTACTATAAGTGCTAGCACACTAATTCACCCCCCCCTCTTAGTGTGCCATTGTGAACACCAGATCAAATCAGATAAAAGTACGTAAGGTGTAAGGTATAATGAACCCTAGATTTATGGATGAAGTCACCAGATGAGTTAAGGTTGCATCAAGAGGCTTATGAGATATAGATATTGACCCAATGTGATAATACAGGTGACTTAAGAGTTTAAAAGAAAGATCCAAGATCAAGGCACTAGCAAATGATCAAGATTTCTCCCTCCTTGGGAAATATGTCCAAGGTAGAAGTGTTAAAATTAAGATGAGGCTTATCTAGTACCTTTAGATGAGACTTGTTGGAGAGTATGACAGTATCTAAGCATCACAAGTCAAAAACCGACATCAAACAACCCAAAAAATGGCTAAGTATGGAAGTGTGCATGGATAAGGGAACAATGCCTAGGGATTTGGGCAAGATGGAGTCCCTTAAGGGTGACGCCATAAGAAACCCACCAGGGGATAGGCCTTAAGGTTGAAACCCAAAAAATCGTTCGCCACGATTTTAAGTTGTTTGAGCTAGAGAATATTTAGAATTTCTTGCAGTTAGGGTTTTGACAGTAAAATAAAATGGCCAATGGTTTGGAACTTCAAATAAATAAAATAAGTGTAAATCTTACTTGGAAAAACACTTTGATTTTGGGCACTTTCGGAACTAATAACTTGCTGGTTTTTAGCAGGTTGAAGGAAAAAGGGAGAGAAACTCTGGCAAAATTTTAAAGTTTTGGCCATCCAGGGCATCTCGAGACCTCTCTTGTTCTTGAATCTTGTTTTTCTAAAAGCCTTGTAAGCTTAGTGATCCTATTTTACAAAGGATCACAACAATCTCTCGATTGTAATAAGTGATAATAAAAAGAACAAGTGGGCTACCCAGCACCCACACCCCAACCCCCTTGGGGGTTTTGTGTCTTTGTGTGATTTTTCAATTTTTGCTTAGTTAGTTTTTTCCTTCAGTTTAATAAGTCAAAGTAAGGTTAAAATTAACTTTAGAAGTGTCCGATCCAAATATCGTCCCTCAAAGCGCACTCAGGACATAGGAACATCTAATCCTTTTTGCAGGCTGTATACTTTGTAAATTTTTATCAAGTTTCAATTCTTTCAAGTATTTTCTTGCAAGAGTAATAAACGCTAACCCACCATGCTCTACTGAAGTACTGAAAGAGAAAAGATATTTGTGGTGTAGTAATTAGTTCACTTTACTTCCAGTCTTTGCATTTCTTTAAAGTAACAAACCCAACATTGCTCTCCCGAAGTACGCTCTCGTCCT
Source organism: Larix kaempferi (assembly GCA_027924585.1). Classification (NCBI taxonomy): domain Eukaryota; kingdom Viridiplantae; phylum Streptophyta; class Pinopsida; order Pinales; family Pinaceae; genus Larix; species Larix kaempferi. The sequence goes on along the minus strand of BSBM01000579.1, from coordinate 6,710,091 downwards.
CACAGAAAGGGCTTTGCCTGACTACATGATCGGATGATCAGAATAAAGATTCCTTTCCTTTAGTAATTAGCATAACATTTTTATTTCAGTTGTTTATCCCTTTTAATCGGAACAAATATTTTGTTGTTTTACTCGAAGTATGCTATTTCCCTTTGCGGGCATTGGCGTGGTCCTTGGGAAATCATAAAAGAGTTGCAACAGCTTCTTAATTTCCACATCTAATTAAAAACTTATATTAATAAAATTAACAACCCTCAACATAGTGAAAATATGGCACTCGACAATTGAACATTATGTGGGAAAATTTCTCAGAAGAAGAAGGAACCACTGGAAAGTGACCTCGGGGCCCTGTTAGGCTACATCCCTGTTGGTTTAGTGTTGAACACCCCCTCGAGACTCCATTCTATCCCACACATCTTCGTCAGGAGCCACCCTTGATTAATTTTCGAACATTACTCCTTGTACCTCACGGTATATCTGGAGCTCCCCTTTTCCCCTAAATCAATCTCATCTCATAACAAACTAAAACTGATCAAGAAGCACTCGCAAAACATCTACAATACAACAGCACATTATTTCGACTCCACTATTGGCACTGATCTTGTTTACATTATTTCAATCTTTGGTTCATATCTCATGTGTTATTTAACTTATTTGATTACATTATGTTGTTGATCTTAATTCATATTTGCAAGTGACTTTCTCACTTTCAGTTAAATATTATTCAAACTCCTAAAAAACTTACCCAAACATGGGCGTCTTTGGATAAACTCAGAACTCTTTTTCTCTTTGTTTGCCATCTTTCATCTTGTCTGAGGCGATACCTCTCTTAGTTCATTTCTTTCGATTCTTATGCTAGGATCATATGAATAGAAGGCTAACAATCTAGCACAACTTCATTTGACCCATGCTTTTTTCTTAAGTTTTGTGGCTTTCAGGTATTCTCAAGTGCAAGAGCTCTTAGTTGGTCACTACATTCACCTGGCAGCAAGGCCCATTTGAGCTTTCTTTTGACTCCATTCGCCCCTCTGGTGTACTGGCACTGGCCTTTCCTTGAGAACTGATCCTCCCAACTTTCCCATCACCTATTTAAAACTCATTTTTCTATTACATTTGTTTCTCTAAGGCAGCCTCTTCATTTCACCTTATCCTCCGTTGCACCTGCCTTAGCGATCCTACCTTAGGGATACCTCCCTTGAGTTGGAGAAGAGCCAACCTGAAGCGAAGAGGAGAGGAGTGTGGTGACATTGGCCTCTCTCCTGATAGTTGTCATCCAGCTGGTGTGTTGCATTTTGGGCTTCAACACACGCATGCCAGTTTTGAGAGACAACATTTGCACACCAGCAGCAGAAATCTTTCGAAAGCTGTCTCCCTCACTGGAAGTGGGGAGAAGTGTGGCCTTGGGGAAAAGCAATGAGCCAGGTACTGTCACCTGAATCCCATCTCCTCCGTTTAGGCTAACTCCTAACGAAGCCAAGGGGGGTAGTCCCTACAAAGAGTTTCACTAAGGCTCTTAAATGTTTTTTAGAGTGTATGGTGATACGGATGGGTGTTTTTTTAGGAGTTTTTTTATTGATGATGACCACAATTTTAACAATTGAAATAAACACAAGATAATGAAGCAATCCACGTTGCGATATAAGACAAGAGATTTGAGAAACAAACACTTTGGTGAATTAAAGCAAGACAACCATGGAAATATAAATGCTCCAGATAGATAATAAGCAAATAAAATGATATCAAGGACCAGTGCCTTATGGAGTCAAAAAATAGTCTTGAGTGCTTCGGTTGCTTGATACAAGAGTTCAAAGTGATGATGTTTGTGAGATCGTCCTGCGAATTAATCTTGGTTTATTGAATGTTTTAGTGATCTTGTTTATTAAGGTTGTCAAGAACACAAGGATAAAAAGGGACAAACCAATCGGGAAAGATACTGGCAACCTCTTAGATGATAAGTCGAGATCACCCAGATTCAAGAGGATAAGTATCCAATGTTTGAACCGCCCCCGAGTTTAACCAGTGGATTCTCGGCACCACCTGTTTCAGGAAGCAACCTCAGTATTTAACGCCGATTTGCTTGGTTGGGGTAAAGTTTTATTAGGTTATCACTTATGAGATTAACAGATCTGACACCTTTCTGAGTACTAGCCCAACCCTTTCAGGTTGGCAGAGCATACGGGTGTCAAATAACAACCAAGATAAATTAATTAATGGGGGTGTGAGTTGGAATATTTTATTATTAGAGCACCGTTCAACTCTCCGATAAAGAGCGCTCTTGACTTAGTCTTAAGACCAAAGTTCAAGAGAAATGCAATAACTAAATGCTCTCCGACAGAGAGTGCTCTTGACTTGGATTTGGCCAAGTTCAAGAGGCTTTGTTTATTTTATGAAAAAGGGAGCAGTTGTAACTTGAAGAAATAAATGAAGCTTAATTTACTGAAAGTAAAGAAATGATAATAAGATACGACAAGATGCTCAATATAACTGAAAATAGACTTAGTATTCTACCAAACAATGTTAATCTAAAGTTGGGATCTACCTCCGAACAAGGTTGATCACTAAGAACCACTAGTCCTTGAGACTTTCCAGCTAGCTGGAACTTCAACAAGGAGGCTAATGGGGGAACGAGAAGCAACCACAAACCTATGTGGCCCTTGGGATAAAATCCCAAAGTTAGCTTACTCTAGTCAAAACTTGAAAATGGAAAATGATGAAAGTAAACAGTTTAATCTAAAGCATGAAATAAGAGATCTAAACTAGAAAAAACACAAGACTTCCCCAAATGGGGAAGAAAAACCCAAAAGTGGAGGACTCCTCCACTTAACCTTTTATTAAACAGATTACAATTTGCCTTTGGGAGTTAAACCCTTGAAAGGTCTTTTTGAGAAAAGTAAAAACAACTTAGTGCAATAAAACCTAAAAGCCCTTGAAGGCTAGTACAAAGGAGAATGGTTTTGGTTCTGCTGCTTGGTTTGGATCTTCTCCTTGAATGCACTTTGCTCTTCTTTGAAAATTGTTCCACAAGTTTATCTTCTCTTTCAAAGAGACCTACACAAGCTTAGTAAACACTCAACAAGCACCCATTAAATGTTAATAAAAATCAAATAAACTTGAAACTAAGTAAGTCTAGACTTGAAAAATAAGATCTAAAATGTGAAAAGCCTGAGATTTTGATTTGAATTTATTAAAATGGTAAAACGGACCAGCGAACAAACTATTTCTAAAAATGATAGGAAAGAGATCTAAACTATAAAAAATTCAAAATATTTTTTATATGCAAATTTATATCTTTTGAATGATACTACAAAAATGCAAGAAATAGACTAAGTGCAAAGCCCTAAATGAGATCTACAATATAAGATCTAAACTACTAACAAATAAAACCAAACTATTGCTAACTATTCAAACCTCTTTTTGATGTTTTGTGCTTCTTTAATGTGTTTTAGGGCACTTTCTTGAAGAAGAGCGAATGGAGGAAAGAGGAATGGCAAGGAGAGAGGGGATGGATGAGATCAACTAGGATGGCAAAAACGAATGCAAGGATGGATCTAAGATGAGAGGATAATGGGCTAAAACGAATGGGTGGATGGAGGAGAGGAGCACAAATGAATGGGTGAATGGAGCTAATCTAATGGAGATGGGCTTGAAGAGATAAGCTTGAAGGACAAGTAACCAAGGTAGTTGTTTTGAAGAGTTGATGGTGAAGCAAGAAACTCCTGTTTGCTTATGCTTAACAAACTGAGAACCCTTTGGCCACAAGTGGAGTGAAGGAGAACTTGCAAAAGCTCACAAAACCTTGAAAAATACCTGCAAATCACATATGATCAAGCGAAAAGAGAAGATATATATGCATGTGCTAGATTGTTAGCCCTCTAAACATATAAATCAAAACCAAAAATTCCTAAGCATATGAGAAATTACACAATATCACCTCAGAATTGTGATGAAGCATGGCCACCAAGAGGCCCCACGAATTGACCTCCAAAGTCACAATTTTATTAATATAGATCGAATTACAATTCCTCAGAGTTTCTTTGCAAAAAAGTCCATGAGAAGAGAGCCAAAATAGCCTCTCTTTATAGCATACTGGACACACCTAAACCCTAGGTTGAATTGGCTTGTATGAGAGCCAATGGCACAATCACGAATTCATACTCCAAGTCTAAATCTCAATCAACACCGAGTTTGGAGCTTAGACTCACACAACAACTTGAGTTCCAATCTATGTGGATGGGGAGGTGGCCTCCACCTGGGCAAGGCGCCCCCCATCTACCTCTTGGAAGCTCCACCATACCACACACTCATTGCCATGTGGCAAACTCGACCTCCAACCAAGAGATTGACATGAGGATGAAGGAATGCGTGAGCTTTAGTGATGGAAAGCTTGGAGTGCAACTAGCTCTTGACTTGGAATCTTGGTAGTTGAGATGGGGAGGTGGCCTCCACCTAGGCAAGTCGCCCCCCATCCCATTCAATGCAACCAAAACCAACACCAAATCGCATTAATTAGCTTGCCACATAACCAAATCAAGCTCTGCATGCAAGGTGGGTGAATTCTCAATTGGAGTCTGACTTGTGTTGATTGTATACTCAACTGAATGATGACTGAGATGATTGGAATCTTCATAAATGCTGAGTGCCATGTCAATTAGCCTTTTACTTTATTCCTTTTGGATTATTTTGGAGAGATTTGGATTATCTCCAAAATAATCATTTTTATTATTTTAATTAATAATTTCTCTGTAACTGGGTTTTATGAGAAATTATTAATTATGAGGCCTAATTGACATCCGAAACTTAGGATAGACCGGTCCGGGGATCATGAATGATTTTTGGCTTAAGGTTGGAGCCTTCAATCACTGAATTCAGATCCCGGATGACTGACATATTACAAATTGAAATTTTTCCATTTAAACTATGGAAAAATTTATTAAAATTTAAAAAATAATTAAAAACCCAAATTCGACGGACCCAGTAAAAAAATTTCGAAATTTTTTCTGAGGGTCCTAGGGACCTAGAACATGACCAACACCTATTCTAACAGTGTCTAGTAGGCTTATATACATCAGTTGGACTCTACTAACCCCCCATGGCTAAAATTTTCAAAATCGGGCATTCCAGCTTTGGAGGAAGCGGGAGAAAACCTCATCGATTATAGCTCTGCTATAGGCAAAGTATAATTGACAAGGGAAAAAACTCCCTAGAATACATTAGTTGCTTAATCCAGTCATGGGGAACCGAGCCACTCAAAATCCTACTAGCACACTTTATTACAAACCCCCAAGGGGCCATGGTCATATCGACTAAAAACAAAAACCGGCTAGCCAAAATTGGCTAACTGCTGCAATCTGAAACCCAGATACTCTGGAAGTGAACACTGATGTGTTCCAACACTGGCGGCTCAATAAGGTTTCAACTATTTGTACAAAATAGGTGATAACAGACTCCACTATTGGCACTGATCTTGTTTACAATATTTTAATCTTTGATTCAGATCTCATGTGTTATTTAACTTATTTGATTACATTCTGTTGTTGATCTTAATTCATATTTGCAAGTGACTTTCTCACTTTCAGTTAAATATTATTCAAACTCCTAAAAAACTTACCCAATCACAAAACTAAATCGCTTAAAAGCCTTAGTAATTCATAGGGACTACCCCCCTTGGTACAAAATAGGTGATAACATACTCCACTATTGGCACTGATCTTCTTTACATTATTTCAATCTTTGATTCAGTTCTCATGTGTTATTTAACTTATTTGATTACATTATGCTGTTGATCTTAATTCATATTTGCAAGTGACTTTCTCACTTTCAGTTAAATATTATTCAAACTCCTAAAAAACTTACCCAAGCACAAAACTAAATCGCTTAAAAGCCTTAGTAATTCATAGGGACTACCCCCCTTGGCTTCGTCAAGAGTTCTGCCTAAACAAAGGAGTTGAGTGTTGAGTGACAGTATCTCAACTCGAAACTTGCCCCCAAGAAACGCACCTAAGCAACCTGAAGATTTATGTTGTGATAACCCCCAAGTGCGTGTTCCAGCAGCAATAGGACCACTCTCAAACATCCTGAACAATTAATGGTAATGTTAAAATTTAAGATAAGGACAATGTCACTTTTACGTTAAGAATTTAATATTACCATTTAATTTTACCGACTTTGATATCACTTGTACAAAACTGGTTGGGCTCGTACCAAAATGGTCCCTAGGTGTCCCCAAACAAGGGTCCCCCGTATAAAATTGGTCCCTAGGCATCCCCAAGTGTCCCCAAAACAGAGCTACCCCATCCCCTATGCAATCAACGTCCCCTGAATCCATGCAAACGTCTCAGGTACTTTGACCAAGTTTTCAGTACAACAAGGTACGTGGGTATGGGGTATCCGGTAGGTGGGTACGGGTATCCTATACAGGTATGCATACCCTACCCCCAAGTATGGGTACCCATGCTACATAGGAAAAAATAAAGGACACAAGTCTTTTCTATAAAATTGACCTAAAGTTGTGAGCTCGACATTCTAAATTTTGTCGACACTTTACCAACTGATCCTTCTAAATAAAAAATGTGGATATATTCTTTAATTAAACCAAAAACAGAAGACAAGATTAGACTTTCTATTTTATTGACTCGGTAGGTAAAAAAGACTACCACTTTCATGGATACGAGCAAGATCCTCCTCCAGATGGGACTCTATGCTCCAGCTAGTTTTACAATCTCTTTCTTGTGTGAGAAAGCAAAACCCACAGCCACCCAATACACCTAAGCAAGATTCCCTGAGCAATGCTCCCGTTCTCCAATTTCTGGGGTAAACCGAGGGCTCCTCTTCAATTACTTTTTAGAAATATACTGTATGCCCCATCTTCCATTGTTGTTTACAACACCTTTTGTTGGCAGGATAGACAACAAGATTTGTTCTGTCATCATCAAACTCAAAAAACACTTTCATTTTCCTTTTTTTTCACAAAAGACAACAGACAAGCTCTTCACTTTGTCGCAACTCATTTCTTTTCCAGGTATATTGTTCAAGATCTAGTAGGGTCTTGCAGAGTCTTCACATATCTTCTTTTTCAAAACAGATTTTCTTTTGGCCATTTGCGGACCCGCAAGTTTCATGAAGCAACAATCAGTTGCTCAGGTCATATTCTCTGCATCTCTATATCTGCATGCTCTCAACCCATTTCCATTTGTTCAGGCCTTTGACACAGCTAGAAGCTGCAAAATTTTGTTGCTCAGGCTGTAAAATCAATTTTTTGACTGTGACAGTGCAGGCCACTCAAAATCATCTACCACTAATACAACAAATAAATAGCAGAATAACTATAGAGAAAGCAATCTAATTTACATACCAATTCTTCTAAGGGAACCTCACCGTGATCAACAGCTACACCTCTCGTGAGAGAGTTTAGAGCTGTCCATATTGTTCTGATACCATGTTAATTTTCTAAGATTCACAATATGCAAGAAACAATAAAGAAAGGAACGGAGATATTGCACAAAACAAAACTGTATATTACATTCAAATAGGCTATGAGATTTTTATATAAAATTGGCACAAAGCAGCCACCTAAACATTCTAAAGTTTGCTAAGATTTAGCCAACCAATCATTCAAAATAAAAACGATGATCCATTTTTAACTAAATAACAAACACAAAGTCAAGAATAGACTCTCTTATTGTTTCAAACTGCCAATTCATAAAACAGCAAACTGACAGTCTGAGATAAAATCTCTCCAACTCTTATTTCTAAACATAATATCTTGATAACTATTTCTAATAATTTTGCATTGTTCCTTCCCTAGAAACAATAACACCATAAAAGACTATAGCGATTTGACCTAAACAAAGAAAGCAAATTTTTCCACATTCGAATGGCTATTAAAATCAGATTTTTTAGGCATTCAACATTATCTGAAGAATAAAAATACTAAAATCAGGAAAACAAGGTTTGTGTAAACGTACATTGTCTTCAGAAATACATGGGAAAACCAGTTTCAATGTTTGCTCAACCTGAATAAAAAACACCAAGAATCTTATGCTTCTGCACAGTTTCTAGGAAAACTAAAGAAAGACCACAATAAGTGACATAGAACAGAGTTTTTGATGTAAACCAACCAGCTTGATCTCATAGACATCATACTAATGCCATAAATGACAATTATGACAGATAAGATATTACACCAAATATTAAAAAAGAGATGGAGTTACCTGCTCTTTTGAAAGAGTATGGTTTCCCTCTATGTCACAGTATTTAAATGCCAATTCACACACTAGAGGAAACTTTGGTCGTTTCCGGATACACATTGAACCACATAAGTACTGCGCATTTATCATACAAATGATGTGAGATTAAGAAAACTTCTGAACATGTACACTTTTAAAATAATGACTAACTAGCCTTACAGCATTGTTATAATCAGCAAATACTAAGGTACTGAACAAAGATAACAACAAATTGTACTCTAAACTAGCACATGTAAAAAGAGCTAGTCGATAGCATTATCCATGACCACCAAACCAGTAGGTGACTAGGATTAATATATTCCAATCTATATATGCACTGGCCATCTAGGGAGGGAATACAACAAACCAAAGATTAATTTAAAAGGGATCTTAACAGCATTTGTATTGAAAACAAGCTGGAATAGAACTACTTGGCATTCCAAAGAACTAATTGAAGTGTGAGAATAATTTGAAAATGCAAGATCTCGTAGACCTAATCTAGAGATCCACCCTGGCCGAGGAATCTACTGCTCAGTCTGCCTTTAAGGCAGTAATCTCTCCAAAGGGAGGAATTCTAAACTAATGATTTGTACTTCCATGCAACACTCCATGTATCTTTCGATTTGGGTTTTGATAAATCACATAGTGCTTTCACTCGGAAACGGTTTGAAATGAGGTCTAGCAAGGTTTGGGTTTTAACCAAGAGGCCACAAACGGCCTCAAGGCCCTCAATCCAGCATGAAGATCTCAAGAGATCTGACAGTCCAAACCTCATTTTATCCACATGAAGCCATGAGGGGAATGAAATATTACTTCAAAAGAGGTAAGGGAAGGAGCAAGCTCATAGGAACTATCAAATCTTGGACCACACCCAGACTCTAAACCATTTGATCCAAAACTGTAAGGATTTTTGGGGGTCATCTCATCACACATGAGGTACCGAACAGGAGAATAAATGGAGGGGCGAGGTAGATCATACATCCTTATCCAATATCCTTCCAAAATCCATTTTGGAGGAGATAGGAATAGCCAAAGGAAACCTATTGTCCAAGTTTACTCATGGCATAGAGACAACAGGACAAACCCAAGCGGAAAATTTGAAAGCAACATAGAACATCAAAGGTGGAGAAATACATATGTTACCAGGATACGAATATGGATTAGGGTTGATCCGGATATGGATTCGCGAAATTTTTGAAAAGTCAGGATCCGGATACAATAGGGAAATGGCAAGTACAAAAAGATATAAAAATGGTTTAATAATGAATAAAAAATAGAGCGAAAAATCAAAACTATTCATGAAACACAAGAGTACAACAATAATTTATTGCCAAAACAGAGAGTTTTCATGCATATTGCTGAATTTTTTATCTATTTCCAGATCCTGACAATTATTTCACAATGATTTCAAGCATTCATTTCATCCCATAGTTTCATTGAATAATTGCACACTGAAAATATCAACTTAAATTGCAATAGAAACAAAGGATCATAGAAAGATTGCCATGCACAAGAGACGCAAGAATTTTACCCTAGTAAACCCAATAGGGAGAAAACCCAGCCAACTTTTCTTAGAAGAAATCAATCCAAGTCAAATACAATACCATTCATGAAGATGGAACCTAGCATAAGAGAGAGTGCCCTTCTTGCACAAGAAACCCTAGAGAACCTCTAGGGAAGAATATTGAACCATAAGAGATGATAAAAACCTAAAATTTATTTGCTTCTTGCCTTTGCTAGGCCTTCCTTGGAAAAGTGCACACAAGTGTAGAAGAAGAGATGTTCTGATGATGATAAAATGAATTGTTGGAGCACTATATTTATATTCTTCAGTTCACTTGAATTTTTCTTCTTGTGGGGCCAACTTGTCTTCTTGTTGGGGCCGACTTCAAGGCCGACTTGCACTTCTAGTCTTCCATTTTCTCTGGGGCTTCTTTAATGCTATATGGCTTCTTCAATGGTTGACATGACTTCTTGCTTATTTATTCATCATAAAAAATTGTCCTTGTTGATGTTCCTCTCCTCACATGCACATCTATTCAACCATAGAGCTCTAATGTTGATTTGACCCCACTATAAGAAAAAACGGACACTTCTTAAAGCCTATGTCAAATTCAACATTAGATTAGACTTTGTATATTTCTCAAGGGGATAAAATCCCTTATCAAATAAACAAGTCAACTCACTCTAATGTAGAATAGATCACTCCCTAGAGTATGCAATGTGACCTCTAGTCTCCTTCTCGGAGCACTCCTTCTCGAAGTAAGCATCTCAGGCCTTATTTACTCTTAGTCACTTCTCATGACTAATCAAGGCTATGTCAAAGCCATCCTCTACCAACCATTGGTCAATTCTCATGACCTCTCTGGGAGAATGTCTGCAGAATGTTGCTCGATGTTGCAGCCTGGAGAAACATCAACACTCCCTCTCATCAAGGGGAACATTCTGCATCATGCCAAGCTTTGCACTAGGTGAGAATGTTTGTAGAAGACACTATGCATTTCTGCCAAGCTTCTCACTTAGTGAGAGTGTCCTCACTCCCAAGCTTCACACTTAGAGACATTCTGCATCACTGCCAAGCTTCTCACTTGGTGAGAATGTCGTAATCCATCTCGGATATATACCACATCTTCATCTCAAGTCTTCCTAGCCACATATCATGACTATCTAGATAAAGATTGGGCATGTGCCATTCACCACTACCATAGCCCCGTGAGTGAATGTATCATTTACCACTAGCATAGCCCTATGAATAAATGTCTGCCCTGATGCTGCTCATCTGTATGTCTAGGCCATTAACCACTAGCATAGCCCCGTGAGTGAATGTCTTCCCCATACTGCTCATATGTATAACCATCACGGTACCTGGGCCATTCACCTCTAGCAATACGTCTCATGCTCCGAGGGTGAATGTTTGCCGCTCATCTATAGAACAATCACGGTGTCTAGGCCATTCACTTCGCGTGAATGTCTTCCGCTCATCTATAGAACCATCACAGTATCTGGGCCATTAACTTCACATGAATGTCTACCCAATGTTGGTCATCCATCAACGCTCCCTCTCACTAAGGAAGACATTCTCCATCACGCCAAGCTTGTCCCTAAAGTATACAAACTTTTCCTTTTTTGGTCAGAATGTCGGCTATTTGCTCATATGTGGATATGTACTGGAGCTTCACTGCTCCCTTTTGCACCATGTCTCGGATTAAGTGATATTTAATCTCAATGTGATTTGCCCTATCATGAAATACTGGATTTTTTGAAAGCTTGATACGGCTTTGATTATCACAATGTATCAAGGTCGTCTCTAACTCCTGATAAATAATCCTGCAAGAAGCTTTCAAAGCCACACTGCTTCACGACTTGCGACACTAGATGCATAATACTCTGCTTATGTTGTATTGAGTGCGACAAAAGTCTTCTTCCTACTAAGCCAAGATATCATGGTTGATCCCAAGCTAAAGCAGCACCCAAGATGCTCTTTCTGTCCACTGGACTCCCCTCCCAGTCAGAATCTGTATATCTTTGCAACCTCACTTCACCACCTAAGACATATCTCATATCCAACTGTACTACATAGGTACCTCAACATATGCTTTGCTGCAACCCAATGTACATGCCTTTGGCTCAACCATACACTGGCTTAGGGTGTTCACTACAAAGCAAATATCTGGTGTTAATGAGGTACATCAAAGATCCAATCATCTGTTTATCATCCTGGGATCCATCAAATCTAAATCTGAAGCAGAATAACTCAGCTCCTTCAGATTTTCCTCCATAGGTGTAGCCATGGACTTGCAATCCATCATACCAAATCTGCTCGAGCTCTTATCTATGCATTGCCCTTGACTGAGGAAGATCTCACTTGATCTCTACTACACCTCCAATCCCAAAAAATCAAGCCAAGATCCTCGAACTCTGAGGCCATCTTCCTCTTGGTGAGAGAGGTACTCCTGACTGAGACACTTCCTCCATCATCAACAAACTATGAAGCAGTTACTCCCTCTTTGTCAGATCACCCTGCTCCCTTTGCACCTAAGTATCTTGCTCCCTCTACATCTAGACACTCTGCTTCCTCTAAGTATCCTATACTGAAGCAACTTGTTGCCTTTTGCACCACTGATACCTATGTATCCATATGTGTCATCTCCCACCAAGTGGGTCTACTAGGGTGAGCCTCCTGCTCACTCAAGAACACTAAATACTATCCATGACTCTCTCTGAGATTGCAAACTGGCTAACTCCATAGCCTATATAATGTTCCCTCTCAGATGCCAATATGGATTGCATGCTAAATCTTATAGATCTACTTGGAAGTCTCTACCGAATTCCCTTCTGATCTCGGAACTGCCCTCCTGAAAGTACCGCTAGGAGCTGTATGCTTCTCTGCATCTATACAGGCCTTTGGATATGATTCACCAAATCTCATACTCCTGTCTCTCAATGTATACTGACCACCACGAGATATAACTCACTTTTGTCCATTCAAGATATGACTCACACTTGACTTACAGAAGATATGACTCACTTCTGTTACTCACAAGAGATATGACTCACTCTTGTCCACTTAGCATGGTATTGGTACTAGATGCCTCTGCCCATAAGAACATGGGTAGATCCTGATCGTGGATCATCATCTTAACAGCTTCCACAATGGACCTGTTCTATAACACATGACAGAACTATCCATAAAAGTTAACCATTACCAACATAAAATTAATTCAATTTAAGTAAATAAAACTCATTACTTAAAGCATTTAAATACTTATCTTGTTGTTGACTCCCTCTTGATCTTTGCCTCCTTGCAGAAATCATTGAATTCCTTGGAGGTATACTCTCCTTCATTGCTTGACCTCAACACCTTGATCTTCTTCTTTGTCAAGTTCTCTGCCTAAGCCTTGAAATTATGGAATCTGCTAAAGACTTTATCCTTGGTCATTATGAAGTAGATCACCAATGATAGTCACATAGTACAAGACGTCATTCAGAGATGATATTATCATTGGTGGGCATACATCTGAGTGTGCTAGAAGAAATACTCTTTCTGAAGTTCGTCTGCAATCTCATCAACTTTATCTTCTTTTGTATTCTTTGTTGAAGGCTCATCAACATCGGTTGTTTATGCATGCTGCCTTGTCTTTCTTTTCTTTTGAGGGCACTGACGAGCATAGTGACCAAATTTTTGACAATTGTAACATCTTATTTTTGAAAGATCCTTCTTCCTTTGATCTTGAACTAGGGTTGATCCTTCACCTATATTCTTCTTCTTCTCAAACTTTCTTCTTTCTCTTCCTTTTCTTGCATGAGCTACAAGAGTTTGATTTTCTTCATTCTAAGGTCCCTCCAAACTATTCTTGGACAATACTATGGCCTCCTCGGACACAATCAGCCCAGAGTCGACACAATCAGCCCAGAGTCGACCAAACTTGGGTAACTCTTCTCTTCCACAAATGCTCCGAACAAATGATTCCCATGAAGAGGGAAGTCCATTACGAGTTACCATAACAAGTTCTGCATCATCAACAATGTCTCCAATGGCTTTGAGTTGATCTCTCAACTGGGAGACCTGCATAAAGTAAGTGGCAACTAAACCTAAGTTAGTCATCGTCATACAACGGAGTTGATTCCTAAAGGCTAGCTTCCTGCTAGTGCTTTTGCTCTCGAACAGTCCTACTAAGGCATTATGCATTGCTTTGGCAGTCTTCAACTCAACAATATGTAGAATTAAATGGTCTTTTACATATCTATTGAGATCCTCTTAGCCTTTGCTTCATTCTTCTTGTGTTTAGCTTTCTCCTCGGCATATTTTGGTTCTGAGACATCTTTCTTTACATAATCCTGGATTTCAATTCATCCAAGATGAAGAGTATCCCAGTCATCCAGGATCTGAAATTTGAAGTACCATACAACCTGTCTTCTACTCTGAGAGTAGACACCATCTTGAAAAATCTGATCCAGAAACCCTAGACCCAAAAATTAGGTCAAAATTGAAATCTGATTTCAGAGATTGATGCGCCCTTCTTAGGTGACCTCCAAAACACTAAGATCGAACCAAAACTGACGTTGGAAGTGTCCAAACTTGGAAGCCCTAGTTTCCAAAAAAGCTGCAAAATGGTTGTCTTTCATAACTTCTATGATACCATGTTGAATTTTTTATCTAGTTCCAGATCTTGACAATTATTTCACAATGATTTCAACCATTCATTTCACAATTCATTTCATCCCACAGTTTCATTGAATAATTGCACAATGAAAATATCAACTTAAATTGCAGTAAAAACAAAGGATCATAGAAATATTGCCATGCACAAGAGATGCAAAAATTTTACCCTGGGAAACCCAATAGGGAGAAAACCCAACCAACTTTTCTTAGAAAAAATCAATCCAATTCAAGTACAATACCATTCATGAAGATGAACCCCAGCACAAGAGAGAGTGCCCTTCTTGCACAAGAAACAATAGCAAACCTCTAGGGAAGAATAGCGAACCACAAGAGATTATAAGAACACAATATTTGTTTGCTTCTTGCCTTTGCTAGGTGTTCTTTGGAAAAGTGCACACAAGTGGAGAAGAAGAGATGTTGTAACTTGTGATGATGATAAAATAAATTGTTGGAGCACTTTATTTATATTCTTATGTTCACTTGAATTTTTCTTCTTATGGGGCCGACTTGCTAGTTTTGATCTTCATCTTATTTATCTTCAAGGCCGACTCACACTCCTAGTCTTCCATTTTCTTTGGGGCTTCTTTAATGCTATTTGGGACTTCTTCAATGGTTGACTTGACTTCTTGGTTATTTCTTCATCATAGAAAAGTTTTCCTTGTTGATGTTCATCTCCTCACATGCACGTCTATTCAACCATAGAGCTCTTATGTTGATTTGACCCTACTATAAGAAGTCGCAAACACTTCTTAGAGCCTATGTCAAATTCAACATTAGTTTAGACTTTGTATATTTCTTAAGGGGATAAAATCCCTTATCAAATAAACAAGTCAACTCACTCTAATATAGAACAGATCACTCCTTCTCAAAGTATGCAATGTGACCTAGGGTCTCCTTCTGGAGCACTCCTTCTCGGAATAAGAATTTGGAGCCTTATTTTCTCTTAGTCACTTCTCATGACTAATCAAAGCTACGTCGAGGCCATCCTCTACCAACCATTAGTCAATTCTCATGACCTCTCTGGGAGAATGTCTATAGAATGTTGTCCGATGCTGCAACCTGGAGAAACATCAACACATGTTACTATTAACCATTCATGTACCATAACTAATAATTTAATAAGTTATAACCATGATTGATATTGATAATTTTGAAGACCATTTCAGCATGAACATGAAGCAAGTCATAACAATGTTTTTGTGAGACACATCCACATGTCCATATCAACAGTGAATAAAGTGGTTTTCTTGAAGTCTATGGAAAGACTAAATAAAAATGTGGGTGAAGCAAGCGACAACTTAGCACATTAGAATTGATCAACCCTTGACAGAAAACCTTGACCATAAACATAGATCAAATGAAAACCTTGAGAGCGAACCTTGATAGATCAAAGTTCAAGAGTAGATCTTGACATAAGGATAGATCAAACCATGAGTAGGAATGGGGTTTACAATTTTAGCCTTTAGATGTTTAGGATTTTGAATGCTTTTGCATTGAAAAAATCAATTTTTTGGGGGATCAGTGGTTCACAAAAGCATTGGAGGTTTCAAGATCCTTTTGAAAATTTCAAGATTTGTTTAATTTTCCATGGGATCCATTTCCTTCTCCAGGAGATATGTTTCCATGATGAATCCTAGGCGGATCATGGCAGATCTTGTTCCGGATTCCAATTGGATCCTACATAATGGGGTGGTTGATCCGGTAACATAGTAAATACCATGTAGGGGTTAGAAAAGATTGAGATGTGTCAAACAATCAAGTGGCAACATGTTACTTGGGGTGGAATATGACTTATAAGAGACATCATTCTCATCTACTTGCATTAAGCGTTCATAGGCCACTTTAATGGGACCTTTTCAAAATGTGGAGGATAAGGAACAAGGCAAGGGCACCACTTGTAAAGACTATCTAAAGGGATGGAATCCTATATTAAACCAAGGCAAGGAGAGGAAAATAAGAATCTTGGTTTTGGTTAGATTACCAACCCTCCCACCAAATCTACGGAAGCCTGAGATATTGGAAATGATAGGGATTAAGTTGCGCTAGTTTCTAAAGGTTGATGAAGCCTACCACACTTTGGTACTAGTGATCATGAAGAGACTTTATGTGGAAATGGAATTAGACTATCGATTACAGAAGGGATTAACCATTTGTGTAGGGCAGAGGGATCGTTGGACGTTGTTGAAATATATAATTGTTATGTATTGCTATAAACATTGCAAAGAACAAGGTCATTTGACAATAGTCTACTTGAAAAGACTTGCAAGCTCTCTTCCAATGATAGCCCACAATCCAAGCAAGCTCTTTGCCCCTCAAAAAATAATGGTAGGCTCCAATTCAAAGGACTTTACCCCTCAACAGCAACAATTTATGGAGGCCCTATCAAAACCACCCTCCCCTTTTTAGATTTTGAGTTACTCCATGTTAGACGTTCAAGTTACTCTGAAATTGTTTACACCATGTTTGCGTTGCTTCATGAGATTTGGGGCACATGGTGTATGTTCAACCCCTAAATGGTTCGAGATGGATTGTAGCATGAGAGATGGTGAGTGATGGATATGCACATTTGTGATATCTAGCTCAAAGGATGCAAAAATCCTAGATGATCATTGGCTCAAAGTTCTTCCCTAGACCATTGGAGATCTCTTTCCTAGATGGTGGACACCTTGGGCCTACATGAAGGCCACATGTAGGATTCACCTAATGGGAGAACAACCTATAGGATATGAGGAATGTTGTGCATTGTGGAGGAGGGATACAAGCCCTAGATGGCATGTGGAAGCTTGGTTTCCTGTTTGGAGGATTGGAAATGGCTCGAGGATGCCTGGGCATTCAACAATGTTCTTGCAAGGGGTAGTTTCCCTAGTGGATTACTTGGCTTTGGAAGATGGATGGAGTCCCTAGAGTCTCAATATGGAGTGGTGTGGACTCGCCTTGCATAGCTACATCACCTTGGGTCACTATTGTGCACGACATCAACTTAACACTTGTGTGTGGCTTACTTATGTTTAGTAGGCTTGTTTGCAAGGCTTAGGCTGACTTTTGTTATATTGTTGGCCTCTCTTACCTCTCATATAAATAGAGGAAGGAGAGAGTCTTTCCAAATAACACACATCACACTTCATTTTTATCTCTTTTTTGGAGTGCGCTCTTAGTGATTCTCTAGGGTTCATGAAGAAACCCTAGTGGAGCATATGAGGAGGTAGACGATTTCTCTCTTATGATTCTTCTTTGTACATTTGATTTTTCTCTTGGGTGCTAGGGTTTCTTCGTGTCTTGGAGCCTCTTGGATTCTAGGGTTAGGGTTTCATCCTATGTTACCGGATCCACCATCCCAGTATGTAGAATCTGTGGATCCATGGATTCAATCCAAATCTGGATCTAGATATGTCGGGATCTTCCTAGGATCCATCATAAAAATGGATCCCTTGGAGAAGGAAACCGATCCCATCAAAAATCAAACAAATCCTAAAATTTTCAAATGGATCTTGAAACCTCCAATGCTTTTGTAACCCACTGCCCCCCAAAAAATTGATCTTTTAATGAAAAAAAATCCAAAACCATAAACACTTAAAGGCTAAAATCGTAAACCCCATTCCTACTCAAGGTCTGATCTATCCTTGGGTCAACATCTACTCTCGAGCTTGATCTATCAAAGGTACACTCTCAAGGTTTTTGTTCAATTTATCTTTATAGTCAAGGTCTACTATCAAGGGTTGATCTATCCTAGTATGCTACGTTGTTTCTCACTTCATCCACACTGTTATTTAGTCCTACCATAAACTTCAAGAAAACAACTGTATTCACTGCTAACATGAACATGTCGATGTGCCTCACAAAAATGTTGTTATGACCTACTTCATGTTCATGCTAAATTGGTCATCAAAATTAGAAATACCAATCATGGTTATAACTTATAGAGTTAAGTTATGGTACATGAATGGTTAATAGTAATATGCATGAAAACTCTCTTTTTCAACAATAACTTATAGTTCTACTCTTGTGTTTCATGAATAGTTTTGATTCTTCACTCTATTTTTTATTCATTATAAAAACATTTTTATATTTTCCATTCTTGTCATTTCCCTACCGTATCTGGATCTCGGCTTTTCAAAACTCTGGTGAATCAATATTCGGATCTGGATCCGAACCCTAGTATATATCCCTATCATGGTAACTTAGGTTTCATCCATTAGAGGCTAGAGATTAGGCTTTAAAAACCCTTGAATGGATTTGGGCAAGAAGAGGAGAAGGATGTCTTGCCTTGGAGATAGTGTTGAAGGGATTCTTGCACTTAGAGGAGCTAGGTTTTGTTGACTAACCCTAGTTAGGGCATCTTGGGCAGTTGGATTTTTTCCTAGCCTTCAGAGGAGGCTATGGTGTTGTTATCACACCATAGTAGCTGGGCTACTATTCTTGCCGAGCAGATATCTACACTTTCCAGAGCTTTGTTTTTACAGAGATCAGCTATGATGAGCATGTTTACTTGAGATCACTTATGGATCAGAGCAGTGTACATATCAGATATTGATTAGACCTTGTGCCAAGGCTGAGCCTTGAGAGGTTAGATTTGATGACCGATGTGACCCTTTGTTCCATACAATTCCAGTTTAGTGCCCAGTTGTATTATTGCAGCAGTTTTTCAGTTATTTGTGGATGATTATTATGATATGATGTGACCTATGGACTTGTGATTATTTAGCATTGGATTATTATCTTGTTGTTTTAGTCACCTTCATAGCATTGACTTGGTACATGATTCATGATGTGGCAGTACTATTTAAATAATGAAATGAAATATCTTGGATGATGTTATAAATATAAAATTGGATGTATTACTTGCACACTAAGATTTTCTGACAAGTACCCATTGGATTCATTACCCTCATATGAGCATAAACATGGTCTTTCTTGACATCTTTGTTTGCTAGCTTAGGCACCACATTCACCTGACTTCATCCATCCATGACCTTCCTTGTTTGGCTTTTACCCTGATTTGCTTTCTTGACTTTTTGATATGGAGGACTTCCCTAGTTCTACCTCTGTGTTGGACCGCATCCATGTTTGTTTCGTGTCTCGACTCTGAGTTGGTGATAAAACTTGCCTTTGGTGAGTTGGATTGTATGCCTAAATCATTCTGGTCGGTTGTCTCGATGTTTGGCACTGTGCAGAACTCTCCCTAGTCACTTGAGTTGTTGTTGGCTAAAACTGAAAGCACATGTACTACTTATATTGGAAATGTATTATGAAAGCCTGTGAACTTAAAATTCTAGAATGTGTTTCTTAACACACGTGAATAAAGGCTATAACAATGAACTGCTAAAATACCCCACGAAGGGTATAGAAAGGTCCAAAAAGCAATGGTTAAATAAATGCTATATCTAAATATTGTTGACCTCGTGATTATAAATATGCCCCGGATGCAAGCTGCGATTAGTTGTGCTTCTTAGCACATTTGAAATCCCAGAGGGGTCATATAGGCCAAAAAGGCCATTGAAATGAAATGAATGATCCTAATGAACCTGGATCAACTTGATGTAGACATGATGCCTAAGTTGAATAAGCATTCTCTAAACAACCTATCCATTTGTGAGGCACAACCCTTCCCTTTGTTATTTTGTCCAGCACAGAGCGTAGCTCCCCCTTTCCCCGTCCAAAATGTCACTTAGTTGAGTTTGGTCAAGTCATCCCTTTTTCCTAGCCTTCTTCTTAGCCTTCACCCTTTGCTAGCAGTTAGGCCATGTCCGTTGAATGAGTATGTCTTTAAAGCTTCTGTGCAAGTAAAATATAAATAGCATTAATATATATATGTATTAACTGCCACTAAATGATGTTTGTTCTTTAAGTTAAGTTGTGAATGTGATTAAAGGAACATGTCTTAGTCTATTGCTATAATCTAGTCTTTGGTTGTATTTTGACCTAGTCAAACATAGTTTGACCATGGTCATTCTTGGGATCCATGATGAGAAGGACCACTTATGCTTATGGATGATGACTGATGGTCCCACATACACTTACTAATGATTCTATGTGATGGACATATGCTTCAGATGATGATTGATGCAGTTGGTCAGTTTTATTATTATTTCCAGATCATCATATTTTACACTGTCCGGGTATGGTGGACCCTACAGTTGACCCCACAAGTCAACCCATGGTGTATGAGTACTCATTTCTAGTAGATTTGGGTCTTTTGGATCCATTGAGACACTTATCTTTCAATTTCGGGCTCTTCTGATGATGATAGTAGAAGTTATCCACCTATTGACCAATTTGGGCATGTTGATCCAGCCTCTCCAGCACAGGCCTTGGAGGCCAGTTGTTGCCTAGGGCGCTATAGAGGGAGTGGGTAGAACAGCCACTTGTTTTTACCAGTATACCCCCCTTCCAGACAGCCTGGTGCACTCAATTTGACAGCGCAGGCACCCTGGATGGCAGTTCGGGGCACTTTCAGGGTTTTCAGGAGGATTAAAAAATTGAATAAAAGGGTCACTGAGGAATTTGATTTGGGCAATTGAGGCAAGGTTTTGGCATTTGGTCTTCTCAGAGGTCATCCATGGTGAACCCCCCTTCTCCCAGATCAGTTGGCATCAGTCAATGAGGTCCACAGTGGTTACAGGAGGGCTTTTACTGCTTGTCTCTCTCAGATTTTGGGGACAAGATTTGATCATTTGTGTCACTTTGACATGTCATAGACTTATATTTTATATTATTGTGCCATGGGGACATGCTAGTGAAGGAAAATAATGCCTCCTAGCCCCACCATGAGCTTGTAGTGACTTGTCTTGGTCTTGATGATGTGGCACATGTATTTTTAGCCACCCCTATGTATGACGTCACCCTCCATGAGTCTTTTCTAGCTATGACGTCATCACTCACTTTAGTGATCCATGTGATATATTGTATTGGCTCATCTTAGCCGTTGATTAGATTGTTATATCTTTTGATCTCAACCACTAGTTTCAAAAAGTGGTTTTGTGGTTTAGGGTTTTGGTATTTATTATCCTATAAAAGGAGGAGACCCCCCTATTGTAAAAGCTATCTAGATATTTTTGGCTCTTGGCTATTGTAATAAAAATACTTTCTTGGGCATCTTGGATCTTGGAGTTGGAATGCTTGTGGTGATTGTAAATGCTTCTTCCTCTGCACTGATAGACATTGGTGGCCATCTTGGATTTTATCTTCAACTAACTTTTTTGCAAGCAAAGAAGACGTCTTGGGGCAATTCGCATTGGTGGGGAGGACTACCCTGCTCGTTTCAACAAGTCGTTTTGGGTTACAGGGAGTTGTTTTTTCTTTGCACCAACAATTTCATGTTATTCATCTCTTTTGTTTGCATCTACTTCCATTGTTGTCTATTGATTGATCTTTGTGTCCTTGATTGACAGGAATAGGGAGGTCGATTTGGTTGAAGGAGGCAAAACGTTGGCAAGAAGGGTTCCATCAAGTTTGGCATTTGATCTTTGCGAGAAGTAATCCTCGTCACAAGCAACCTCCATCTTCATTTTCCAGGTATGTTCCATGAGGTATGACATTCTTCTATCCTACCCATCTATTCTCTTAGATCACAAAACCCTTATTGATTAAAACCCTCATTTTTACTTTTTTCTAGATCTACTTGGATCTAGCTTGGCTTTGGAGATAATTTTTAAAACCCACCTCTATAGCATCCATGGCAATTCGGATCTATAGTTTGGTGGTGATTGGCCTCCATTTGACCCATTTCCCATGGCACATTAGCCTCTCCAAGGGAGGTCGCACTCCTTGAGGAAGGCTAGTGGGGCTATTTCCAAGTTGTGGGTAGGTGAGATCCCACTTGATTCGGATAGATCTACCTTGATAGCCTACCCCTAGTGCTTCACCTTGTTGATTTTCACCTTGTGGGCCCCATTCCTCATTTTGAGGGTTGAGCCCCACTTGGGTCACTTGGTGATGCATTTTCAATCTCAGATCTACTGAGATCTAGCCATGGCATGCTCTTGATCTTCAAAACCCACCTCGCTTTGCACCTTGAATATCCCGATCTACATTTTGGTGGACATCCGAATCCATTTGGTGGACATCCGACTCCATTTGGCCCTTGATCTAAGGCACTAGTCTCCCTTGGGGCAATTCACATTCCTTGGGGTTAGCGGCTTTTGCTAGATCCCATATTTGGGTACTCTTAATTTTGGCCAATCCATAGATCCATGCCATAGAGCACTTCTAGTACCTTTTTCCTTCAACTTTGACCAAGTGGACTCAACTTGGACCCATTTTCCACTTATTAAGGAGTGGGCCCCATTTGTGTGATTTTCATGGTACTAGATCTAATTCAATTGAGCTTCTTAAGTGGCCCTAGTCACTCATTGGTTGAAACACTTGTCACCTCTTAAGCCTCTTCAACCACACTTAAACTCTTGGGTCCACTTAATCTAACTCACTCATTGGTTTCTGTAACTCAACTTACACATTTCCCTAGGAACCTTTGGGTTAGCTAATCTTCATTGATTGGCTAGGGTCTCCCCCTTGATCTTGATCAGTCTCGATCTAAAGTGAAGAGTGCCTCGGTTATCGTGACACCCAGCTTGCATTGGGAACCATTGCATCTCTTGGGTCACCTCTTTAGTTGTCCATCTCCTCTACCATCCCGGATGGGATACCTTTAGGGACAACTACAAGTTGTGTGATAACAGGTGTGTATGTACTTCATTCATTGAGCATATATATATATGAGATTTCCAACTGTCCACATATTGTGTATATTGCAAATTTGATTTCAGCATTTTATCCTCCTAAGAAGGTAATTTCTAGTGCTTAATCGTCTTGCTGATTTGAAACACTTAAGAGAAAATTGTTAAGGGACTCAACACTGAGATTGAAGATAATAGTTCAGCCATATATTGTTGTTGTGTGTGCTGTATAAAGTTTCCAGTTCTATTTTATGCATGTGAAGTTTCCCTAGAGGACTGCAAAGCGATTGGAATAATTGGTATCTTTGATCCTTGAATTGCCATCAATTTTGGGGCTACTAGAAGTGAATTATTGTGATTGTTTCACTGTTGTTTTACATAGTAATTTACAGTCGAATTAATTCCCCAATGCAAATGAAATTTCAACAAAATATATATAAGATAAATTACTATACATCACAAATATTCAAAAGGTCGTGACCTTTTCGCTAATACTTGTATTTACGGTATCATTTGTAGGATAAATTTTCACCATCTCATATTTTTTTTCATATATCTATTTAATAATTCAATTTCCTTGAAAAATTCAACTTCTTAGGCTTGTAACAAATAAATAAACAAATATAATAGTAATAAATAAAAGAAAAATTTTATTAAAAAAAGCCAGGCCTAGTTAAAAGCATAAGCTACACCAAGTGAAGGTACTATTTAAAAATAAAGGCCACCACTTCTTAGAGGATAAAGACACCATTTACGAATTCATTGACGAAACTGCAAAGGGGAATCACTGGCAGTCAATAAAAATGGATAACATGGAAACTATCAAAAGATATAATTGCAATGCAAAAGATCCAACCAGATCTTAATGACATGGGATATGGGATATGGCAGATTTGAGGTTGAAACCCTGTGTATTTAAATTTTACAAATAAATATCATAGCAATACAATTAAAAAAGAATTGAAATGATCAAAACAGTAAATCGCATATATAATATAGATGTATTCATAAGACCGTACAGAGGTGAAGTAGAGGAGGAATATTCAGCTACTTGCAACCAACAAGGAAAGAATAGCATACCTCACTGAATGTAATTGACCCTTGACTTTCCATGTCATAGAAGCAAAATATCTACAGAAGCATATCAAATTCTTTATTAGCAACACAAAAGTGTTTGGAAACAGTTGTGGATTACTCGGGTGATCATATCTTCCAAAAACTAGTTAAGAAGAACTACATAAACAAGCACTTCCTCCTATAAGTCTAAAAAATTTCATTTACTTTATGTTTACCCACTTGTTATCTTCAATTCCAGATAATTCCTAACAACACAAGGTTATTAAACTGGTATAGAATGCAGAAAGTATCGTGCAGTTTGGCAAAATATGCTAGCATCAAAACAACAAATAGCATGAAGAAAAAGGAATTACACTAAAACACCAGGATAATCAGAAAGTCAAACGTAGACTTAATGATCCATTCGTCAGTTTTGAGCTAGTTTCACTTTGACTTGCTATTTTCTAAAAATGGCAAGAATACTAACTGAAGCTATCCTTCTCTTTTGTGAAATAACATTCAATAAAAATATCATCTTACCAAAATACAGTAATCAGTGTACAAGGATAATGTAGCTATCTTTATCATCCCAAAAATATACAACATGGTGCCATGAATACATACCTGCTCAGAGAATGGAGTTCTTGGAAAGCCCAGCCCAGCCAGGAAATTATCCATGTTAACACACCCACTGTGATCAAGACCTGTTCTTTAGCTTCCTCAAAAAAATAAAAGCCCAGCTATATGTGCCCATTATTTAGCCCAATTCCTATGAAAAGCAAATTGAAAAAATGAAAAATCACTTATACTTCAACCACTGTAATTTAAATTCTTAACTTTGTGTTTCCCACATTACTAAATTAGAGCTTGTGTAATCACAGTGTAGCATACTAGCAAGTAAAGAAACCAGCAACATGAATAAAGAAAAAAGCAGGAATATTATCTCTAAGAATCCATCAAAGAAAATGAATATTAGTTGACACAATTAAATGAGAAAGAAAGATTAGTTTCTGGATCACTAACTGCAGAGGGTATCTAAATGTTCTCCCAACAATCACAATAGTTTGATGTATCATTATACTATAACATATTACAAATTTACCTGAACTAGTCTGGGAAAGTTCAAATAGATACTCATACACCACAAAATACTTCAACACTAAAGCAATAAGACAGCCCTTAGGGCATGATCTACTCAAGTATGCAGACCTGTAAATTATATTCATTAACATAGAAAATATAACAGCACATCTCAAATCTGAAGATTCATCCAAGGCATGATAAATCATTCAACATTTCATCATCGCTGTCCAAATAAATCAGCATATCAAAACAGCCATGAAAGTTGCACAAAAACCAATAAAAACAGATCTGAAAATTAGAGCTGCAAGTACAGAATTTAGGTAAAACTTCTTCATATCACAATAATGAAGTACAATACCTCAGTTCATCCCAAGCTGGTACATACAACAAACCCTTTAAACCAGTGTTGCAAATATTGCGAAAATATCGCTGACATCATGATATAATGCGAAATTTCCAGGCAGGCAATAATATCACCATAAAAAATCATGATTTTTTCAAATTTTGAATATATTACAATATTTTCAAAATATCGTGATATATCTGCAATATATCAGGAGAAAATGGAAAATATGGACTGTCAAGCAATTTTCTGTTTTCTTTGACCTTTTTTGCTCATTTTGAAGACAGAAAGCAAGGAATAAGAACAAAAGGGTTACTCACTGTTACATATTCCCATAAATGGGCTAGAGGGAAGGGACTGCTTTAGATGTTTAGAAAATTGAAAAAAATGCCTTTTTGTATTTTTAAAATTTTGCCAATATTTTCCCCGATGTTGTCAATAAGTTTCTTTCCATACCCTTAGTGATATATTCACCAACATGATATTTGCAACATTGTTTTCAACTCATCCCAAGCAATGACAACTCCAAAGCTTCTCAAACCCTAGCTAGGGCATCCACAAACATTGTGCAAACACTAACCAGCAATAACAAGATCTAGCAAGGCATCCCACCAAGCTACACAAGTCTCTCCAAGAGCTCAACAAGAAGCCATCATTACACCAACTATCCAACCCAAGGTTACTTGGGAGCGGGAGCGGGAGCGAGAAGCGGGAGCGGGAGCGGGAGCGAAAAGCGAAATTTTCAAAAGCTTCCGGTTAGGAAGCGTTCCGGAAGCGTTTTTTATATAATATATATTTTTTATATATTTTGATGCATATATGTCAACAAATGCAAGTAGAAGTTCATCAATCATCATATAACATCATTAATCATTGAAAAGCATGAAATAAACAATAATACCATATAACATCATTCATCAATCATCATTATCATTTACTAGTGAATTCATGATTTCATCAACCATAGGTCCAATATCCATGATTCCATAAGTTATAACATCAAGATTCAACCTTAAAGCTTCAAATTCAAAGGTAGACCGTAGGTTCAACATAAAACTTCAAACTTGAAATGCCATGTAATGTTTACAAAATATATGATAATAAATATAAAAGAGTCAATGACTCAATAGTGCCGAAACTTGAAAGTACTGTAAACAAGAAAATACAAGAAAAGTAGATTTTATGGAATCATGGATGTTTCCTCTTGCCACGAGAAATTTCCATTTTCTTTTCTCGTGGTCTCTGAACAACGGGAGTGGGATTATCATCCCCAGCAGCCACCACTGCTGAGCCACGTCCAAGACTCGGTCCTACACGACCCCCCCTCACTGATGCAGATGGAGGTCGTGAACCTCTAGGCAAAGATGGTGCATCTGGAAACGAGGAAGAAGATGGCGGCGCCATTGGTAGTGGTATTGCATATGCGTCATCCTCATCGCCCAAAAGCTCTTCCTCCAAGCGCTCCAAAGCTATGGCTCCATCCTCCAAGTTATGCTCCTCCGGATTGTTGTCCCAAGTGACATATGATCTATCAGTTTTGGCACGCTCACAATAATGAGTCAACAACCTCAAGTTGTAATGTACATAAACCAAGCTTTCTGCTCGGTTTTCATTTAATCGATTTCTTTTCACTGAGTGGATGAAGCTATAGGTGCTCCAACACCTTTCTGCAGAGGAACTGTTAACCACCTGTGAAAGCACTCTAACAGCCAATCTATACAAGCGTTGGCATGTTGAGCCATACATGTTCCACCATTCGATAGGAGGCGCCCTATCTCGATCTCTGATTGCATGCAAAGTACCAAATGGACCAACTTCACTGAGGTATTTGCTTAATTCACTGCGCAATATGTCACATTCCTCTAAATCAGGGACCAACTTGTCTATAGCAGTCATGTACGCAAGATGTACCTCTGGATCTGTGTGGGGCTTTCTCCTAACCCCACCCCCAGGTGCTGGTTTGGCCAACCAAGATGGAGAATAATATTTTGGTGTTAATACATACGCTAAGGCATGCAGTGGAACATTGAGATGTTCCCACCTTTTGACCACATGTTCATGAATATGGTCATACAAGATGGGATCTTTCTGTTCAACAATATCTTTAATTTGACCCAGCATGCTATCCATCTGCTCATACACCTCCCCAATCACCGGCTTATCTGTATCTGCAAACCGAATCATGTTATATATGGGCTTTGTGAACTGCAAAACATACTTGACACTTGCCCAAAATCCCGCATCAAGAACTGTTTCTTCCACCTCCTGAAAATCAAGCCTTTCAGATGTGGATGTACACCTATCTTTCAAGACCTGCCATGACTCACTTGATACCATGCTAGCTAATGCCTCTCTTACCTTCAAAAGGCGCCTGAAAGTGAGGTAGTAGCTAGCAAATCTAGTCTTTGCTATCTTCAATAGCTCCAACTTTGAGTGACTGCGGAAAATGCCATGGGCATTGCTATGGTTGGTTATAAATCTTATCATCTTCTTGCCCTTTTTGTACAATTCACCAATCCATTTGTATTGATTTTCCTTCAACTTAATGATGTCGTGCATCAAAAGGTTCATTGTGTGAACCAAACACCCAGACCAAAATATGTTGGGGTATTTATCTTCAATGATTGCTCCCGCTGCCTTACAATTAGCAGCATTGTCGGTTATGACTTGGATCACATTGTATGGACCAATAGATTCAATGGTTTTGAGTAGGAGTTCTGCAATGTTTATGCCAGTCTTGAATTTATCTGAGTAGTCATGGGCTGAAAGGAAGACTGCACCAGTAGCAGACACACCAAGAACATTTATCAATGGCTTGCCTTTTACATTTGTCCATCCATCTGATACAATTGATACCCCATACTCATTCCAAGCATTTGTGAATTGCCCCAAAGCATTTTGGATCTTGGCTCTTTCCTTGTCAAGCCCCACAGTTCTAGCTTTGTCATACCCTGGGCTCTTGTATCCTGCTGGAGCAGTGCGAATGGCATCTACCATTTCATGCCAATAGGGTGAGCGAAGGACATTGAACGGTATGCCACATGCATAGAGAAACCGGAACACTCTTGCATCCACATCATCCCTACCGTTGGTGTCAAGGAAATCTGATATTGTCCTGCGTGACCCAGGGGGTGAGAATCCACTACCTTGGGTGGATGGGCCTCTAGCTATTGGTGAGTTCATTGAGGGGTCATGGTCAAACCTTGCTTTTGATTTGTTTTGTGCTTCAAATTCTTCCTTCTTATACATGGCTCTTTGTGTTGATGTCACACTTTTGCAAACACAAACTCCTACAGTTTTGTTTTCATCACATGGCATGTTCCCACATAGATGTCTTCTCAGACGGGTATATGAACCCGTGTAAGTCTTTTTACAATGGGGGCAACCAAATTTGGCGGTTCCACCCCCCTTGCTTCCTCCCTGCTTGGTGACATATTTCCATAAGGGTGTTGTGTCTTCCTTGGTTTTCATTCGGTTTCCCTCCTCCTCCTCC
Organism: Larix kaempferi; assembly: GCA_027924585.1. NCBI lineage: Eukaryota > Viridiplantae > Streptophyta > Pinopsida > Pinales > Pinaceae > Larix > Larix kaempferi. The sequence continues at coordinate 6,681,056 of BSBM01000579.1, read as the reverse complement.
TCCTCCTCCTCCTCTTCCCCTCCCTCCTCCTCTCCACGGTATGTGCCACTACCCACTTCTTCATCATCTCCCTCTCCCTCATTCCTCCTCCGGTTTTCAATGAACATCATCAAAACAACAAATGGAACCAACAAAAGAAACCATAAACCCATCATCATGTTTGTTGGACTTGGAAGTTGGAAGTGGAACTAGAGTTTAACCTGTTGCCCTGCAATAGAAATGATGGAGAAAGCATGGGAAAGAGTAGGAGAGGAACATTTACAATGACATTCTAGATTCTAGTCAAATTTCAAGCTTAAAAAATTCAAGTCTCAAGCATCAAAACTTCAAGTTCAAACTTCAAACACAAAGCAAATCAACAAGAAAGGGTTTAGAGCCTACCTATTTGGATGTCCAAGACTCCAATGGTAGTGAGTGTGCCAACTTGCCAAGGCTCCAAGCATCCAAGATTCCAACCTTCTTCAATCTCCAATGGCACCTTCTCCTCTTCTCTTCTCCTCTTTCTCCTCTTCTCTTCTCTTCTCCTCTCCTCTCCTCTCTTCTCTTCTCTTCTCAAATGAAAGTGACAAAATGGAGTGTGGAGGAGGGCTTTATACCTCAAAGCCCTATTCCCCCCTCCAAAACCCCAAGCGTGGACCCCACAAGCTCCAACTCAAGCAAAAAATCGCGGGTTTGCGCGAATCGTCCGAGGAAGCGCTGAGAATCGTTTTCGGGAAGCGACCGAAGCGTTTTTTAAAAACCGGAATCGATTAAGGAAGCGCGTCGGAAGTGAAACGGAAGCGAAGAGGAATCGATCCGGAAGCGACGCTTCGGATCGATTCCTCAACGCTCTCACACAGTGGCAGGGAGCGATTTTTTTTCCCCCGAAGCGCGATTCTCCAAAACGATTCCGCCCGGAAGCGAAAGCGAAGCGCGCTTCCGCTTAGCTTCCGCCTAGCTTCGGCCGGAAGCTAGCTTCCGGAGCGGGGGCGAGAGGGGGGAGAGCGCTTCCCCGCAACATAGATCCAACCCTTGGATCCACACTTACATCTCACAAGATTTAATTGCCACTTGCATCACACAAGCCTAGCACATGCCTCTTGTTACCTCCCAAATTGTACTTAGTTGGTTGCCAAGCGAGCCGGCAAAGATTGAAGCAATGTACTTGTTCATTGCCAGCATTCAGAAGTTCAGCTGGCCAATTTTGACCATTTTCCCAAATATATTGCATGTTCATACCCCTTGGAGATATTGTAATAAAATGTACTAACATGACGGCTTTTTGTAAAGAACTTGGCTTCCTAGGACTTAGACATCAATCCAATCATTCCAAGGTATTTTTTCCCTTGTTAATTATCCAATGTTGAATAAGCGATGTATAATTTTCGAGTTTAATAACCTTAGGAGGTTATTAAAGTTCATGTGTCAATGTTTATTACCATGCTAGGCATTATTTTGAATCATTATGAACATGTACCAAGTCCCTTAGGTTTTTTGTTAAGTTCCGCAAAATAAACTTTTCCTGTAAAATGGGTCAATTTTTAATGTTTTAATTAAAAAAACCAAAAAGGACATAAAAGTGTGGTCTAGAGGGGGAATTTTCCATGGGGGTGCTCGTTTTCTAACTCAGAGAACCCTCTTTACTCCAAAAGCCACTTTTCCTAAGTTTCAAGTGATTATTAAATCACTTAAATAAAAATTCTCTCAAAAATTATTAAAGAGAATTAAAAAATTAAAAAAATAACATAGTTGCACGAGTACTGCTCCCGGGATTTTGGCAACCCGTACCTAGCGTTTCCCCACTCCTGGGAGCTTGGGAGATGGTACGAAGCATCCCCTTTTTGTTGGGAGCTTCTTTGGGAGCTTGGGAGCTTTTCGGGAGCTTTTTGGGAACTTGCTTTAGCCGCTCCCTTTTTATTGGGAGCTTGTAGAAGCTCCTTGTCTGTTTAGGAGCTTCCAGAAGCTCCTAAACAAACAGGGAGCTTCTACAAAATCCCAACCATGTGGAGCCTATTATCACATTTATTAGTGGTTGGGGCTACCATATATTTATTCCAATTTCCCGTATATTTTTCAACCAGTCCTTTACACTAAAATGCTTGAGATGAGCATCTATTTTTTGGATCACTCCTATGATTATGAGCAGCCAGTATATTCTTATGCCATGACTGAGTATCAGGAAACTCAGATTTGATGACCGATGTAGACATTTTTCCATACAAAGTAGTATGCAGTGCCCAGAGTTGCAGTAGCAGGTTCCCAGTAGACAGATGGTGGTTCAGATGGTTTGCACAAGTATATGATCCAACAGGTATTATCTTGTGTATTGGTTTATATTGCTTTCAGGTCATTCTAGTGGCATGATTTAGCATTAACTGTCATGATCTGGTGATCATATATATATTGGACTTGGTTGTTATTATGTATTTATCTACTATCCTGCTCAGAATTATGAAGTTCTTGTCTATACTCATTGGTATTACCCGCTTTAGGAAAATGAAAGTGATCAATCCCACCATATTTTGGCTTGCTAGTCTTGGCACCATGTTGCCACTTTCTTTGTCCATTCATCATCATCCAGTTATTATTTTTACCTTGACTTACTCCTTAGCCTATGATATGGAGGACTTCCCCCACTCTAGCCTCTTTGTTGGATGAGCTTCCCTGTTTACTTTGTGTCTCGGCTCTAAGTTGCCTAAGTTGTGTTGGCTAGACCTGAAACAGATAGTACTACCATCATTACATTGTATCTGGAAACTTTATTGTATATCTTATATGAAAGCCCATTCTAGAATGTGTTTTTAAACACACATGAATGAAAGCCTTTTGAAATGAAATCCAAGAATGTGTTTTTAAACACACACGGACTGAAAGGCTATGAATTGAAATGTGAAATGAAAAGGTCCAAATAAAGCAATGGTTTACTAAATGCTAAATCCAATGATTGCTGACCTTATTTGAATGTATCGATTTATTCCTCATTAGCCTGTAGGTTGTGATATGAGATGGAGCAAGGGACAGCGAATTCTAAGTGTCCCCTAGAGTCTCAAGTTACAATTAGTCGGACACCTAGTCATAGCGGCTCTAGAAAAGATCCTCACAGAGCTGAGTCAGCTTGGATGTGAGTTGTAGACATTTGTCAAGATTGAAAAAGCACTACCCAAACAGCTTACCCATTTGTGAGACACCGCCATCCCCTGTGTTATTTCTTGTCCAACATATGCTTTAGTGTGTATCCCCTTTCCTACTTCCAAAGTATCACAATGTTGAGTCGGTACAGTTATCCCTTATCCTAGCCTTGCAGTCTTCCACCTTCACCCATCACTAGAAAATTGATCACAGCTATGAAGTGAGTACAGCCTTGAGGTTCTAGTCTGAGCTATTATTATCAATAAAATCTTGAATATCTTGTTTTAGATCGCCAGTGAATTGATTACTTTATGTTTATATTGCTATTGGAATGATTAATGAAACATGTCTTAACTAGTTACACTTGCAGCACTTTAATGTTTCAGCTTGGATCATATTATGGGTCAATTTGACTTGGTCAAACTAGGTTTGACCAAGTCAACCACAAGACATGAGATGAGTTAGACCCTGGATGATAGATATTGATGATATGTGGTCTATTATTGGTCACCAGATGGTTCCATGCAGCAGTTACAGGTTCAGATAGTGATCTGTGGTATTTTTATGATTTTGATCATTTACAGATTATTATTATTTTATATGTCTGGGCATGGTATTGATATTATATCTACGTTGCACGAGTACCGCTCCCGGCCATTAGGAGGGGTGTACCCAGCGTTCCTACAGTCTCGGGAGCTTTGGAGCTGGTATGAAACACTCCAAAATGGGCGGGAGCTTCCTTGGATACTTGGGAACTTTTCGGGTACTTCGCCGAGGTGAAATCACAGTTCCCGACAAGAGTTTCCTACGATACTTGTGGTTGAGAACTTGAGGAAGCTCCCGATCCATCGAGGAGCTTCTAGAAGCTCCTCGATGGATCAGGAGCTTCCTCAAGCTCCCAGCCACAAGTTCCCATGTTCGAGAGCTTGAATAAGCTCCCAAACCAACGAGGAGCTTCCTCACTAGAAGCTCCTCGATGGATCGAGAGCTTCCTCAAGCTCCCAGCCACAAGTTCCCATGTTCGGGAGCTTGAATAAGCTCCCAAACCAACGAGGAGCTTCCTCACGCTCCCAACCCACCGACCAAAAAGGCACATCGTGGGAAAAAATGAAGTTTGCGGGAAAGTGAAATTGGATTGGCGCCAAATTGAAGTATGTGTATAGGCAAGAAGACGGCAACATACATGCAATGGAACCTTTATAAACAAACTCTACCTCTCTAAAAAATCGCATTACAGTCTTCAGACTGCTTTTTCTTATTGTTTTCGGTTTTCTCTACTGGAAATCTTGGAAGAATTTGACAGTTTTGGGTTTTTTAATTTTACTGAGAATTGTTTTCGATTGAGTCTCTGTCTCTCTGAGTCTCCCATAATCCCATTCAACTCTCTCTGAACTTCTGAGTGTCAAATTCTAAGCTTGAACTTCGGAGTCTAAACTTCTAAGTTGTCCAACGATCTTGGTCAGGATCTGCCTCAACTTCAAGCCGGCTGCAAGTGCTGGGTATCGATCAGCGTCTGCCTCAATTCCATTTTCAAGCCAGCTGCACTCTGCATGTATCGATTCATTGTTATAAATTTATATTTTATAATTCATATTTTCTAATTATTCAGTGACTATTAAATTTGTGATTGCTATAACAGTGTAACTTTGTTTGAAGTGCGGCGATGTAATGTATGCATGCTGCCATGTTTCATATTTTTTATTTTTTTAGATTCATAGTCACGATTAATTACAAAGAAACGTGTCCATTGTTTAATTTGAAATGGATTTTAATTTGTTTTTGGAATTGTTATAGGTTATAAATTATAATGTTAGAATTTAATTTTAAAAATTTAGTATAATAATGTATTAATTTGTCTTTTACGGATTTGAATTTTGACAGTGTTGTAACTTGTACATGTGTTTTTAAATTTTTTATCAATTAACTTTATGAGTTTATCTATGTTGATAGATAGAGTTTAAGTTTTTATTTCTTAACCATAATGTTTGTAACTTTGTAAGTTTTACTTTTCATTATTAATTTATAATTTTTAAATTTTATGAACTTTGCCTATAAATACAGTTTTTAGAAAATAAAATTAAAAAAAAATAGATTTATAATAGAAAATGTTAAAATAAAAAAATAGATTTATAACAGAAAATACTATTATAGTTAACTTTTAAAATTGGCAAAATGCTAAAAATTTAAAAACTAAACATATAATTTAATAAATTTATTTTTTTTAATATATAAAAAATTTTAATATATTATATTATTGTCGTTCCAAACCTAACGTTTCCTGTAAATTGGGCGAAACTTCTAGCTGTACCAGATACTCGTGTCCGCGTACCCCACGTACCCGTGTACCGGAAACTTGTGCAACATAGTATTATATGACTATACAGTCATCCATATGGTGTATGAGTATGCATCTCTAGTGCATTTGCGCTCTCTGAGTCCATTGGGACAGTCAATTTTCATTTCCGAGCAATTTCAGTTGGGATTTCTCTCAGTTGATCACTTCAGTGCAGATTTATCATTTGCCATTAAAAATGGCCTATCAGAGCAGTTTCATGATTTATTTGGTTCACCTGTGGTGCTACAGAGGAAGTATGGGGCCCAACCACTTGTTTTTACTATATTTCCATACTCCCAGACATGGTGCAGTCAGATTTGGCCCTGGGTGACCAGGCAAAGAGTTACAGGCATTTTTATCTTTTACAGGTGATTTACAGAGGAATAAAAATGGTAAAATTAGCTACAGAGGAAATCGATTTGGGTTACTGAGGCAAGGAAATGGCATAGGAATGATTTTGATGATATGGGTGACATCTCCCACACCTTCCAGAGCAGTTGCAGTAGTCAGTGGGGCCCACACATCTTCTCGAGCACATTTTTATGGTTTTATAGTGTCTTTGGAGCCACACGACTTTGCCACTTGGGCACACCATTGTACTTTGATGAGTTATTTTGTTATTATTGTGCCATGGGGACAGACTAGGGAGGATATATGTTACCCCCTAGACCCACAATGAGCGTTATGTCATGTTTTCCTAGTCACTTGGAGTCGGACATCCCCCTAGGGCGATTTGTCCATGGTGTCTTGTTATATTTTTGAGTTGATCCATGTACTTTATGTTGAGCTCATCTCAACCGTAGATTATCACTTATGTATCTTGTTATCACACTACTTGTAGTTGCCCCTAGTGGTATCCCATCCGGGACGGTAGAGGAGATGGACAACTAAAGAGGTGACCCAAGAGATGCCACGGTTCTCAATGCAAGGTGGGAGTCACGTCAACCGAGGCACTCTTCACTTTAGATCTAGATAAATCAAGACCTAGGGGGAGACCCTATTACCAATCAAAGATGATTGGACCCTGTTATCACCTAAACTGTAGTTACCCCTATGGATGTATCCAGTCATGGATGGCAATAGGGAAGGGCAACTCAAAAGGTGCAACCACGATCACCTCGACCTCCAATATATGGTTGTCACACCAGTTGAGGCAACCTTCACTTTATGTTATCTAGCCCAGACAACAAAGGGGGAGACCCGATCTACTCCCAACAGGAGAGATCAAAACCAAGACACCAAATCAGGGTATTTCTAAGTGAAGTTAGGTGTATGGTTTATCCTAGACCTTAGGATGAAGTCACAAGCCAAGTGAGGGATTCAAAGAATGTATCTTTGGTTCATTGTTGATGTGAGAGTGACTTATAGTATTTGAAATGAGATCTAGGATTAGAGTACTAGTTCAATGTTGGAAAATCCACTGCCTTGGGAACCGTGTCCAATGCAGGGTAGCTTAGGGGTTGAATTGGGGCTAACTAGTACAAATGACAAGCTTGACCATGATACATGATGGCTTCAAGGGTTTGGTTCACCATCCAAAGGTCAAACCACAAGTTAATCCAACAATCTAGGAAAGTCGAATTGACTTGGAGAGAAACCAGTGCCTTGGGAATTGGGATAATGGAGTCAAAGTAGGGTTGACTTGTGGTTAAGGACTCCTATGGCATGAGACAAGTGCGCAATCAAGGTCTTGATGGATGAATGGGTCTAGATCTAGGTTTGACCAAAGTGGATCACAATCCCTTAAAATAAGGAATGCTATCCCCAAGGCAAGATTTGACAAGGTGACACACTAGACCTAGGTTTTGAATTATTCTAGTTCCAAATCTCAAAAAATCTCAAGTACCCATGTCCTAGAAGTGAGTCAACTCACTTCTCCAAGGTGGTGCGACTTTACCCAAGGAGGCCTAAAATGTGGGTTAGGTGGGTCAAGACAAGTCCGACGGCATCCAAACTTTAGATCCGGGTAGGTTAGTCGAGTAGGAGTGTGGATCTATAATTTTACGGCAATCCGACGGTTAGATCTTACTAGATCTGAGTTTGAATGTACCAAGTGGTCCAAAAATGGGGGTTAAACCCCTTAAAATGTGGAATAGGGCCCACAAGGTGAAAATCAAGAAAGTGACAATCTGGGGGTAGGTTATTTGATGTGTAGGTTAAGGATCAAGCGGGATCTCAACTACCCACCACCTAGATCTAGGTCAACTCACTACCACCAAGAAGTGCGCCTTGCCTTGGAAGAGCTAAGTTGGCTTGGGAAGGGGGTCAAACGGAAGCCAATCCTCACCAAACTATAGATCCGGGATGCCGTGGATGCTATAGAGGTGGGTTTTCAATATTATGCCCAACAACCCACTAGATCTAAGTAGATCTGAGAAAATGTAAAATGGGGGTTTTGAAATAATTAGGGTTTTATCAATTAAGAGCTATGTCAATGGATTGAATCAAGATAAGAGAAACAAACCTGTGGATCTTACCTGGGTAACCTTGTAGATGCCTTGATGATGATGATCTATGCAAACCCGATCAATTTGAGAAGCTTTGAGGTAGTTTTCTATGAAATCGATTTGGTCCAAGAAGCCAATGCGCCCTCTCTCCTGCACAACAAACGTCAACAATATCAGATTTGATGTAATCAAGAGATAAGACTAATGCCACAAGAGAAGTAACAGAAAGATAGCATAGATCACAATGATGCTAATGATAACCCCCTGATACAAGCGAATGCCAAGAAAGTCGATTTGAAGAAGCCTTGCAAAATCGCCCTTGTTGAAGTCGCCCTCCTGTAGACAAACAATGATTTCCAAAAAAGATAGATCTTACCACAAATTCCAAATGCTAGGTTGCAATAGAATTTCCAATCACCATCTAAGAACACCAGATGCAAAGGAGACCACAAGAATTTCCACAAAAAAGTTTTTCTATACCAATAATCCAAGAGCCAAAGACCCCTTAGAATGAGAAGCTCTATCCTTTAAATAGGAAGGAGAGGCACCAAAACCCTAACCACTTTTTGAATGAGTGGCTAAGATTAAAAGATACAAATGTCTAATCAATGGTTGAGATGAGCTCAACAATAAAATACATGGATCACTAATAAAATATTATGTGAGTGGACAAAATCGCCCTAGAAGAGGGGAATTCCACCAAATAATGATGACAAAATATAATAAGAGGCTTATGGTGGGTCCAAGGGGTAATTTTATCCCTCCTTGGTCAATCCCCATAGCACAATAATCATAAAATAATCCTCAATGTACCAAATCGTGCCTCCATAGTCAAATCGTAAGCCTCAAAAAGACCTCAGAAATCCTCAGAAAGTGCCATAGGTGATGGATGCGGGCCCCGATGAAGCTGAAACTGCTGGAGAAGGTGTGGAGGACCCCGATCTATCATCACTGATCATCCCATGCCATATCATTTCCTCAGTAGCCCAAATCGATTTCCTCAATAGCCATTTCTACCAATCCTAAAATGCCTCGGGAAGCGTGAAACTGCCCCAAACTGCCTCCTGGAGTGCCTGCGCTGTCAAGGTGAGGGCACCAGTGTGTCCGGGAGGGGGGTAATATGGTAAAAACAAGTGGCTGGACCACCCCCTCCATCATCAGCGCCCTAGGTCAACCGGATAAAAATCACATCTGCTCTGACAGGGCCTCCGACAGACCAAAGCTGCACTGGGATAGTCTACTGAGGCTCAATCATCACTGTAAGTGCCCGGAACTGAAAACAAACTGTCTCATTGGACTCAGAAGGTCCAAATCCATCCAAAATGTGTACTCATAGACCATATGAGTCTCTGCATGATCAAAATATATATTCAATATACCGGAACAGGGCCAATAATAATAATCTGTAAATGATCAAATAATGATGTAAACCAAGAATCACCATCATAACCATGTAGCTGCTGCATAGAATCATCATGTGTGCATACATAGACCATATATCATCTATCCATGTCATCATAAGGTCCAACCATCTCATGTCCTCTGGTTGACCATGGTCAAACTAGGCCTAACCAAGTCAACATGACCCAATATAACTCAAACCATCCTCATAAGTTGCTGCAAAGTGTCCAAGGTTAATGCATGCTTTACAACTTATTCAAATAACAATTATAGCACAAAGTAATCATTACTGGCGATCTAAATCCAAATATATAATGTCATTAATTATTATTATTACTCAGACTAGACTTTCAAGATCATACTCACTTCATACCTGCGATCAAGGCTAAAATACTAGCTAGGCTAAGGGATGACTTGACTGACTTAACTTTGTGACACTTTGGCAAGGGGAAGGGAATACACACCATAGTATATACTGAATGAGCAATAACACAGGGAATGGCGGTGTCTCACAAATGGATGAGTTGTTCAAAGAGGGTTTATTCACCTTCACAAATGCGCACAATCCATAATACAAATAAGGCCAACAATTGTTTAGATATAGCATTTAAGTTCCATTGTTTTTTGGGCCTGAAGTTTCCATAGCCTTGATCTATGTGTGGTTATAAACACATTGCATAGATTTACATTTATTTTAGGCTTTCTGCTCCAGGTGTGTTTTTAAGGCACTTGTTTACCTGAGCACTTTTAGGTGTGTCATGGACAGCTTGTTTACCTAGGTATTTATTTTCCAAAAGATATAACATTTTATTTTCATAGCCATTTTCATTTGGCATGCCTTTCATTCATGTGTGTTTAGAAACACATTGCATGAATGGGCTTTTCATACAAGATATAGCATTTCATTTTTCTAGATTTTGTATTCATAGCAGCACCAAAAGTTTCAAGTTTAGCCAACACAATTTTAGTGACTAGGGGAAATTCACAAGGAACTCCAACTCACCATAGGCAAGTTTTGTCACCAACTCAGAGCCGAGACACAATAAACAGGGAAGCTCATCCAATACAGAGGCTACAGTGGGGAAAAGATCCTTCATGTCACTAGTCAAGTAGTAAGTCAGGGTGATAAATTAAAAGGTAGGCCATGGATGGATGAAGATAATGAATGATGGAGCCGACACTAGCAAGCCAAGGTATGATTGAATGATCACCTCTATTCTCCCTAAGGAGGGTAAAACCAATGAGTATGAATAGTGAACTTCTAAGTCTAAGTAGGGACAATAATATATATATAATAAGATCAACTAGGTCCACATATCTATATGATCGCCAAATCATGATACTAAGTGCTAAGACATGCTATAAGAATAAATATAAAAGCAATATAACCATGACACAATGATATACCTGCTGAGTCATATACCTGACTGCTCATCAACCTGTACCATCATCTGTCCTCTGAAACTACTGCTGTAACTCTGGGCACTACTGACTCCTCTGTACCAATGGTATAATGGCTACATCGGTCATCTCTCTGAGTGTCCTGAGACTCAGTCATGGCATGGGGAATACATAATGTTGTCCACAATCTGATAGTGATCCAATATAGATGCTCATCTCAGCATCTCAAATGTAGGGGAACTGGCTGAATAGTGTACTGGCATCAGAAAAATAATGTATGGTATCCCGACTACTATAAATGTGATAACAGACCCAAACAAAGGTTCCTACGGATAAGTAAATAATGAGTTACGGAAACCAATGCAAAGTTGAGTGGACCTAGAAGTTAAAGTATGGTTGAAGGTGGTTTGAGAGATGATTAGTGTTTCAACCAATGTATGATTTAGGCCACATGATTAGTTATGATGACAAGATCTAGTACCATTTGTTACACAAGTGGGACCTACTTTCTTGGGATATGTGAATGGTTCAAATGGGACCCACAAGGTGAAATTAAGGGATGCAATTGGTACTAGAGGATATGTAATGAGTAGATCTGTGGATCTAAGTTGAAACTAGGAATACCCACATATGGGATCTAAGGTTTGACACAATTCCCAAGGAGTGCGACTTGCCTAAGGAAGACTAGTGCCTTGTTGGATGGGTTAATGGAGTCAAAAGATACGTCAAAATGTAGATTGGGACACCAAGTATTCAAATCAAGTGGGCTAATTGGGATGTGGTGGTTGGATTTTGCTAGATCTAGGATTTCATGATATGACCCTAAATGGACCACAATCCCTTAAAACAAGGAATGCTACCCCCAAGGCAGATTGTCACAAAATGATACTCTGGACCTAGGTTTCAAGGTATGCCCGTTCCAAATCCACAAAAATCTCAACTACCCACGTCCTCAAAGTGGGCAAACTCAATCACCCAAGGAAGTGCGACCTTGCTCAAGGAGGGCTAAAAGATGGGAAAGGTGTGTCAAAACAAGTCCAATGGCCACCAAATTGTAGATCCAAGTAGTTTAGGCAATGATCTATGTGGATCTTGAAAATCAATGCAATCCAAGGGTTAGATCTTACTAGATCTGAGTTTTAAGATGCCAAGTAGTCCAAAATGGGGTTTTAATCCCTTGAAATGTGGAATGATGCCCACAAGGTAGAAATCACCAAAGTAAGAGTCTAGGGGTAGGTTATCAAGTATGTAGATTATGAATCAAGTGGGATCTCACCTACCCATATGCTAGATCTAACCAAACAAGCCTCTCCAAGGAAGTGCGATTTGGCTCAAGAGGGATTTATTGCCTTGAAAAGTGTGTCAATTTTAACCCAATCACCACCAAACTATAGATCCAACTAGGGGTGGATGCATTAGAGGTGGGTTTTTAATATCTTTTCAAAAGCAAGGCTAGATCTAAGTAGATTTAAGAAAAACCAAAATGGGTTTTTTGATTAATTGGGGTTTGTGACCAATGAAGAGAGAATGGATGGAAAGAGGCACATACCTTGTAGATCTTACCTCAATTGCTTATGGCCACCTTGCAAATTGATAACATTCTCCTATGTGTATATTCAAGAGTGCAATTTTGTTGCTCCAAACCAAAACGTCCTCCTCAAAGAAGCCAAATAGTCCTCCTCCTACAAGACAAGATCAAGAGAAACAAGTCAAGCAAGATGATTATGAAAATGATAGAAAGATGTAATAGAAAGCATCAACTATGTCACGAAGATACAATAATGATACTCCCTGTCACAAGATCAACCCAAGAGAGAATATGTGGATCCCTCCAACAATAACCCTCAAGAAATCGCCCTCCTATCCACCAATTCGACTTCCCTGCAAGAAAACTAGAAGTAGCACCAAAACCCACAATGATACATAGAAGAGATACTGTATACTCAAGATGCAAGAGAATCCACAAGACAAGAGAGATATGCTCCACAAAGAAGTGTTCTATTCCAATATTCCAGAGCTCCAAAGGTGAGCTATGCAATAGGGGGTTTCCTCCTTATATAGGATAATAAAGACCAAAACCCTCTACCACTCTACAATACTACATCAAATGAGTGGTTGAGATTAAAAGATCTCAATACATGATCAATGGCTAATAATGAATCATAACAATATATCAAATGGATCACCCAATATAATGATGACGCCCTAACTAAATGGTACAAAGTGAGGATGACGTCATCCACTAGAGGGGTAAAAGTACAAAAATCCACCTCATAATGACTAGGACATAACATAAGAAGCACATGGTGGGGCTAGGAGGCATCAATCCTTACTAGCTCATTCCCAAGGCACAATAAAATAATAAAATATGTCCAAGATAATATAAATGATCAAATCTGTCCTCAAAATTTGTGACAGACAAGCAGTTAAAAACCTCTTGTGATCGCTGTGGGCCTACCCACATGGTGAAAACTGGCTGGAAGATAGTGGGATCACCCTGGAAGACCTCTATGAAAACCAAGTGCCAAAACCTTGCCTCAATTGCCCAAATCGAATTCCTCAGTGACCACTTTATCCCATTTTTTAACTGCCTCGGTAACTGTGAAAGTGCCAAAACTGCCTCCCAGGGCATCTGCGTTGTCCAACTGAGCCCACCAAGCTCTCCAGAAGGGGGGGTAAATGGTAAAAACAAGTGGCTGGACCACCCCCTCCTCATACAGCGCCCTAGGTGAACTGGCCTCTCATGGCCCCTGCTGCTCGAGCTGGGAAATCAGCCCCAAATCTGGTCAACAAGTGTAAAACTGCATCAATCACTGTCAGAAGTGCCCAGAACTGAAAGATAAGTGTCTCATTGAATCCAGAAGACCCAAATCCACTAGGAATGTCTACTCATACACCATGGGTTTCCCTAATGGGCCAGTTGTAGGGTCCACCATATATGGACAATGCATAATCTGATGATCTGAAATAATAATAAAACCTACTGAACTGCATCAATCATCGTCCGAACCATATGTCCATCATATGGCATCATCATCAAGTATGTGGGACCATCAATCATCATCAATAGGTATATATATGGCCCACATCATCATGGATCCCAATAATATACAACCAAGGATAAATCACATCAGTAGACTAAGACATGTTTCTCTAATCATTCTCACAGCCAAGCTCAAAGTATAACATCCATTCAGTGGCATTGATTAAGTTAGCATATTTCCTTTGTTATTTGAAATTACTTGCACAATAGTTTAAATGACAAACTCACCCATGGATATGGTCAAACTACTAGTGAAGGATGAAGGCTAGGAACAAGGTTGGGCCAAGGGGTTGACTTGTCTTAGTCAACTCAAAAATACTTTGAATTGGGAAAAGGGGAAAACTACAAACTCTGTGCTGGAAAAAATAACACGGGGGATGGTTGTGCCTCACAAATGGATAAGTTGTTTAGAGAGTGCTTATTCAACTTAGGCATCATGTCTACATCAAGTTGATCCAGGTTCATTAGGATCATTCAATTTCATTTCATGGCCTTTTTGGCCTACATAACCCTTCGGATCTCAGGTGTGCTAATAAGCACAACTAGTTGCAGCTTGCATCCAGGGCATGTTTTCATATACATATAAGGTCAGCAATTGTTTAGATATAGCTTTTAAGAACCATTGCTTTTTGGACCTTTCTTATACTCTTCGAGGAGTATTTTTAGCAGTTCATCGCTCTTGCCCTTTTTAGTTTCCATGGGCGAATTTATAATTTTCCATAAGTAGTATATGAGCTTTCAGTTTTAGCCAACAACATCTCAAGTGACTAGGGGGAGTTCAAGCCAATGCCAAACATCGGGACAACCGACCAAAATGATTTAGGCCTACAATCCAACTCACCAAAGGCGAGTTTTGTCACCAACTTAGAGCCGAGACACTAAACATATAGGGATGCGGTCCAAACACAGAGGTAGAAAAATGGGGAAATCCTCAGTATCAGAAAGTCAAATGAGACAGGTCAGGGTTTACAATCAAATAAGGAAAGTCATGTATGGATGGAGTCAAATGAGTATGGAGCCTAAACTAGCAGACAACTGGTGTCAGGAAAGACCATATCTATGTAAGGTGGTAAACCAGTGAGTTTTGTGAAACAACCTAAATGTGCAAGTAAATGTTCATTTTAGAGTTCATTTTAAATAGTTTGCCACATCAGAAATAATATACCAAGCAGATGCTATGAACATGACTAAATCAACAATATAATAATCCACAGTCGGTGATAAAACATCCATAAGTCATACAACATCATCACAAGAATAATCATCATATATCATCTGAAAACACTGCTGCAATACATCTCTAGGCACTGAACTGAAACTGCATGGGATAAAGGGTCACATCGGTCATCAAATCTAAACTCTCAAGGCTCAACCTTAACACAAGGTCTAACATAAGTCTGAATAATACACTACCCTGATCATGAGTGATCTCAAGATATACAATCATCATAGCCAAGCTCTGAAAAATGGAAGCTTTGGAATGTGCAGATATCTGCTAAACAAGAATAGTAGCCCTGCTACTATGGTGTGATAACATATCTTTTAATCTTAGCCACTCATTAAAAAGGTGGTTAGGGTTTTGGTCTTTCCCATAGCTATTTAAAGGAGAGACCCTCTCATTGTAAAGGGACTTTTGGCTCTTGGCTTCTGGAATAAAATATATCTTTGCAAATACCTGCTCTGGTTTTGGATTTTATTGGTGTTGATTGAAACTGTTCTTCCTCTGCACTGAGGGTCTTGGTGGTTATTTTGCACATCTTTTCTCCATGTTTTATCTACAGGTGAAGAAGTCGAATTGGTGAGGAAGGCGCATTGGTTGGGCAGACTCTCCTTGCTCCTTTCTTTTCTCTTCGTCGGTTTCAAGGAGTATCATTGTCTTTATACCTCTTACTCTTTGTTATCATGTTCGTCATTTGTATTTCTTCCATTCTTGCTTAAACTGATTGATTCCGTTGTCCTTGGTTTGACAGGAAGAGGAGGGTGCATTTGTGGAGCTAGGCATATTCGTGTGGGCAAGATAAAGCACCAAAAATTCATTTGATCTCTGCGGGAACAATGCTCAACATCATAGCAATCATCTCCATGACTCAGGTACGCTTGCAAGGTATGTAAATTATTCTTCTATCCAACCCATCTGTCATTTAATGTTAAAACCCTCATTCAAATCCTTCGGAAAATTCTCTGGCTCCAACGACTTGGTTTACTGGCAAACCATTTATGGGTTATTTGTCTCTTGCATATCCCTAGGTGGGTTCTCCTAGACGTCATAGTTGGAGGACTCCATCCGGCCGGCCCAAATCCCAAGGCACTTGTCTTCTAACCTTTGCGCATTCCCTGATTGACTGGTTTCTCTTGTCGTTTGACCCTGGTTTGTGAGCTTGTTTTCCTTAACACTGTCAGATCCTTTGTCCAAGCTATGCTAGAAAGCCTTAACTTCCCGATTTGCTCTTTGGGACACTTTCCCTGTTTTAAGGGTCAAGTTTCCCAAGGCAGCTGAATTTGATCATTTATACTAGCACCTGAATCCTAGAATCATCTTTAATTGTTGAATCACTGTGTCTAAACACTATCAATCAAATCCTATCTTTCTTAAGCCTCCACAGTGATTCTATTTCCTTACATCTAGGGTTCCATACCTGTCACCTTACGTACCCTATATTAATAGCTTGATCTAGTGATTGGATTAGATCTCTCCTAGCGGGAGTAGATCTGGGTCTCCCCTTTTGCTATCTGTGGCTTTGATAGCACAAAGTGAAGGGTGCCTCGATTGGCGTGACAACCAATCCTTTGGGAATCGAGGCTCTCGTGGTTCACCACTTTGGTTGCTTGTCCCCTCCACCATCTTGTATTGGATCTATCATTTGGGGCAACTACAAGTTTGGTGATAATAGAGCCCAAAATCATAGGAAAAGTGTCGAAAATCAATTGAATGATTGTTGTTTATTGTGCCAAGAAATCACCAATAATAAAAATCCCAATTGAACCTATCAATAACGCCATTTTTTAAATTTTCAAGGTTATATAAATTAGGAGGGCTCACACCTCTTAAATCAAATGTTTAGATCCATTCACACTCAAAATATAAGCTGCCAATGTAATTAAGTGAATAAACATGGATCTTTCTATAATACTAAGATATTGAACAACTTTAATTCATGTCTCAAATGTTTATAGCTAGCTTATGTTATTCATATTGATTGATATAGCAATTTAGGATCATAAACCACATCAAAGTCAAAATACTAAAGACTTTGAAAGTTTGTTACTTGAACTTAAAACAATCAAATTCACTCACATCAGAAGTAAGTAGTAGTTACCATCAAAAAAATGCAAAGGCACCCAAATACTAAGCACTCTTAGGAGCAATAATAGAGATGGAATTGAAGCAAGGAATTAGAAAAGATTCATTCCTATGATTTATGAAGTTATTTGTGCTTCGTACACACACACACACACACACACACACACATATATATATATATGCAATTTTCCTTTACAAACTCGTACATTGGGATAAAGTTGCAGGTCAAATTTACAAAACATACCATGGCACTAGAGTCATGCATAGTTAGGGTTTACTTCAGGTCACACAAACCCATTTTTTGTATAATGTGGACCTAGAGGAGTGAGAAAATTTAAAATGATTGAATTTCATGACACTACTAGAGGCTTAAGAGGCTAAAATAGTTTAAGCTACGAAATTAATCAATTATGTTTTTTTAACTCCTTAATTTTTTGTAATATATTTTAAAAAAATAATATATATTATTGTCGCTCCCAACCCAATGTTTCCTGCAAATTTGGGCAAAGCTTCTAGCCGTACCGGATACACGTATCCAATGTACCTGTGTTCCAGAAACTTGTGCAACATAGAAAAATAAAGATATGAGAGA
Organism: Larix kaempferi; assembly: GCA_027924585.1. Taxonomy (NCBI): domain Eukaryota; kingdom Viridiplantae; phylum Streptophyta; class Pinopsida; order Pinales; family Pinaceae; genus Larix; species Larix kaempferi. The sequence goes on along the minus strand of BSBM01000579.1, from coordinate 6,663,428 downwards.
GTATACAATTCCTAAATTTGAGGAATTTGGTCCAAGTAAAGGCCCAATTTAACTTGCAATTACCATCGTAGATTAAATCAATCAAATCCGGTATATTTCAAATCAAATCAAGGCAAGGGCGAGTTGTTCTCAAGTTGGTGATGCACCCTCCCTCATGAGGAAGGTGACTTGTTGAGGTGGTGTCTCATTATTTAATGGGAGGAGAATCCAAAGGGAGGGGGAGTCCCTCTTTTGAGGTGGTGCCCACCTCATTCAATCTAATCCAAGTCAAGGATCAATCAAGATCCAATCTCCTCCATTATTCTCTCTTGAACTCGCCCTCTCTCTTGAGTGGGTGAATGTGGCCCCCTTGGGGCTTGGTTTTATTATAAAAGCAAGGTTTTGCTCCCATAGGACGGATGCAAAGAACCTCTACATGTATTGTAATGCTCTGCCATTTGTGCAATTTTTATGAATAATATTGAGGCTTTGGAGGTCTAATGGTGTATGTCAGAGATTGGTGACTTGTTATGAGGTAATATTGTTTGAGTTTATGCATGCTAGTTAGACTTTGTAATTGAATCTGGCTTACAGGGATTTTTCTTAATCACATAGGGCAAATATTTCTAGTCTTCAAGTTATTTGCTTATATTTTTGCATTTAAAGATTTGAAAGTAGCATGTTTTAGTTAGTTATAATGCATATTCTTTTGATTTCTACATGTTAAATATACCAGATCTGAGCCTCATTTGCAAGTTTGTATTAAGCTTTCAGGGTTGCTTTGGAGTAAGGGACAGAAATCAGTTGCATCTTCCTCCTCTTCAAGTTTCAAAAGAGTCATTCCTTCACTTGTTTCCATTGACTTCTGCAGATCTCAAAAGAGATTCACACTTGAGCAAGCGTTCTTTCTTCCTCATCTCAAAACTAAAACTTCTTCTCTCCCGGTTACTTAGTTCTTTTATTTGCTTAACAAAAGATAGATCCATAATAATCTCATATTTTACATCTTATTGTTTTGCAAATAGTAGATCTAGAAGTACCTTAAGGATAAAATTCTATCCCAGATCTAGTTTCAAAGTTTTAAGTACTTGAAGTATTAATATTGCTTACCTTTTGCAAGTACTTTTCATGTATAATTTTCAAGTATTGTTGTTCTAATCTACTAACTTTCGGAATAATTAGTTTGCTGGTTTTTTCACTTTTTGCTTACAAGAAAGAGAAATTGGAGGAGTTTCGAAGAGTTGAACAAGCAAAAAAGAGCATCACTCATCCCTTTTCTTATCTCCCCTTCTTTCCCACTTTCTGTAAGCCTTTTGATCCAGATCTATAAGGATCATAGGCGGTTTATTTAAAGCAAGTTTGTAACCGAGAGTAACAAAAGAGCAAGTGGGATTTAAAACTCCCACACCCCTCTTTGCCCTATTCAAGAGAAGCATGTATCATCCTTTTTTGCACTTTTCTTTGCTTTATACCACAATTAGTTTAGTTGTTTTTTCTTTCAAATAAAATTAGATCAATCATTGTTGTCTTTTACTTTATTTTCGTAAATGAACAACTAATCCAGCATTTCCTTCCCGAAGGACCGCAAGGGAAATGAGATTGTTTGTTGTAGTAATTAGTCTCATCTTTACTTTTCTGTTCACAATTTTGCATTTTTCTTCTTTTCAACCTTAAAGCCAGCAGTTGATTTCCCGAAGTACCACGCTGTGCAAGGGCTTGCCCGATAGCAGCGTCTGCCAAAGAGATTCATGCCATTAAAAATTGACTATAATTGCACTCACAATCTAAAAATTGGAATAAACATTTAGCTCGCTCCGTGTATGCTCTATCCATCACAGGCTTGCCTGAGCTTTGGAATATCAAAAAAGTGTTGCATTCCAAAATTTCCACATTTAATTAAACAACTCATACTTAATAAAATCAAGTCCCTGAAAACCAACAAAAATCCGACCTTTCAAAGCTTGCCTTGTGTGGGCAAATTCTTCAAAGGAAGCGGGAACCACTAGAAAGTGACCTCGGGGCCCCGTCAGGCTACACCCTCGTTTGGTGTAGTGTTGGACATCCCCCCAAGACTCCATCTAGCCCACATGTCCTCGTGAGAAGCCACATTTGTCAGGATCCATACATATTCCCAATACTTCACGGTATATCGTGAATCCCCTTTCCCCCTTAATTTATTCATCACAATAAATTCTAAAACTGACCAAGACACGATTGCAACACATTTCTTTTTTCAGCAGCATATATTTTCTTACTCCATTTTGGCACTAGTCAAGCTTTACAACAATACATTTATTTGGGATTAACAGGTTACTATCAAAGGTTCATCAGGAACCATGCACATGTCACTGCCCCACTGACAAATCTCCTAAAAAGAAATTCTTTTCAATGGGATGATGAAGCAAGAAGATGCTTTGAAACGTTGAAACAAATTATGTCTTCAACTCCCGTTTTGGCAACACCTGATTTTGCAAAACCATTCGTAATCGAATGTGATGCTTCAGGGTTTGGGATAGGAGCTGTGCTAATGCAAGAAGGTCATCCAATCGCTTTTGAAAGCAAGAAGTTGAACAAAAGAGAATACCTACAGTTTACATACAACAAGGAAATGCTTGCCATCATGCATGCATTAACTAAATGGCGACAATACCTTTTGGGAAGTAAATTCCTAATCCGAACAGATCATAATAGTCTACAACACTTGTTATAGCAGAAGACATTAACAACCGAGCAACAAAAGTGGATAGAGAAAATCTCTACCTTCGATATGGAGATCCTACATAAAAGAGGGAAGGACAATGTAGTAGCTGATGCTTTATCAAGGAAAGATGAAGAGATACAAGTCTACGCCGTATCCATGGTGATCCCAGACTTTTTGGACAAAATTCGTAAGGAATATGCCAAGAATTCAGAGGTTTGCTCCATAATTAACAACATAAATCAATATCCGAAGTTTGACTGGAAGAATGAACTCTTATGGTACAAAGGACGTATTTACTTAAGTTCCAATTCCAGTTTTAAGACCAAGGTGCTTAAAGAGTCACATGATTGCCCAGCCGCTGGTCATGTAGGAATTTTTAAAACCTACTATAATGCAAGGCAATCATTCTTTTGGAAGGGTATGTATGCTGACATTCACAAGTATATTGCAGATTGTGACATTTGTCAGTGGAATAAAACTGAGAATATCTCAAGTCTGGGGTTACTCCATCCGTTACATATTCCAAATAAGAAATGGGAGGAAATTTCAATGGATTTCATTGAAGGTCTACCCATATCAGATGGGAAAGACAAAATACTAGTTGTGGTAGACAGGCTAACCAAATATGCACATTTTGTTGGAGTGAAGAAAACTGATTCGGCAAAAGAAACAGCCAAAGTTTTTTGTAAAAATGTCTACAAATTACATGGTTTTCCGAAGATTATAGTAAGTGATAGGGATGCCAAGTTTAAAGGGAACTTTTGGAGAGAGTTTTGCAAGCAAATTGGAACGTCTCTTAACATGAGCTCAGCTTATCATCCCCAAACAGATGGACAGACAGAAGTTGTCAATAAATGCTTAGAAACCTACCTCCGTTGTTTTGTAACTGATAAGCAAAATAAATGGTTCCAATGGCTACATCTTGTGGAATGGTGGTATAATTCTACTTATCATACATCTGCAAGAATGACACCATTTCAAGCCCTATATGGATATGAACCCCCAAAATGGAAGGATTTCATCACCAACCAAGCAAGGGTCGCATCAGTAAATGACCATTTAGAAGAAACCCAAAAGGTTGTCCAAGTACTTAAAGAGAATTTGAATACTGCCAGGAATAGAATGAGACAACAAGAAGATCGACATCGAACAGAACGAGAATTTGAAATTGGAGATTGGGTATATGTAAGACTACAACCCTATAAACAATTATCACTTAAACAAGGTGGAAAAAATAAATTGGCTCCACGTTTTTATGGCCCATATCAAATCAATAAGAAGACTAGTCAGGTGGCATATGCATTGGAATTGCCAACTACAAGTCGCATCCACAATGTCTTTCATGTTTCATGTTTGAAAAAGATGATAGGTCAACACCAGAAGGCAAAAACAATACTTCCCTTGTTAGATGAAGAAGGAAGAATCATATTCGAGCCAGAATCTATCATTGCTACTAGAGAGAAGAGATTAAGAACGCGAGTCATTAAAGAATACCTCATAAAATGGAAAAATCTTCCCGAAGAAGATGCAACATGGGAATCAGAACAATTTCGACAGTTACATCCCTCATTACCATTGCTTTGAGGACAAAGCTCTTTAAAAGGGAGTGGCAATGCTATGAATATTAAATATTGTATTAAATTAATCATTAAATTATTAATTAGTTTAATTGAAGGGACGTAACCCTTCTTAAGAAATGCTCAAACCTTATTAAAGGCGAACTCTTGTAAAGCGTTAAGCATCTTATCAATTCAATAATATATATCTTATTCAATATGGATCTCGTGTCCTAGTTTTTCTGTTGCACACACTTGGGCATGAGTTATTACAACTAGTCTTAGCATAAACTTGTCATGTGCAAAATCAAATCCTAGAAGACATTCCATTCATCATTCAAGCAAAAATAGTCATCCCAAGAGAGAGGTGCGCACTAGATCAATAGCTCCTATAAACCAAAAGAAAAAATAAAAATTTTATTTGTGAACCCTTGTGCATGTTTTACAAATGAGATGAGGTTGTCTTATTTACATGAGACAACCCTCAACCTTTTACAAATTCAAGCCTACAAAGTTAATGGCAAATTATTAAATTTTAGGTTTGTGCACCCACAACCTAGGGACTAAACCACATAATGACATAAAATAACAATACAAATGTGCAATTAGGCTCAACCAAGTGCAAGATGAGCAAAAAGGACGCCATTCCCCAACTAACACCAACAATTGTTTTTCCCTCAAGTACATCCTTTTTTAGCAATGTAGGCATCTTATTTAAGGAATGACGTTTATGGGTCTAGAGACCAGGAGGAGGGGTTTTACTTTAAAACAATAGGTCCAAGTGGGAAGTATGAAGTGTGCTAAAACGTATATAACAACCATTACACACACAGTCACCTCCAGAAAGCAAAATATGAGTGTGGCCATGTGTCCCAATGATTTGCCTCAAGGGCATTGGACACCCACCCAAAGGGTAGTCAGCACAGCCACAAAGCCAACACCTCAAGAAGGTGAAAACCAAGGGAACTGTTATCACTCAACTTGTAGTTGCCCCAAATGGTCGATTCCTATACAGGATGGTAGAGGGGATAGGCAACCAAAGTGGTGAACCAAGAGGGCCTCGATTCCAAAGATGGATTGGTTGTCACGCTAATCGAGGCACTCTTCGCTTTATGGTATCCAAGCCCTAGATAACAAAGCGAGAGACCCAGATCAACTCTCGGCAGGAGAGATCTAACCAAAGCACTAGATCAACTCAAATGAAAGAAGTACGTAAGGTGTGAGGTATAGTGAACCCTAGATCTAAGGATGAAGTCACAAGATGAATTAAGGTTGGATCAAGAGGCTTATGAAATACAAATATTGACCCAATGTGGTAGTACAAGTGACTTATGAGTTTTACAGAAGGATCCAGGATCAAGGCACTAGCAAATGACAAAAATTTCTCCTGCCTTCGGAAACGTGTCCAAGGTAGAAGTGCTTAAAAAAAAGATGGGGCTATCTAGTACCTTTAGATTAGACTTGATAGGGGGTATGACAGTATCTTAAAACACAAGTCAAAAACCAGCATCAAACAACCCAGAAAACAGGCAAAAATAGGAAGTGGGCATGGGTAAGAGATTAGTGCCTAGGGAAATGGGCCAAAAGGAGTCCCTTAAGGGTGACGCCCTTGAGAACCCACCTTGGGTTAGGCTTAAGGTGGAAAACCCGGAAATCTTTCACCAAGATTTTAAGTTGTTTGAGCCAGGGAATTTTTAGAATGAAAAATAGCTTAGGGTTTTGACAATAAATGAAATGGCCAATGGATTGGAACCCAAAATAAATGAATTAAGAGTAGATCTTACCCGGATAATCTTGCAGATGCCTTGATGATGATGATCTAAGCCTTCCCGATCAATTTGAGGTGATTTGAGTGAGTTTCCAAGTGAAATTGATTTGCTCAGAGAACCACGTGCACCCTCCTCTCCTGCACAAGCAAACTACAAGAAGTTAGATTTGATGCATCAAGAGAATATGATTGTAAAAGCAAAAGACATATCAAATGGAAATCAAAGATCAAATGATACTATTGAAAACCCCATGATATTAGCAACTTCAAGAGAAACGAGTTGAGGAGCCCCCTGCAAAAACGTCCCAAGTGAAATCGCCCTCCTGTAGTTAAACATTGTTTCTACAAAAATTTTGGATTCACCACAAAATCTCAAATGCTAGGAGAAATAGACTTTCCAATCAACATCTAAGAACACCCAACAGAGAAGATCCAGGAGTCTCTGCAAATATTTCTTCTATTATCAAATTCCAAGAGCCAAAGTCCCATTACAATGAGGGGGCTCTCTCCTTTAAATAGGAATGGGAGAGACCAAAACCCTAACCACCTTTTTAGCAAGTGGTTGTGATCAAAAGATACATAAGTGAAAATCAATGGCTAAGATGAGCCCAAATATAAAGTACATGGATCAACTCAAAAATAGAGAGGGCGCACTAGCTAAGTCGCCCTAGGGGGGACATACCACATAAAAGTGACTAAAGTCATAACATAAGCTCATGGTGGGTTTAGGAGGTGAAATATTCCTTCTCTACTGTGTCCCCATGGCACAATAACATATAATAACATCATCATGATACAATACTGTGACCACATGGCCAAATCGTGCCCCCTCAATGACATAATAAAATCATAGTATATAAGCCCGGAAAGTGTGTGGGCCCCACTGAATGTAGCAACCTGCTCTAGAAGGTGTGGGAAGCATCACACACATCATCAAAATCAACCTCATGCCATTTCTTTGCCTCAATATCCCAAATCGAATTCCTTTGTAGCCATTTTTACCATTTTTTATTCCTCAGAAAATCACCTATGAAAGAATAAAATGCTTGTAGCTCACTGCCTAGTATCTGGGGGCCAAAAATGACTCCACCAAAATGTCTGGAAGCATGGTAATATAGTAATAACAAGTGGTTGGACCCCATGCTTCCTCTGTGGTGCCCTAGGTGAACAAGATAAAGAGTCAAACTATGCTGCCAGGCCATTTTAAATGGCAAATCTGCAATAAAGTGATAAACTGAAAAATATCTCAACTGAAAATGCCCGAAACTGCAAACTGAGTGTCCCAATGAACTCAGAGGGTCCAAATGCACTAAGGATGAGTACCCATACACCATATGACCATCTGTATAATCATCTATAACCATGACCATGCCCGGACAAATAAAAATAAATGGTCTGTAATGATAATAATAGCGATGAAAATCATCAAACCATCATCTGAAAGTTGTGTCTGCTTCATGGATCCATCAAATGGGTATATAAGGACCATAGATCATCAATCTCATACATCACTGGTCCAACTCACCTCAGGTCCTCCGGTTGACTTAGTTTGACCATGTCAAAACTGACCAAAATATGACCCAGGCCTAAACTACCTGCTGCAAATGCAAATGGTTAAAGTATGCTCCTTTCAATCATTCTAATAGCAAAACTCAAAGTATAAAGTAGCATATCTGTTATCACACAACTTGTAGTTGCCCCTAGAGGTATCCCATCCGGGACGGTAGAGGAGTTAGGAAACTAAAGAGGTGACCTAAGAGATGCCACGGTTCCCAATGCAATGCGGGAGTCACGTCAACCGAGGCACTCTTCGCTTTAGGTCAAGGTATAACTAGACCAAGGGGGAGACCCTATACCCCAATCACAGTTGATTGGACCCAAGCAAAGGTTTCAAAGGGTGAATAAATGATGAGTTACGGAAACCAATGCAAGGCTAAGTGGACCTAATGTTTAAGGTATGGTTGAAGGTGGTATCATGGATAGTTAGTGTTTCAAGCTATGTATGGTTTAGGCCACTTGATGGGGTATGATTGTTAAGTATAGTACCATGTGTTTACACAAGTGGGTCTTGTTGCCTTGGGAAGTGTGAAATGGTTCTAGGTGGGCCCACAAGGTGAAGTTAAGTGTGAAGATGGTACTATAGGCTAGATCTAGGTTAGATCTACAAGTTAGAGTTGGTTCTAGGATTACCCATGTGCTAGATCTAGGGTTTGACACTAATCCCAAGAAGTGCGCCTTGCTTGGAGAAGGACTAGTGCCTTGTTGGATGGGCTAATGGGGTCAAGAAGGATGTCAAAGTGTAGATCGGGACACCTAGAAGCCTAGTCAAGTGGTTTGGATGAGATCCAATGGTTGGATCTTACTAGATCTAGGTTTTTTTGAGTGAAGACCAAAAGTGGACCACAATTCCTTAAAACAAGGAATGCAATCCCCAAGGTAGATCGGGACAAAAGGATAGTCTAGACCTAGGTTTCAAGGCATGGGCATTCCAAATCCACGAAAATCACCAACACCCACTTCCTAGAAGTGGACCAACTCAGAAAATCAAGGGGGTGCGACTTGCTCAAGGAGGGTCAAAAAGTGGGTTTGGTGGACCCAATCAAGTCCAATGGCCACCAAAATGTAGATCCGGGATGTTAGTACCCCGATCTATGTTCCTTCAAAGTTTCAAGTAAATCCAATGGGTAGATCTTAGTAGATCTAAGTTTCAAGGTACCAAGAAGATCAAAAGGGGGGGTTCAACCCCTCAAAACATGGAGAGATGTCCACAAGGTAGTTTTCACCAAAGTAAGGATACGGGTATAGGTTATCAAGTGTCTAGATGTCAATTCAAGTGGGATCTCACCTACCCATGTGCTAGATCCTACCCAACAAGCCTCTCTCAAGAAAATCGATTTAGGTTCAAGAAGGCTTTTTGCATTGAAAGGTGTGTCAATTCTTAGCCAATCACCACCAAACTATAGATCCAACTAGGGGTGGATCCTATAGAGGTGGGTTCTTAATATCTTTTCAAATGCAAGGGTGGATCTAAGTAGATCTAAAAAAAATACCAAAATTGGGGTTTTGATTTAATTAGGGTTTTATGACCAATGGAGATAGAATGGATGAAAGAGGCACATACCTTGTAGATCTTACCTCAATTTGCTTATGGCCACCTTGCAAGTTGATAGCATTCTCCTATGTTTATATTCAAGAGTGAGATCCAAGTGCTCCAACCAAATCTCCCTTCTCCAAGATAGCCAAATCGTCCTCCTCCTACAAGACAAGATCAAAGAAACAAGTCAAGCAAGATGATTATGAAAATGGTAGAAAGATGTAATAGAAAGCATCAACTATGTCACGAAGATACAATAATGATACTCCCTGTCACAAGATCAACCCAAGAGAGAATATGTGGATCCCTCCAACAATAACCCTCCAAAAGTCGCCCTCCTCTCTCCAATTCGACTTTCCTGTCAAAAGGTTAGCAAAAACACAAGAATCCACAATGATACATAGAAGAGATACTTTATATTCAATATGCAAGAGAATCCACAAGCCAAGAGAGATGTGCTCCACAAAAAATCTTCTATTCCAATATTCCAGAGCTCCAAAGGTGAGCTATACAATGGGGGGTCTCCTCCTTATATAGGATAATAAAGACCAAAACCCTATACCACTCTACAATACTACATCAAATGAGTGGTTGAGATTATAAGATCTTATCATACAATCAATGGCTAGGATGACCCATAACATAATATCACATGGATCACTCAACATAACAATAGCGCCCTCACTAAATGGTACAATGGAGGGTGACGTCATCCCACAAGAGGGGTAGAAAGTACAATAGTCCACCTCATGATGACTAGGACATGATAAAATAAGCACATGGTGGGGCTAGGAGGTATAAATCCTTGCTAGCTCACCCCAAGGCACAATAACATAATAAAATATGTCCAATATAATGACAATGACCAAAACTGTCCTCAGAATCCATGACAGTCGAGCAGTAAATGTCCTCCTGTGATCAATCTGGAGATACCCACATGGTGAAAACTGACTGGAAGATAGTGAGATCACCCTGGAAGACCTCTGTGAAAACCAAATGCCAAAACCTTGCCTTAATTGCCCAAATCGATTTCCTCAGTGACCACTTTATCCCATTTTTTAACTGCCTCGGGAACCGTGAAAGTGCCAAAACTGCCTCCTAGGGTGCTAGCGCTGTCCATCTGAGCCCACCAGGCTCTCCGGGAGGGGGGATAAATGGTAATAACAAGTGGCTGGACCACCCCCTCCATCATCAGCGCCCTAGGTGAACTGGCCTCTCGGGGCCCCTGCTGCTCAGGCTGGGAAATCAGCCCCAAATCTGGTCAACAAGTGTAAAACTGCATCAATCACTGTCAGAAGTGCCCGGAACTGAAAGATAAGTGTCTCAATGGATCCAGAAGACCCAAATCCACTAGGAATGAGTACTCATACACCCTGGGTTGCCCTAATGGGCCAGCTGTAGGGTCCACCATATATGGACAATGTATAATCTGCTGATCTGAAATAATAATAACCTGCTGAACTGGATCAAACATCATCTGTATCATATGTCCATCATATGATATCATCATCAAATATGTGGGGCCATAAATCATCATCAATAATCATCCATACATGGTCCACATCATCACGGATCCCAAGAATATATAATCAAGGATAAATCACATTAGTAGATTAAGACAATGTTTCTCTAATCATTCCCACAGCTAAGCTCAAAGTATAAATTCCATTCAGTGGCATTAATCAAGTTAACATATTCCGTGGTTATATAAAATTACTTGCACCATAGTTCAAATGACAAACTCACCCATTGGACATGGTCAAACTGCTAGTGAAAGATGAAGGCTAGGAGCAAGGTTGGGCCAAGGGTTTGACTTGTCTAACTTAACTCAAAAATACTTTGGACTGGGAAAAGGGGGAAGCTACAAACTCTGTGCTGGACAAAAGAACACGGGGGATGGCTGTGCCTCACAAATGGATAAGTTGTTTAGAGAGTGTTTATTCAACTTAGGCATCATGTCTACATCAAGTTGATCCAGGTTCATTAGGATCATTCAATTTTATTTCCATGGCCTTTTTGGCCTACATAACCCTTCGGATTTCAGATGTGCTGAGAAGCACAACTAGTTGCAGCTTGCATCCAGGGCATGTTTTTCATATATTTATACAAGGTCAGCAATTGTTTAGATATAGCTTTTAAGAACTATTGCTTTTTTGGACCTTTCTTATACTCTTCGAGGAGTATATTTTTTTAGCTTTTCACTGCTCTTGCCCTTTTTTGTTTCCATGGGCGAATTTTTAGTTTCCATAGGTAGAACATGAGCTTTCAGTTTTAGCCAACAACATCTCAAGTGACTAGGGGGAGTTCGAGCCAAGGCCTACAATCCAACTCACCAAAGGCAAGTTCTGTCACCAACTCAGAGCCGAGACACTGAATAAACAGGGATGCGGTCCAAACACAGAGGTAGAAAAATGGGGAAGTCCTCAGTATCAGAAAGTCAAATGAGACATGTCAGGGTTTAAAGTCAAACAGGAAGGTCATGTATGGATGGAGGCAAGTGAATATGGAGCCTACACTAGCAGACAACTGGTGTCGGGGAAAGACCATGTCTATGTAAGGTAAAATACCAGTAAGTTTTGTTAAATGACCTAAAAAGTGCAAGCAATTGTCCATTTTAAGATTTACAGTTCATTTTAAATAGTTTGCCACATCAGGAATAATATACCAAGCACATGCCATGATCATGACTAAATCAACAAGATAATAATCCACAGTCAGTGAGAACATATCCATAGATCATACAACATCATCATAATAATCATCATCATGCATCATCTGAAACACTGCTGCAATATATCTCTAGGCACTGAACTGAAACTGTAATGGGATAAGTGGTCACATCAGTCATCAAATCTGAACTCTCAAGGCTCAGCCTTGACACAAGGTCATAAAATCTGAATAATGTACTGCTCTGATCATGGGTGATCCAAAATATATAGCCATGCTCTGGAATAAAGGAAGCTCTGGAATGTGCAGATATCTGCTGTACAAGAATAGTATCCCTGCTACTATGGTGTGAGAACATCTGGCTCCAGCTGGGACAAGTGCTCTAAGGGAGAGAGCGCTTGAGAACCTCAGAATCTCTGGTCTCGAACTGCTCTGCATCAATCTTCAATCCAGCACTGCACCATCCTTGCTTTCAGCTTTTATCTTGCACCTGTTCCTGCTCTCACAAAAACTAGAATACCATCATGGAGCATGTATGGGATAAAAATAAAATAAAACTGAAAACTAATCTAAAGCATAAACTGAAAATGCGTCAAAATATAAATATGAACTAACATGGCATATATTATTTTCATTTTTATTTACTGTGCAGGAGGAAAAGGATACTTCTTAAATCAGGCAAATCTCAACTTGCACAGGCAGCCAATAATGTAAATGCTAACTATAATTTCTTAAATGCATGCAGGAGAAGAGAAAAGTTTAGGAAGGAGCAAGACTCAACTCAGGTAGAAAAAGAAAAAGGACAATACTCGGCACACAGAAAAGGAAAAATCACACAAAACCTACTGCTCAAGTGAGCTTATTCAGAACCTACCTAATCTAAACATGCAAGGCAAGGTATAGTCATTCAAAAGGGATAAGGGGGTAGTAGTGTTTCAACAGTACCCCATTTACTGGCAGCTCCAATTCATACCCATCCAATGTTTCCAACCAAAAGGAATTTTTACCTGCAACTCTACTTATTTGATAGGGACCCATCCATATCTTTTCAAACTTGCCATGGTTTCCAGGTTTCTCTTTGTTCTTATCCCACAGTAGAACTATATCACCAACTCCAAAATTTATGTCTCTGCTCCGTTGATCAAAAGTTCCTTTTATTCTTTCTTGTTCCAACACCATTTTATCCCATGCCTCCCTTCTATTTTCATCTAGTTCTATTAACTTATCAATTCTTGCTTGCATGGCTTCTTGCTCAGTGGAACATTGTTGCAGTAGTTCATACACAGGGATTTGGAGGTTGATTGGAAGCCTACAGTTTTGTCCATATACTATTTCAAAAGGAGCTTTTCCTGTTATTCTTTTAACTGTTGTTCTATCTGCCCAGAGGGCATACTTAAGCTTGACGTCCCAAGTCCTTTTGTTTTCGCCGATCATTCTTTTCAGAAGTCTAATTAGGTTCTTGTTGCTTGACTCAGCCAATCCATTTCCCTGGGGGTAATAATTGGAGGAGTGGGATAGAGTGATGCCATGGTCAGAACAAAAGGTTGTCATCTCCGTCTTGCTAAAAGCTGGGGCATTATCGGTTGTGATTTTACAAGGGCAACCATATCTGGAAACGATATTTTCTTCTAAGAATTTGACCACTACTTCTGCGGTGCACTTCTTGGTAGGGACAGCTTCAACCCAGCGAGTAAAATAATCTGTGAGGTCAAAATATATTTATATCCTCCTGAAGAGCTTGGGTTTATTGGCCCTACAAAATCCATTCCCCATTGTTGGAAGGGAGCTTCTACAATAACTGGGGTCAAAGGCAAGGAAGGTAGTCTAGGTTTTCCTGAATAAAATTGACATTCTTGACATGTTCTAACAAACGTGTGCACATCTTTGAACAAGGATGGCCAATAATACCCAGCTCTCATGATCTTAGCAGCTGTGGTTCTAGGTGCATAATGTCCTCCGCATAATCCAGAATGCATTTCCTTGATGATTCTCTGGGAGTCATCATGATTTACACATTTGAGTATGATTCCATCTGGATTCTTCCAACCCAAACCATCTTCAGTTAAAACATACTTAGATGCTTTTAGCCTCAAAGCTCTTCTTTGGTGGTCTACAAGGTGGTCTGGACAGGTCATATGTTTAAGGTAGAAGATAATGTCTTTGTACCACTCGTGATCTTCATTAATATAAAGGATCATGTTATTTTGCTATAGTTTGGAATCAGTTAATAGCTGTGCCAACCCTTGCCCTTTCACTATCTTGATTGGTTTGATTTCAATGTCATACTCTTGAATCCTAGAAATCCAGTTTCCCCTAACACCTATGCCATCAGGCTGAGATAAGACATCTTTTACCGCTTGATAAGGGACGTAAGCCATAATTTTGGAGTATCCGATATATGTCCTAAAATGTTTTAACGATTTGACCAAAGCATAGGCTTGTTTTTCAGTGGTTGTGTAGTTTAGTTCCGCATCTCTAAGGTTTTTACTCATAAAGGCAACCGGTTGTTCATGGTTTTCTTCATTCTTTTGCAACAACACACCTGATATGGTGTCCTCGGAAGCATAAGAATAAATCAAAAACTCCTTATTGTAGTTTGGGCTTACTAGGACAGGTGCAGAAGCAATGGCTTTCTTTAGAGATTCGAATGAAACATCACATTTCTTATCCCAAACAAATTTCACATCCTTCTTCAGCAAATTATTTAAAGGCTTGGCCAATTCAGCTAAATTAGGGATGAATCTCCTTACGAAGTTTATTTTTCCGAAAAATGATCGTAGCGAGCTGACATCCTTTGGGGGAGTTATGGCTTGGATTCCTTGCACTCTCTCTGGATCAATTCTAATGCCTTCTTTGGACACAATGTGACCTAACAACTTCCCCTCATCCACCCCGAAGGTAGACTTTTTAGGATTCAAGGATATTCCAAATTTCCGACATCTTTCGAAGATTCTCCTTAGATGTTTTACGTGGTCTCCCCTGTCTTTCGAAAAGACAGTTAGATCATCTTGATAAATTGCAATGATTTTGCCAATTAGACCCTCAAATGCATGATCCATTGCCCTTTGAAAGGTTGATCCTGCATTCAAAAGCCCAAATGGCATTCTTATATACTCGAAGGTTCCCCACGGGGTGGTGAAAGTTGTCTTCCCACGATCTTCTTTCTTGATTTGGACCTGGTTGTACCCAGAAAATCCGTCAAGTAGGGATAACATGCCAGCCCCTGTTACACTTTGCAACAGATTTTCCATGTTGGGCAAAGGATAGTTGTCTTTTAGAGATGCTTGATTTAGGTTCCTAAAGTCAATACAAATTCTAATCTCCCCGTTTTTCTTCCTTACTATTACAGGATTGGATACCCAGGTTGTATGCCTAACTGGTCTAATGATACCTGCTGCCAACATCTTTTCCAATTCCTTTTTAACTAAGGGAGCTAACTTAGGGTTCATGTTTCGCAACTTTTGTCGATATGGTTTGGCTCCCTCTTTAAGAGGAATGGTGTGTTCTATGATGGACTGATCGTAAGTTTTTAAATCATCATAGACCCATGCAAAGATATCTTTATACTCTCGGATTAACTCAATAATTCTTCTTCTTTCTTCTCCTGAGGCATTTATCCCGATTTTGATCATTTTTGGAGAACAAGCAGACCCTACATTTATTTCGATGACCCCATCTACAGGTTCAGATCTCTTACCCTTGTATTCATCATGCCTGTTAAAATTTCTCTCAAGGGGGAAAGCTATTTCTGTGACATCCATACCTTCAATTGAATCACCTTTTATCTCATCCTCGAAATTCACCATTGGGGTTTTAGAAGCATTTAAAAATCGTATGATTTGGGCATCACTGTCAAAGACTTGCCAATGGTCTTCATTATCGGGAACAGAGGGTCTGAATAAAACTTCAAGTTTGCAGTTTTCTTGTTTTAGAGACTCAGATGTTTGAAGAGTACTGGCCATTACGGATAGCTCATCAGCCAAAGTATTTTGTTCTCGGGGAACAGCCTTAATCCCGAAGGCATCAAAGCATTCAATGGTGTCCCAAACTGCATTTCTATAGTCTCTAAGTCTATTATTCTTAGCTGCGAATTTGTTTTTTATCTGGGACACAATGAGGTCAGAATCTCCTGTGACAGATATTGATTTGATTTTTCTTTCTCTGGCAATTTCCAAGCCCAGAAGCAATGCTTCATACTCTGCCACATTGTTAGTGCATTCAAACTCTAAACGGAAAGAAAACAAACTCTTTTCTCCCGATGGTGAAATTAAGACTATACCGGCTCCTGCACCATGTCGGGAACGGGCCCCATCAAAATGCATTTTCCAGACTTGTTCATGTGAAAAAGGCTGCTTTTTAACCTCCTCCCAGTAATTTGCTAGAATCATGAAGTTTCCAATTTCATCACTTGAATACATTGCCTCAGTGAATAAATGTTCAGGTGTTTCAACATGTTCTTGCATGGGTGGTTCATTGAACAGAGTTATGAATGAACCTTCTTTGGTTGGGATTGTGGCATATGTCAAATCCATTTGGACACTTCCTCCCAATCTTGCCGACCACTCCCTGGATAGCAACATTCCCCACGCATCAGGGATATCTAGGACTAAGACATTCATTGAGAGCTCAATATCAGAGCAGGCAGCCAACCTAACAGGCAGGTTTTCAATTATTCCAATAGATTTCACAGTCTTGGAATCCATGCCACATACATTTCTGTAGGGTCTTGTGGGTACTAACTCAAGTTGTTCCATGACTCTTAAAGGCATGACACTTACTTCAGCTCCTGAGTCCAACATGCAATTATGTAATATTAAACCATTCACTTCCGATGCAATATAAAAGGGTGGAAATTTTCCAGAGTTGTCACCAGAGACACTTTGGATCATGACAGGGGAATCCCTAATTTCTGCAGAAGCTTTCTTAGGAGCTTGCTTCCTTGTTTGAATCCCAAGATGAGTAGTAGCTCTTTTGTGGAATGAAGGGATCTTGAAGATTTCACAAAAAGGAATAGGCATGTTTATCTTTTCTAGGAAGCTTGTAATATCTATGTTTAGGTTGTGAGGGTTTTCCTTGTCCTTTTCATTCGTACCTAAACCTAGGAATTTCATAATGTCATGTTTAACAGCCGGGATCTTGATTAGGTCTTTTAGGGAAACCAAAGCAGACGAATTGGCTAGCTTACTTGGAATGTTTGTTCTAGGGAGTTCCTTATTAGGTTTTAGAATCGTGGGAGGTTTTGGTTGTTTTCTCCAAAGGGTTGCTTTGGGAATGTTAGTTTTAGGGGGAGGATCAATTTTTATTGCTTGATCTGTCTTTTTGTTTGCAGGAGGAGATTGGCTAGTGTTGGTTACAGTTTTACCCTTCGAGATGACCTCAGGAGAAAGCTTTGGAGCTTTTGGCAAGATTCTTCGGACAGGTTGATGCACTGTCTTGCTAGGCTGTGGGTCAGTCGTTTTAGGTTGCTGAGTCTTGGGAGGACTAGCCTTTGGAGGGATTGAATTGCTACAGATGGATTTTAACATCTCTTTGGTTTGTTGATCACGTCTTTTGAAATCCTCATCCTGATTTTTAAGATATGTAGCAATGTTGGTGACCATTTCACACATGTTTGTCATAAATTCCATGGTCATTTCGGGAGAGATGTTATTTGGAGTAGACATCTCTTTGTGGCTTCTCTTCTCAGCGGAGTCACGATTAGGAGTCGCCAGGTAGATTTTTAAGCTCTACTACCAAGAGATATGTCGTTTAAAGTGCAGAGAGATAGTGAGACACAAAGGTGTGTTGAACCAAGGTAGGCCCCTACCTCCCCGGCAACGGCGCCAAAAATGTTATCACACAACTTGTAGTTGCCCCTAGAGGTATCCCATCCGGGACGGTAGAGGAGTTAGGAAACTAAAGAGGTGACCTAAGAGATGCCACGGTTCCCAATGCAATGCGGGAGTCACGTCAACCGAGGCACTCTTCGCTTTAGGTCAAGGTATAACTAGACCAAGGGGGAGACCCTATACCCCAATCACAGTTGATTGGACCCAAGCAAAGGTTTCAAAGGGTGAATAAATGATGAGTTACGGAAACCAATGCAAGGCTAAGTGGACCTAATGTTTAAGGTATGGTTGAAGGTGGTATCATGGATAGTTAGTGTTTCAAGCTATGTATGGTTTAGGCCACTTGATGGGGTATGATTGTTAAGTATAGTACCATGTGTTTACACAAGTGGGTCTTGTTGCCTTGGGAAGTGTGAAATGGTTCTAGGTGGGCCCACAAGGTGAAGTTAAGTGTGAAGATGGTACTATAGGCTAGATCTAGGTTAGATCTACAAGTTAGAGTTGGTTCTAGGATTACCCATGTGCTAGATCTAGGGTTTGACACTAATCCCAAGAAGTGCGCCTTGCTTGGAGAAGGACTAGTGCCTTGTTGGATGGGCTAATGGGGTCAAGAAGGATGTCAAAGTGTAGATCGGGACACCTAAAAGCCTAGTCAAGTGGTTTGGATGAGATCCAATGGTTGGATCTTACTAGATCTAGGTTTTTTTGAGTGAAGACCAAAAGTGGACCACAATTCCTTAAAACAAGGAATGCAATCCCCAAGGTAGATCGGGACAAAAGGATAGTCTAGACCTAGGTTTCAAGGCATGGGCATTCCAAATCCACGAAAATCACCAACACCCACTTCCTAGAAGTGGACCAACTCAGAAAATCAAGGGGGTGCGACTTGCTCAAGGAGGGTCAAAAAGTGGGTTTGGTGGACCCAATCAAGTCCAATGGCCACCAAAATGTAGATCCGGGATGTTAGTACCCCGATCTATGTTCCTTCAAAGTTTCAAGTAAATCCAATGGGTAGATCTTAGTAGATCTAAGTTTCAAGGTACCAAGAAGATCAAAAGGGGGGGTTCAACCCCTCAAAACATGGAGAGATGTCCACAAGGTAGTTTTCACCAAAGTAAGGATACGGGTATAGGTTATCAAGTGTCTAGATGTCAATTCAAGTGGGATCTCACCTACCCATGTGCTAGATCCTACCCAACAAGCCTCTCTCAAGAAAATCGATTTAGGTTCAAGAAGGCTTTTTGCATTGAAAGGTGTGTCAATTCTTAGCCAATCACCACCAAACTATAGATCCAACTAGGGGTGGATCCTATAGAGGTGGGTTCTTAATATCTTTTCAAATGCAAGGGTGGATCTAAGTAGATCTAAAAAAAATACCAAAATTGGGGTTTTGATTTAATTAGGGTTTTATGACCAATGGAGATAGAATGGATGAAAGAGGCACATACCTTGTAGATCTTACCTCAATTTGCTTATGGCCACCTTGCAAGTTGATAGCATTCTCCTATGTTTATATTCAAGAGTGAGATCCAAGTGCTCCAACCAAATCTCCCTTCTCCAAGATAGCCAAATCGTCCTCCTCCTACAAGACAAGATCAAAGAAACAAGTCAAGCAAGATGATTATGAAAATGGTAGAAAGATGTAATAGAAAGCATCAACTATGTCACGAAGATACAATAATGATACTCCCTGTCACAAGATCAACCCAAGAGAGAATATGTGGATCCCTCCAACAATAACCCTCCAAAAGTCGCCCTCCTCTCTCCAATTCGACTTTCCTGTCAAAAGGTTAGCAAAAACACAAGAATCCACAATGATACATAGAAGAGATACTTTATATTCAATATGCAAGAGAATCCACAAGCCAAGAGAGATGTGCTCCACAAAAAATCTTCTATTCCAATATTCCAGAGCTCCAAAGGTGAGCTATACAATGGGGGGTCTCCTCCTTATATAGGATAATAAAGACCAAAACCCTATACCACTCTACAATACTACATCAAATGAGTGGTTGAGATTATAAGATCTTATCATACAATCAATGGCTAGGATGACCCATAACATAATATCACATGGATCACTCAACATAACAATAGCGCCCTCACTAAATGGTACAATGGAGGGTGACGTCATCCCACAAGAGGGGTAGAAAGTACAATAGTCCACCTCATGATGACTAGGACATGATAAAATAAGCACATGGTGGGGCTAGGAGGTATAAATCCTTGCTAGCTCACCCCAAGGCACAATAACATAATAAAATATGTCCAATATAATGACAATGACCAAAACTGTCCTCAGAATCCATGACAGTCGAGCAGTAAATGTCCTCCTGTGATCAATCTGGAGATACCCACATGGTGAAAACTGACTGGAAGATAGTGAGATCACCCTGGAAGACCTCTGTGAAAACCAAATGCCAAAACCTTGCCTTAATTGCCCAAATCGATTTCCTCAGTGACCACTTTATCCCATTTTTTAACTGCCTCGGGAACCGTGAAAGTGCCAAAACTGCCTCCTAGGGTGCTAGCGCTGTCCATCTGAGCCCACCAGGCTCTCCGGGAGGGGGGATAAATGGTAATAACAAGTGGCTGGACCACCCCCTCCATCATCAGCGCCCTAGGTGAACTGGCCTCTCGGGGCCCCTGCTGCTCAGGCTGGGAAATCAGCCCCAAATCTGGTCAACAAGTGTAAAACTGCATCAATCACTGTCAGAAGTGCCCGGAACTGAAAGATAAGTGTCTCAATGGATCCAGAAGACCCAAATCCACTAGGAATGAGTACTCATACACCCTGGGTTGCCCTAATGGGCCAGCTGTAGGGTCCACCATATATGGACAATGTATAATCTGCTGATCTGAAATAATAATAACCTGCTGAACTGGATCAAACATCATCTGTATCATATGTCCATCATATGATATCATCATCAAATATGTGGGGCCATAAATCATCATCAATAATCATCCATACATGGTCCACATCATCACGGATCCCAAGAATATATAATCAAGGATAAATCACATTAGTAGATTAAGACAATGTTTCTCTAATCATTCCCACAGCTAAGCTCAAAGTATAAATTCCATTCAGTGGCATTAATCAAGTTAACATATTCCGTGGTTATATAAAATTACTTGCACCATAGTTCAAATGACAAACTCACCCATTGGACATGGTCAAACTGCTAGTGAAAGATGAAGGCTAGGAGCAAGGTTGGGCCAAGGGTTTGACTTGTCTAACTTAACTCAAAAATACTTTGGACTGGGAAAAGGGGGAAGCTACAAACTCTGTGCTGGACAAAAGAACACGGGGGATGGCTGTGCCTCACAAATGGATAAGTTGTTTAGAGAGTGTTTATTCAACTTAGGCATCATGTCTACATCAAGTTGATCCAGGTTCATTAGGATCATTCAATTTTATTTCCATGGCCTTTTTGGCCTACATAACCCTTCGGATTTCAGATGTGCTGAGAAGCACAACTAGTTGCAGCTTGCATCCAGGGCATGTTTTTCAT
Source organism: Larix kaempferi (assembly GCA_027924585.1). Lineage (NCBI taxonomy): Eukaryota > Viridiplantae > Streptophyta > Pinopsida > Pinales > Pinaceae > Larix > Larix kaempferi. Next base: position 6,642,317 of record BSBM01000579.1, on the reverse strand, counting down.
ATATTTATACAAGGTCAGCAATTGTTTAGATATAGCTTTTAAGAACTATTGCTTTTTTGGACCTTTCTTATACTCTTCGAGGAGTATATTTTTTTAGCTTTTCACTGCTCTTGCCCTTTTTTGTTTCCATGGGCGAATTTTTAGTTTCCATAGGTAGAACATGAGCTTTCAGTTTTAGCCAACAACATCTCAAGTGACTAGGGGGAGTTCGAGCCAAGGCCTACAATCCAACTCACCAAAGGCAAGTTCTGTCACCAACTCAGAGCCGAGACACTGAATAAACAGGGATGCGGTCCAAACACAGAGGTAGAAAAATGGGGAAGTCCTCAGTATCAGAAAGTCAAATGAGACATGTCAGGGTTTAAAGTCAAACAGGAAGGTCATGTATGGATGGAGGCAAGTGAATATGGAGCCTACACTAGCAGACAACTGGTGTCGGGGAAAGACCATGTCTATGTAAGGTAAAATACCAGTAAGTTTTGTTAAATGACCTAAAAAGTGCAAGCAATTGTCCATTTTAAGATTTACAGTTCATTTTAAATAGTTTGCCACATCAGGAATAATATACCAAGCACATGCCATGATCATGACTAAATCAACAAGATAATAATCCACAGTCAGTGAGAACATATCCATAGATCATACAACATCATCATAATAATCATCATCATGCATCATCTGAAACACTGCTGCAATATATCTCTAGGCACTGAACTGAAACTGTAATGGGATAAGTGGTCACATCAGTCATCAAATCTGAACTCTCAAGGCTCAGCCTTGACACAAGGTCATAAAATCTGAATAATGTACTGCTCTGATCATGGGTGATCCAAAATATATAGCCATGCTCTGGAATAAAGGAAGCTCTGGAATGTGCAGATATCTGCTGTACAAGAATAGTATCCCTGCTACTATGGTGTGATAACAATATCCCTGGCGGTTTAAGTAATAATAATAACATCCAATATATAAAAACAATCAATTACTCTAAATAGAATTTCAAGAAAATACTCACTTCATGGCCATGATCATTTTCCTAGGATTGGGTGAAGGTGAAAAATGCAAGGCTAGGCTAAGGGGATGACTATACTGACTCAACACTGTGATACTTTGGATTAGGGGAAATGGAATACACACTTAAGCTTATGTTGGATAAAATATACATAGGGGATGGCAGTGTCTCACAAATGGGTAAGTTATTTATAGAAGTGTTTATTCAACCTTGGCAAATGTCTACTACTCACATCCAAGCTGAAACAGCTCTGTGAGGATCTTTTCTAGAACCGCCATGACTAAGTGCCCGGCCAACCGTAACTTGAGGTTCTAGGGGACACTTAGAATTAGTTGTCCCTTACTCCATCTCACATCACAACCCGTAGGCTCCGTGAGGAATTAATCATTACATTTTAATTTCCCAGACCAGCAGTCTTTGGATTTAGCATATTTAACCACTACTTTCTTTAGGCCTTTATTGACCCTTTTGGGGATTTTACATGTGCTTAGAAGCACAACCACTAAGGCTTTCATCCAGGGTGCTTTTAGTTCATTTCATTAGATAACCCTTTTGGGGATTTTGCGTGTGCTTAAAAGCACAACTACTCAAGCTTTCATCCAGGGTATTTCATTTATTTCACGGCCCTCTTTCCATTTTGCTTAGAAGCACATTTTTAGTTTAATTTCAATGGGTTTGCACAAGAGAGATACAATAATTTCCATATGCATGTAATGATGGTAGTACTATTCGCTTCAGGTTTTAGCCAACACAACTCAATCAACAACTCAAAGCTACGACACAAATTAACAGGGATGATCCAACAAAGAGGCAAAAGCGGGGAGGTCCTCCATATCACGGGCTAAAGTGTAAGTCAAGGTAAAAACAAAAGTGGAAGAGAACGGATGGATGGGGAAAGTGAAAGGTGATGCCAAACTAGCAAGCCATGCAAGGTGGAATGATCACGTCCATTCTCCTAAGGAGGGTAAACCAATGAGTATTAACAAGAATTTCATGTTCAGAGTAAACCAGATCATTTTAGGTAATCATTGAAAAACACATATCTATGTAACGTATATAGACCACCAGATCATAACTACAAGATACCAAGCTAAGCTATCATAACGAGCTAAGGAGCAAGACATCATAACCAATGCATATCAAATATACCTGTCGGGTCAATATACCCGTACCAACCATCTGAACCATCAATTGTCAAATGGAATACTGTTGTTGCACATATGGGTACTGCATGCTGCTCTGTATGGTAAAATGGCTACATCGGTCATCGAAACCAAGGTTTTAAAAATCAGAATCAGACTCGGAATCGGTCGAGGGTTAACTCGGAATCGGAATCGGAATCGGTAATGAATCGGTAATAAATCGGTCGATTTGAATTTAATGAATCGGTTTGCTCAAAAATACATAAAATATTTAATTTTTTAAGAAAAACAATATTTTCAAGATTCTAATTCATGTTTCCATAGCATTAGAAACAAAATATTCCCCTAGACATATCAAACTGGAAGAAAGGATTGGAACCTATATAATCAATTGCATCTGTTCATAAACTGTTGCTTTGGTGTGTAAACAATGAACACAGATCTCCATCGAGATGTGAATTATAATAGAATAACCTTTTCTAGGAAATTATCTGCTACATTTGCATTGGTGTGTAAACAATGAATATAGATCTCCACCAAGACGTGAATTGTAAAATAATAACCCTTTCTAGGAAATTATCTGCTACATCTTTCTTATGCCTTCCTAGGAAATTATCTACTACATCTTTCTTATGCCGTAGGGCTATCACATGCCATGAGGTGGGGGGATATGCTGGCAGCATTAAGCTTAACTATCTTAGTCTTAGCTACCCATATGTAAACAAAGCTCTTGTAAAACCCTTAATTAAGCCTAAAATATATATAGATGACCTTCTCGTTGAAGAGGTACAAGGAATCTTTCCCTTTCACGCCAGTCGATTCTTCTTCCAAGTGCAATAGGTGCAATAGGGGTCGGGTTGGTTAGGTTAGAGGTAGTTTAGGTTTAAAATTTAACTTATAATAATTTAAAAAATAATAAAAACTCACACGCAAAAAATCGGTCCGATTTTTTACTTGAATTAGTCAAACCGGTTTTTTTCAGATGAATCGGTCTGATTTATTGGTTAAATCGGTTAAATCGGTCCAACAAACCGGTTTGGAGGCCGATTTGAACCGAGCAGGGGATAAATCGGTGAATCAACTGATTTACAAACCAATTTCACCGATTTTTAAATCACAGATCGAAACTAAGATCATGAGGCTCAGTCATGGCATAAGATTGTACTGTTTGCTGAGGGGCTGCTCTAAAAATAAGAGTGATCCTAGAATGAATGCTCATCTGATGTTGATCTCAAGCATCTCAATGTAAAGGACTGGTTGAAAAAAGGACTAGAATCTGATCTGAAGATATGGTAACCCCGGCTACTATAAATGTGATAAGGGGCGGGCATTGAGGGTTTTTCATCACTGTTGGGGTTAGTTGGGGCATGACAACCCCCCCTATACAGTCTGGCCTTCAATTTGGTCAAATATGGCCTTGTTCAACCATTTTGCTCAAGTAGGGGTCAAATCTGGGGAAAACATCCCAATTTACCGACTACTTTGATTATTTTATAGTATTTTCATTCTAATTTTAAGTTGACATTTTTAATATTAAATTGCCTTATTTTATGTAAAAGTGAGTGTGAGATCATATAAATTCAATCTCCTCACTTCATTTTTAGACATCAACTTTGGGGATAAGATCATTATGTCTACTTTTCTTGGAAGTTTTACTATTGTTCATGCCATTGCTCAGGTGAGGCTAGAGTTGTTTGCTTGACACATGCACTTGGAGGTATCTATACTTTTGGTTTGATGTCTCTTAGTCAATTTGTATGAAAGTGATGCTTGTTAGGGTTGAATGGAAGCCATTATTACTTCATTTTGACTTGATTAACATTTCATTTTTATCTTTGACCACCCTTGCATTCAAGCTTGAGCTTTAGGTCTTCAAGTTTTGCTAGGCTAGGTCTCCTCAAACGAATCGTAGAGATTGTTGAGGTTAGCCCTAGTTGCCAAACTTGCCAAGTACCATCTCAAGGAGGGTAACTCCTCTCATTGATGCCCTAGGGTTTGGTAGATAGTTTTCTTTTGAAACCCTAGGTTGTTCATCTACTTCTAAACCTAAATTTCTGAGTTTTGTACATTTATAATTATTATTTAGGGTTAAAATTTTGCATTTTCATGGTAGAATTAGGGTTAGAATTAGGTCTGCGATTTTATGACAAAAACCCTAAAAATTAAAATTTTATTTTTTTTGCAATTTTTGGCCTCCCTAAAATTTTGGCCCTTCATCCTATAATTTCAGCCTGCCCTATTAGTCTCTAAAAACTCTAGGGAGAAATTTTAGGAGCCCTAAAAATCCCAAAATTATCAAAAACTCCCTAAAAACCCCTAATTTCTGAGTTTTGTATCTTTTGTAATTATTATGTTAGATTAGTTATAATTTTCTAAGTTTGTAGATATTATGCTTGATTTAGTCTGCAAATTAAAATTAAACCTAAAAATCCTAAATTAAAAAGTTTGTTTTTTCCTGAGTTTTCCCTAATTACAAACCTTGAAAACTTATGACCTCCTTCATCACCCGAGCTACCCCTCTTCCATCCATGGCCTCCCCCTACACCTCTACCTTCTTCACCTCCCTTTCCTTTTGCCACCTTCGCTGTTGCCCTCTCCTGCATATGCCCCATCCTTTCCTTACCCTTCCCTCTTCTCCTTAACATAGGTCTGCAAATTAATTTTGCAGACAGTGTGCACATTTTTCTCTCTATCATGTGTGCCCTAGTTAAGCCTCTTCCCTGCACCTACACAGAAAGCAGAACCTTTGAGTTAGTAGTTTACAATTTGGTTCTTTGTTGCTTAATTCAAAGTCTGATTTTACTTGCAAGCATTTGGAGTAATTATTTGTATATTTTTAACTCTAATTTTTACCTAGTTCAGATCTGGAAATTGGTACACTTAGTGGTTAATATTGGTGATTATTGATTGCATCATTATACTCATTTTCTACATCTGCTGCTATAATCTGCCAGCTGTGGTTACTTACAAATCTGAAACTTGATATTTTAAGTTGGCTAGCCACTTAAGAAAATTATCTCTTCGACATAATTGACACCTGCATTCTAAGGATCCCTGATCAAGTTATACACTTTGTTGCCGCCTCTTACGCACCTAGGGTTAACGCAGCAGAAATCTTCAAGCTACTAGGTGCGTCCTTGGGGGCAAGTCTGAGTCAAGTACTGTCACTTGATCTTGACTCCTCTGTTTAGGCTTAACTCCTGACAAAGCCAAGGGGGGTAGACCCTATTAACGTTACTAAGGCTTTAGATATAAGTTCTTCTGGATGAAAGATGTTATTTAGGATTTTTTTGGAATTAAAAAATTTGATCAAGACTTATTGCAAGATAAAATAACTATACAGCATATATGAATATAAATATCACGACAAGATATAATTCAAAGCAAATAACCAATATCTCAGACCAGTGTCGTGGAGTCAAATTAAATGCTACTGTAAAAGTAAATGTTTTGCAATTGTGTTCTTGGTCAATTTTAGGAATTATTAAGGATGAGTTGATTAGAGGGAAAATGGGAGCTCCCGATATACTGTGAGGTACAAGGAGTAATGTCCGGAAATTGGGCAAAGGTGGCTCCTCACAAAGACGTGTGGGCTGGAGCGGAGTCTCGAGAGCGTGTTCAACACTACACCAACAAGGATGTAGTCTAACGGTGCCCTAAGATCACTCTCCAGTGGTTCTTGCTTCTCTTGAGAAATTTCCCCCATGCGTTACTCAATGTTCGAGTGCCGTATTTTCACTATATTGAGGGTTCTTAATTTTATTAATGTGAGTACTTATTAAGTGTTTGAGAATTAATGAGTTGTTGCACTCTTTTCTGGCTTCCCCCAAGACCAACGTTCGCAAAGGGGAAAGATAAGACTTCGAGAAACAACAGAATATTTGTTCAAATTTTTAGTGCTTGCAGTATATGAAATTAAATCAATAACTTAATTAAAACAAATAAACTTGCCGAACCTATGTGGCAATGCCTTTGGGTGGAGGTGAGAGCATACTTCGTGGCAACGAGAATGGATTTATTTAATGAAAAGGACACAGGAATTAACTACCTAATCAAATTACACACCCTACACAAAAAGTTAGAAAAAAATCACGCCGTGGAAAAAGAACACGCGAATCCCCCTAGGGGGGATGGGATGCAGGCGTTGTGTAGCCCACTTGCTCTCGTTTAATAGTTTTTACAATGCTTGTTGGAAGAAGTGCCTCTTAGTCCTTTTAAATTAGGATCTAAGGGCTTACAATTTTATAGAATGAAGCGTTGGTGAAATAGGGTCCTCAAGAAGTGTTTTTGGCACTTTCTGGCAAAAATTGGCCAAAGTTTCCTTCTCTTTTTTGTTGGACCTGCTAAAAACCAGCAAGCTAAAATTACAAGATTAGTGGTTAGAACATATAAAAATACATGAAAATTACAAAATCTATACTTGCAAAAAAAGGGAAATTATTTAGCGTTTTCAAGTATAGAAATGCTTGCTCTAGATCTATGAATTTAGCTTTGAAAATATGACTTATCTAAATATGTTTGAGATGCAAGAGATAAAATATTGAAGCCTTTAGATTTATTCTACATGCTCCAAAATGAACGGAAAGGGAAAGAAAAGTTTGTTTATTTGAAAGAGATAGAAGGAACCAAAACCAAGCCTTTAGCTTGCAAGATTTGGAGAACCAATGGTGTCTACAAAACAAAAAATTTCAGCAAAAATGATGTGACTAGCTGCTAAGTTTGGAAGAAGAGTCAAACCAAATCCACTTCCTAAGCTTAGCACTCTATTCTACACAGTCTCAAGAACACTTACACATAAACATGATTAAATCCAGTATATTAATCAAAAGAGACAAGAAGGGCATTAGTATAACTGATTACATGTGCTACTTCTAAATCTCTAAATAATTAAATGCAAATAAGCAAATCAAAGTCAATGAATGCTTACTCTACAGGCTCAAAGGCCTTTCTGAGCTAGATCAAATCACAATTTATAATATAAGAGCACAATGAACTACACTAGGTATACCTCAACCAGAAAGCATGCACAAGAATGGGCCAACACCAGACGATCATGTAGACCTCCAAAGCCTTTGAAATATATTACTCAGTAAACCACAAGCATTACAAGAGCAGAGGTTCCACCTTTCGATCTTTACAATGGACCTAAGCTGCTCAATTTATAGCAAAAGGTAAGCAATCTAGGGTGCAAAACCCCAAGGAGGGTGAGCTCCTAGATTGTAGAACAAGCAAGCTCATAGCCAAAGGAGATGCGCTACCTCAAGGGAGGTGGGCGTACTCCTCACTTGGAAAAAAACCAATTCGAAAGGAAGATGTCGTGAGGATGAAAGCAGCTTAGGAGGGTGAGTGATGTTTCCTTGCTGCGTTGGAATTGACGGTTGAGTTGGTCACTTTGATGCATGGTTGCTTTAATTGGAAGCTTTAACACACGTGGGTGGTTCCACCTCACAAGAGGTAGGCGCCCCCACCTTGAACTATCCTCTTTCCAATTCGAATAAGCGCCCCCATGGCATGTTGTTTCTTTGCTTACGTTGGATGGTAGGGTTGGTGCTACCTCACTTGAAACTTATCCACACATGGGTGGTGCCACCTCAAGAGGTAGGCGCCCACCTTGCACTTACCTTTATCCAAAATAAATCACGGCCAAGTCATGAGAGAGGTTGGCCCACGTGAAGGTTGTTTTCCGTAGCATGGAAATAAATAATTCGCCCACCCTTCAAATTTAACCACAAATAAAATGCTTTGTCTCTTTGACATAGTCGCCCACCTTAATTGAACCTATGCCATGTCATTTGGCATGTGCCAAATGCATTTTTTTGTATTTTTTAATTTTTTACCATGGTGGATTTTGATGCATTTTTAGCATTAAAGTGCCAAATTGTAGCTCTGATAGGCAAAACTGCTCCACGGGGCGTTTTGATCCCCTGAAACATAGGAGAACCATGTACCAAGGTAAAGAGGATGCTCTGAGCGTGAAAACGAGCATCCCTGCGCCAAATTCCAACTCCGGATCACACTTTTATCACCACTTGAATTTTTTCATTTAAATCATTAAAAAATGGCTTAAAAATGCGAAAAAAAAAAATATTTTTCTCGGAACTAATGGAAACTCCTGGGGGACCTAGTACATAACCAAATGACATTATTTTAGCGTCTAGCATGTTTATAAACGTTACAAAATGGACTCTAATAACCCCCTAAGGCCTAACCACCACTTTGGGCATTCCAGCTTTGGAGGTGTAGGAGAAAAACTCATCGATTATACTCGACTAAAGGCAAAGCATAATCGACAAGGGAAAAAACTCCTTGGAATACCTTCTTTGGTTGTCAAGTCCTAGGAAACCGAGTCACTCAAAGACCACCATGCTAGCACACTTATTACAAACCCCATGGGGCATGGTCATGCATTACAAAAAAATAAAAGGGGGCCCTGAAAAGGCCAAGCTTGGAACTTCTGAACTCTGAAAGAGCACAAGTAATTGTGCAAAACTGGGGGCTCAATGAAGTCCAGCTGAAGTGCAACTCAGTTGGTAACACACTTGACTTTGAAGGACACTTAATGCTGCGTTTAGTTAGACATATTTCACATGATGTTTATTGAATGCTAATGTATCTCTTGGCTGTACGCATCCTTATGATCATCACATGTTTAACTTGGTATGATATTTATTTACATATTGGTGGATTGCATTGACACTTGTCTGCTCTTAGTTGAATGATGTTGTATATTACTTTGAACTAGTGGACTGATATTTGTATGTACCTAGATCTTTGGATTCTACTTTAGTTGAGGTTGATATTTAGGACCTGTTTATTCTCGTTTATATGAGATAACAGAATTGATTCTTGAATGGGATAATCCATGGTGAATGATCTTCATAAGAGAACTCCTACATTTCATTAGTGATAGTGTCTTCATTGGTTGTTCATTGCTATGATAATTAATTATGACTGCTAGTATTCTCTAATTTACATTGAGCACTATATTGGAATGATCTTTGGTTGATGGTTGTTCACAATACCGTCTTTTGATCCTGCATTGATTTTATATTACATGCGGTGAATGCAACAAGTGATCCTCCATGCATATTGATCTTGGATTAACCTTATATGTTCATTGACTAATCTACATTGGTTAACCACCCTTGATCATAGATTGTAACCATCTCTTGCACTTATTGATATTGGATGACTAATTGTTAGATTATCTTCATCATTCATTTTGACTCGATTTAGGCACTGGTCTAACTATAAAATTGTATAGAATATAGTCTTGTTGGTTGTTCTAGTGTCTTACAGGGTTTCATAAGGATACTTTTCCTTTGAGGTTTTGCTTCCAAAGAAGTTAGAACGGCGACCGAGGTGACATTGGGTCACTGTTCTTATTTTTGCTTACTGGAAATTAGCCCTGCTAATTTGCCCGGTAACAAGCCCCAAAATCAACACTCAACACAATATAGCCCCAAAAACTTGGCCTTTACAAAAAAAAAAGAAACCCCTCCCTCTGGTACATCTGGAAGGAACGCCTTAGACACTTTGAGGTGTAACATGTTCTAAGCTATAGGAGTGACAAAACCTCATAAGGCATATAAGCTCCCTTGTCTATGTAACCCACAGAAATGCAATTAACCTCAAAAATCAAAACTATTAATGCTAGAATGAAACACCTGAGGTCTTGGAAAGCTGGCCAAATAGAACAAACATCATACATGTCATGTGTTAATCATAGGCACCCTTGAATAATTCTCTATGACTGCAAGTTTCAAATTTAGTTGTATTGGCAGGGTTTCCCGTCAGGGCTAAGGGGATCTGTCATGACTCACATCTATCAGCAAAAGTGTACTCTTATATTTACAATGCAAGTAATATAATAAATCCTAGGAAAAACCCAATGTTTATCATCCCTTATAAAAGAACTGCATATGCGCATGTTTCTATAAATTTTCAATAGGATTATCTCATTATTAAGATTACCTTGAATCAGGATGCATGGCAGCAAATCTCTCAAGAAAAACAATTGCCTCTCTTGTGCTTAGTTCGAATAACTGCAAACAGTAAATTAAGTACCATTAGGACGCCACAAGCAAGTAGATTGATAAGCAAGAAACTTCCAATACATAAATATTTGCAATGAGATACTATTAGCCAGCAATAATTTTTGCAAAATTACAAGCAGGTAACATGAAAATGAAGATAGAAAGCAGTGGTGGCACATATTGTTCCTTTTACTTTGAATAAGAGTATTATTAATTGATCAAGTTGATCAAATGCATCAAACCATCCATAAACCACAATATATCGATAGATTAGATTGACATGGGATTCTTAGAGCTGTTTATATAGATTCTCTATTACGAGAAACAAATTTCAGTGCTTGGCTGATTTCTGTTGACCCATTTTTGGTAAAATCCATATGATCACAAAATATTGCAATCTGTCCCTATGCCTAATTCTGATTTTAAGGGACAATCACTCTAATCACTTGAATCTTGCCACGGTAAAATCTCCTCACCAAATATTCCCTTGATAGTCTACTAATGAGCCCACCAGCTAATGTGCACCAGAGCTATAAAAATGTTTTCGGTAAGGCATCCTTTTTAATCATTATGTTAGTGATTACTACAGTTCATTTCTCCATTTAACATGGTGATTATATTAAATATTTCCATGTTGATGATAATGATGACGATGTCATGAATGGTTATGGTTATGATTATATGCAGCTCTAGTATGACATTGACTCACTCCAGGACACCTACAAAGATCTGATTATAATTGTATAAGCTCAGTGGCAATATTATATGGTTGCGTTGGCAATTTAACATGTTGGTTATGAATTGGTGGTTCTCTTCTCTAATTATAACTTAATCTCCTGTACCTGCAAAAGCAATGGTTAAAATGAAGTTAAAATGCAATGGTGTGTGTCTGTGCACAAGTGGCAAGGCTTATTATGGTATGGATATGTGTTATATGTGTGGCTAGGGCCAAGACTCAAGTCTTGACCCTGCACTAATGATAAGCAATGTCAACCAATGCAAACAATGGAACTTGGCAAATACTCTTGTTAGATTTTTCGGGTTACTCTGAAAGTACTTACACCATGTTTGGGGGTGCTTCATGAGATTTGTTTAGCCCCTGGATTGTCCAAGATGGACTGTAGCATGAGAGATGGTCTATGATGAATATGCAAACTTAAGATAGCTTGCTCAATGGATGCTTCACCTCAGTTGATTGCTAGCTTAGTGTTCTTCCCTTTGGCATTGGAGATCTCTTACTTGGATGGTGGACATACTTCATGATGGCCACATGGAGGATTCGATTGGTGGAAGAACGCCACAGGGCATGTGGAATATTGGGCATCATGGAGGAGGGATTCAAGCCCTAGATGGTGTTGGGAAACACCCTTAAAAAATCTGGATAGATGACAGTAGAATAACAAAAAGGAAATAATAGATATTCCAAGAATAGAGGTGATGTTTGCTACCACCCTGTTTACACTAGGATGATCACAAAGACTAAAGATGAAGATGTACAAAAGAGATTGCAATGCCAAAGCTTTGCCAAGCATATTCTTCTTCTTCTTCTTCTAGATTGTATGTACATGTTCCATATCCCCTACGAGGGAATTGTAAAATATGATGATATCAATATGACTTCCCTGTCTGTAAAAGGTTAGTTCATCTAGGACAGTCACATTAATGTTGCTCTGGGGTGTTTTTTTCACTAAGGTAAGCTTAGGCCCTTGTGGTCTGAGTTTGCCAAAAAATATTCACTCATGCCTCTAAAGCCATAGCAAGCCTTAATGTCTTTGCCGTAGCATGGTGTCTAGTCAAGTGTCAATTTGTATTCCATACATCTCATAGTTTAGTCATACAAACATGTAAAAATTGAAATTAAGTGTCTTAGGGGTGTGTTACGCTTCAGAGCTACTGCAGCGTTCCAGTAGGGCCAAACCTAGCGCAAGGGGTCTAAAATTTTTATTGTAAAGGCCAAAGTGGGGTTATATTGTATGCATATTTGGATTAGGGGTTGCTGTCCCCCCTTGGATTGGTCATGGCAGGCTCCCTTGGTTTCACTTTTAGAAGTACTTGGCTTTGTTGCCCAGCTAACTGCCCCTTCAGTGTGTGGATATCCCCACCATGCAAAGCTTTAAGCCCAGGGTTGGTGTCCGAGACTTCTAGGGGTGATCCACTAGGGCACATGACCAACTTGGTTTTATTTATGCAGAGGTGATTGCGTCTTGTAAAGGGTAGTTATCCCCTATTTAGCACACCTCATTCACCCACTTGGACCTCATTCCATCACAGAGAAACCCCTCCTCTAGCTCTTTGGCCTCTGATGTCATCCTTCCATAGTTGAGCCTACAAGCTTGGAAAGGGGGGCGTTGAGGGATAAAAAAGCATTTTGGGGTTGGTTAGGGAATGACATCCCCTTTCGGCTTGCTATTTCATCAAGTTATGCCTTTATTTTAGTCTTATTTTCTACTTTATGTCCATTTCTAGGGCTTATTCTCTAACTTTTAGGGGATTTAACCTAAAAATATTAAAATTTTATGTTGACTTAGAAAGGTTGAGGATGAAATAATATAAATAGATCACCTCACCTCACCTCACTTTAAAATCATAAGACAAGTGTTCAAATATGTTCTTTTCTCTTTTTCTCCTACTCTGAGTTATTGATGTGATGCACACTTCTCTTGGGATGCTCTTTCTTGCTTGAAGATGGATGATGGGATGTTCTAGGGCTTAATTTTACACATGCTAAAGGTTGATGCTAGACTAGTTGGAAGAACTAATGCACAAGTGTGACCTAAAGGATTTTATTTGCTCACTTCTTGTTGGATGTTGGTAAGTTAAGCTCCTAGCTAGGTTAAATTGTGCTTTTATGGTGCATTTTTCTGAATTTTTAGGGCTTTTTGTCAACATTTTGTCAACTTTTTATAAAGAAAACATCCTCCCAAGGAGTTCTCTATTGCTTATTAGGGCCTTTTAATTCTTAACCCTAGAGGTTGCTAGGTGATGCCCTAGCTTACAAGTGTTAAAGGACATTTCAAGAGAGGGACGTTGATCATTGATCTCTCAATGCCCTAGGGATTGAGACAAAAATCATATCCCCTTGCTTGTCATTTATTTACCTTTTGTATCAATTTACTTGTACTTTATTTTGATGCAATTTTATGCATAAATCCCTAAAAATCCAAAAAAATCTGAAAATTTCCAAAAAATACAAAAATACTTGGAAGTTGGAAATTCCAGTCCACCCTACAAATTCGCCCTAGTGGATTTATCCATAGATCTCTGAGGGCGTCCTCTTTTACCTTGGTAAAAAACCCTAAAAATCATCTATTGTCAAAAAAGCCCTAAAAATTCAAATAAATTCAAAAACCTAAAAATACTTGCAACTTGGAAATTCTAGTCCACCAATCAATTTCGCCCTAGTGGATTTATCCACAGATCTTGAAGGGCATCCCATTTTTCCCTAGTGCATTGGGAAGCATGAATTTGTTGGATTAGGGTTTTTGTTAGGTATTTTACACCACTTAGCCCTCTCCCCTTCAGAGCACACCTTTCTGAGGTATTGCCTTGGGAGGTGTGAAGCCCTTGCATGGGAATTCGTGAAGTATAATGAAAGTTGTGATATTGATTGAAAAAATGAATTAACTCCTTTATTCTGATTTATGTGCCTATATTACTCATTGTTGACTCCATATAAGGCACTAATTTGGTTACAAGGTTGTAGAAAGGTATTTGCATGTATCTTGTTGTTTGCAGGTATCTTTAAGGGCTCTCCCCTGGGTTTAGGAGTTACCCAAAGAAGTTGAGAGGCTAGGCTGTGGTGACATTTGGGCTTAGACTTCTCCCATATGCTTACATATCACTAGCACTCGGCCACACATAGTCTATTCTAAAAAGGACTACTAGTTTGAAGGGTAACAGGGTGTATATTGTATAGTATTTGATTTATGTGGCTAAAGGGGGTGTCAAACACCTTAATATGATGTACTAAACCCTTTAGACCACTTAATTTAGCCTAGCACACCCCTTGGACAAAATCCCATGATTTTTGCATGTTGGAGACAAATTTGAGAGATTTGAGGACGTTGATATAAGGAAATATTCCCTAATTCTCCCTCCTTGAGTGAGGTGTCATTTCTGATTGGATTTGATCTTAATCAATCCCTATTTATCCCCTCCTTGTATCCTAAGTGGCTCATGAGGAGGCCTTAAGCTCTAGTTAACTTCATGAGATGTCAAATTACACTCTAGTTAACTCCATGAAGTGTCATAAGACACTCTAGTTCACTCAACTTCATGAAATTCACCCCCCTCTTCCTATTTTGCTATTTAAGCAAGCTCTCCACTCTCTTTTCTTTATTGGTTGTTAGTGAAGCTTGTGCTCAAGCTCTTGTACTCTTGTTCTATTGGAATTAATAGAGAAGGCTTTGGAGGTCAAATTCTTGTTTTGCTCTCAGTGTGTGGATGCCATTGTCTCAAGCTTAATATATGAGGTAATTGTAGTTAGTTCAATTAGTGTCTAGATCTACGTATTTTTTAAGTTGTATTGGTATTTGATTTAACCCTCTCTTGTAGGATACACCAGAAGTAGTGAAAAGGGAGATGCAATCTCCCATTTGTTATTTGAGCTAACCTTGTAGGTCTTCATCCAATGAAAGTGGGCAGTGAGCCTTGTGCAACCCCCTCTGAAGAATTCGCATTCAAACATTATGCCAAACACTTTCAACAACTAGAGTTTTAGTTAAAGAATCACATGCAATCTTTGAAACTTAAAACCATCATGCTAAAAGGCCTTCAAATACTGATCAAGCACATTGAACACAACTATTTTTGGTCAACCTTAACCAGGCAAAACCCCAACCTGGGGAAAATCCAAAGAGGAAAAATTTTATTAACAAGAGACCATTCACAAATTTCTTTTACAAAGAACTTTTCTTCTTTCCCTTACAGACAAAATTTCACAAAAATCATAGTAGCAGCAAACTACCTCAAAAATAATGCTCAAAAACTATTGTATGGCCTTCCCATGTGTTGTACGGCTTGTATGGTACAGTTACCTTGCTACCTCGAAATTCGATCCCAAACATGCCAAAAACCCTTGTTGTATGGTATGGACAGTCTGCAATTAATGCACAGTCAGTTGCCTTGGGAAATGTGCCCACACGTGTGACTGTACGATCTGCTTCAGATTGTTGTACGGATTGTTTCAGGCTACCTTGGACTACTTGCTGCTGAGTTTTCTTGGGAAATGTGCCAAACTGCCTTGGGAAACCCTTTTTCTCCTTCTATCTTTCCTCTTTCTCTTCTTCTTAGTGAACGAATGCTTTCCCTTTATACCTTTTCCTTCTTTTATACTTTTTTTCTCATCAACTAACCCTAACTACCAATGAAACTACCTAATCAATGGCTAGGAAACTAAGAAATAAACTGTTGAAGATTTGGTTGTTGTACAGCCATTCGTACAACTGTACGAACATGTCTGTACGATTGTATGGATCCATACGACTATACGGAATTCTATCCTCTACTGGAAGCGGTCTGAATTAAGCCTGGTTCCTCACCCGTGCTCCTCTTCGGCGCTCTAACTTTGCTTCAGTGTCAAGTTTCTTCACCTTCCGACCAACCTGTCTTCATAATGAATGAATATCTTTTCCCTCCACCTTGACCTTTATCTTTAGCTAAAACCCTAATCTACCAATAACCTAATTTCATGGCGATATCAACAGTTGAGATTAGTCTAAATCACTAATGCATTAAAATGCACTTTATTAGACTCAACAACTAATTAAAAGACTTTCACTTTATAAAGTGAATTACAAAATAGATTGACTTGGATGACTTCACGCATGTTTGACACCTCACCTATGCTGAAGTTCCTGTCTGAGCTATAAAACATCAACACTCCCTCTTAGCGAGGAAGCAATTGTACACCAATCCAAGTTTGTCTCTGAATTCTTCAAACTTCCCTTTTGCTAAGGGCTTGGTCAAAAAATATGCAACCTGCTAATCTGTGGGTACATATTGGAGCTTCATTACTCCCTTCTGAGTCTTATCTTAAATGAAGTGATACCTAATCTCAATATGTTTGGATTTTTCATGAATATTTGGATTCTCAAAGAGTTTGATACAACTCTAATTATCACAGTAAATCACTGTGGGATCCAACTCCTTGTCATATAACTCAGCAAGCAACTTGCGAACCCAAATGGCCTCACAACTAGATGTACTCGCTACCATATACTCTACCTCTATTGAATTGAGTGCCACAAAATTTTGCTTCCGGTCGAACCAGAATATCATCCTTGATCCCAAGTTAAAGCAACACCCTAACATGCTCTTCCTGTCTAATGCACTACCTTCCCAATCTAAGTTTGTATAGTGATGCAACTTCACTTCACCATCTCCAAGATATCTCAGTCCATACTCCATTGTACCCCTCAAGTATCTGAGCACATGTTTTGTTGCTACCCAATGCTCCTGCCTCGGCTCCACCATGAATTGGCTCAAGGTGTTCACAACAAAACATATATCTGGCCTAGTGTTGACCAGATACATCGAGGCACCTATTAGTTGTCTATACAATGTGGGATCCACCATATCTGAATCTAAAGTAGTGACCTTATATAGATTAGTGATCATAGGAGTGGCCATGGGCCTATAGTACTCCATCCAGAATCTCTTCAAGATCTCAACTACATACTTGTCCTACCCAAGGAAAATCTCCCCTTATCTCTGTCAGACCTCCAACCCCAAGAAGTAATGCATCAAGCCAATGTCCTTCATCTTGAACTCAGCTACCATATTGCCTTGCACCTTGCAATAACTTTCTCTGAACCTATGAGAAAAAGGTCATCTACATATAGCACCAAAATGAGCAGATCAGCCTCAATAAATATGAAATATAAGTTGGCATCTACTTCACTTTTGGTGAAGCCCATGCTCTATAGGTATCCATAGATCCCGGAATACAATGCTCTTGGTGCCTGCTTGAGTTCATACAAGACCTTTTTCAACCTACACACATGGGACTCCTTCCCATGGACCTCAAAGCCCTGAGGATGCTCGATGTACACTTCTTCCTCAATAACCCCATTGAGGAAAGTTATCTTCACATCCATCTAGTGTATCCTGTTGTCCGCCAGATTGAACACCAGCAGCGGAAATCTTTCGAAACCTGTCTCTTCACTACAAGTGAGACAGGTGTGGCCTTGGGGGCAAGCAATGAGCCAGGTACTGTCACCTGAATCCCAACTCCTCCGTTTAGGAAAACTCCTAACGAAGCCAAGGGGGGTAGTCCCTAAAAAAGAGTTGTCTAAGGCTCTTGTGTGTTTAAAATGTATTTTAGTGTTGTGATGCGGATGGGTGTTGTTTAGGAGTTTTTTTGAAGGTGAGAGACACAAAAATGCTTGAAATGAGACCAAGATAACGCAATCCACGTTGCAATAGAAGATAAGAGATACACTTGAATCAGATATAAATCACTCTTTACGGAAATTAACACAAGTACTCCAATATTGATAATAAGCAAATAAAATATTGTGATTAAGGACCAGTGCCTTATGGAGTCAAAAATGTATAAGTGATTGAAATTGTTTGATACAAGCGTTTCAAAAGAAAAGTTTGTGAGATCGTTTTGCAGCTTATCTTGGTAAATTTAAGATTTTAGTGGTCTTGATTATTATGGCTAAAACCAAGGATATTCAGAAGTGGAACCTTAACCAAGAAAAAACATTGGCAACCTTTTAGGTGATAGGTCGGGAGCACCCAGATTGCAAAGAGGGCAAGTGTGCTTACGGCTTGACCGCCCTCGAGTCTGACAGTGGATTCCCGGCACCACCTCTTCAGGAAGTTCTCAGTGATTTTGTCTTGGTTGGGGTTTTGGGGTAAAATTTTAATTAATATTATCACTTGTGAAATTAACAAGTCTTCCACCTTTCTGAGTACTAGCCCAACCGTTTCCGGTTGGCAGAGCATATGGGTGTAGGACAAAAGCCACGATAAATTAATTAAAAGGGAAATATGGGTTGAAAATTTTTATTATTAGAGCACTTTGTTCAACTCTCCGACAGAGAGTGCTCTTGACTTGATCTTATGACCACAGTTCAAGAGACTTGCTAATTAACAAATGCCTAATGCAGGGAATGATGCAAGACTAATAATGCTCTCCGATAGAGAGTGCTCTTGACTTGGATTTGGCCAAGTTCAAGAGACTTTAGTTCGTTTTAAGAAGCAAATAGTAGTTGTAAAAGCAAAATACTTCAACTTGTAATGATTAAACAATGTGATAGATCAGAAAGATATGAAACATTGCTAACAATGCTACTTGCCAAATAAAATGAAATAAACTGGAAAATCTAGTGTTCTACCAAACAAATCCTAATCTAAAGGTGGGATCAACCTCCGAACAAGGTCAACCACTAGAAGCCACCAATCTTGGAAACCTCCCAGCTAGCTGGATGTCCACAAGAAGCTGATGGGGGAACGAGTAGCTACCACAAAGTTATGTGGGCTTTGGGATACAATCCCAAAGTTAGCTCTACTCTAGTCAAGGATTGGAAGAGAAATGACAAGATGAAAAATAAGATACTAAACAGAAAATAAAGTCTAATCTACCCAAGAGTCTCTTTCAGGTCAAAGACCGTACTCGGGAAAGCATGGGGGTAAGTAAATCGGAAATTATAACAAACACAACTTATTAAAATGGAAACTAATCTAAGAGCATATCAAAGATCTAAGCTAAAAACTCAAACCAATCAAAGACACTACAAAACTTCTCCAAATGGGGAAGTTGGGGGTGGGGGATTAAAGACCCCACAAATCAGAGATTTTATTACACAAGTACAATATTTAGGGATTTCAACCTTTTGACGAAACTTGAAAATGGAATGAAACAAACCTTAGTGGCTTTTTACAAAAGATAAATACTAGTCTTTTGGTTTGGATCGCCCTCTTGTCTTCTTGATAACTTCTTTGTTTTAGAAACCTCTTTCTTCTATTTGCTTAAAATCTTCTCGAAGCTCTTCTTTTTCCAAGAAAACTCTATCACAAACAAGCAACTCAAATACCCATTAGCATTAGAAAATCAAACAAATTGAAACTAACAAAACTAAAGTCTATAAAGGAGATCTAATGCTACATGCAAGTCCTAACAACATAGAAACTATCCTTAGAATGCAAATGCAAGTTTGGTGTGAAAAGCCTAACTTAATAAAGAGATCTAAAGATGTAAATATGACTATCAAAGCATGGAACTAAAATTACTAACCAAACTTCAAAACTTAAATCGTTTTTGCTTGTTTTTTAGGGCCTAAAGAGGTGGACGAAAGGAAGGTTTGGAGACAAGTTTGAAGGCAAAAACGAAGGTGTAAAGGAGCTAGCAAATGGGGTAAGACGAGAGGGAGGATGTAGGGCTAAGGAGTAGGGCAAATAGAATGAAGAGAGGAGGGACGAGAGGAGGAACTAGAAGTGGGACGAGAGCAAGGTGAAGGTGAGGATTTAGGAAGAAGATGAGAGGGGGAGCTAGAAGGAGGACGAGAGGCCAAAGAGAGATAGGACGAATGCAAACTTAGGGAGAAAGAGATAGGACGAGACTAGGGCAATGGAGGAATGGGGTAGCAAGCCAAATGCAAGGGATTCAAGGAGAAAAAGATGGCTTGAAGAAGGGAAAGCCTAAAGTAACCAAGGTGAAAATAAAGTGTTTTGATTGATGAGAAACTTGAGAAGAGCTCTTCCTAGCTTTCTTAGGATGAAAAATCTTGGGATTATTGTAGACCCTGCAACCACAAAGTGTTAGGCTAAAACTTGAAGATGAAGCACGGGTTTGATGCAACCGAGCTCTTACCCCTCTTCACTTTAAGCAACACCTAATCACAACCCAAACCACTCAACCAACAAGTGAGATCAACAATGCTAGTATGCTAGAAATATCAAGATTTGATCAACAATTTGTATAACCAACTACTCATGTCCATTTAGATCTTGATAAACTATGCATAAACAACCAACTTAAATTGTAAATGGTTACTCTATTGTGCTAAAGATAGCCCTCACAAGCTAGCAATTGATCAAATACTATGCATAATCGAGAGATGGGTTTAGAGAAGATATCACCTCAACAAGAGATGAATTCACACCAAAGATTGAAAGCTCATGGACCTCCAAAGTCGAAATCTTTATTGAAAATATTAAGCCAAAGCTATTACAAAAATGTGCAAAGTAATCTTGCATCAAAGTCTCCACATGAGACTGGCCAAAATGCCATCTCTTATATAACAAAACACTAGCCTACCATCAACCTAACTCGAATTGACATAGAAGAGAGCCAATGGCCTTGACATAATTCGAACCCCATCAAATCTCAATCAAATCCCATGTCAACACATGCTTGGAGTGCAAATCCACCAAACAAACTCGAGTTGTATTGAAAAGAGGTGAGGAGGTGGCCTCCACCTAGGCAAGGCGCCCCTCACCTTTCCTTGGAACAATCACCAACCAAATAGAGATATGCCACCTAGTAGCTCGAGCTCAAACCCTAGATTGACGTGAGCTCCCTGAGAGGGCGTGAACGCCATGTGTGGGAGATCAAGCTAGAGTTACAACCAATGCAATCATGTATGTGATGGGAGCCAGGCTTGTGATTGCACAAATGAAGGAGAACGCCTACCATAGGCATTAATGCAACTCAACAATCCAATAACCATGTGCCAAATCACCAAATCGAGCTTTTGATGAAGGAGGGCGAATTTCCTTGAAGAGATTGACTTGTGCTGACTGTATACCTGATTGAATGATGACTGAGATGATTGGAATCTTCATAAATGCCAAGTGCCATGTCAATTAGCCTTTTATTTTACTCATTTCTGATTATTTTGGAGAGTTTTGGATTTCTCCAAAATATTCAAATTTATTAATTTAATTAATAATTTCTCTGTAAATGGCTTTTTAGAGAAAATATTAATTATGAGGCTGAATTGACATCCGAAAGTTGGGTTTAGCTGGTCCATGGGTCATGTGTGATTTTTGGCTTATGAAACGAGCCATCAATCACTAAATTCGGACCCTGGCTGACTGACATATTACAGACTCAAATTTCTCTATTTAAACTATATAGAAATTTAATTAAAATTTAAAAATAATTAAAAAATTAAAAACCCCAAATCCAACGCGTCCGGTAAAAATTTTTCGAAATTTTTCTAGGGGTCCTAGAGACCTAGGACATGACCAAAACCTATTCTAATAGTGTCTAGTAGGTTTATACATATTAGTTGGACTCTAATAACCCCCCACGGCTCAGATTTTCAAAATCAGGCATTCCAGCTTTGGAGGAGCGGGAGAAAACCTCATCGATTATATATCACCTTAAGCAAAGTATAATTGACAAGGGAAAAAACTCCCTGGAATACCTTAGTTGCTTAATCAAGTCATGGGGAACCGAGCCACTCAGACCCTACTAGCACACTTTGTTACAAACCCCCATGGGGCCATGGTCATGTCGACTCAAAAACAAAACTGGCTAGACCCAAAAACCTGAAACCCAGATACTCTGGAAGTGAACACTGATGTGTTCCAACACTGGCGGCTCAATGAGGTTTCAACTATTGTACAGATCAGTTGATAACATATCCTCCATCACATAAAGGAGACTAAAGACACCATTGCTCTAATGGAAGTGTACCTCGCGATTGGAGCAAATGTCTCCTCATAATCCACTCCCTCTTTCTAGGAGAAGCCACTCGCCACGAACCTCGCTTTGTACTTCTCTATGCTTCCATCAGTCACATGCTTGATCTTGAAGAGCCATCTGGAAGTCACCACTGACTTCCCCTGCGGTCTAGGCATAATGTCCCAAACATCATTCTTCATGATGGAGGTGTACTCCACCATGGAATCCCTCCAAACCGGCTAGTTGGATTCCTCTTGAAAACTGGAAGGCTTAGAATCTATGATGTTGCTCATCAATGCCATATAGTTCGAAAACTTCTTCGTAGGTCTGCTCTTCCTGAATGTGCTCCTAGGAGCTTCAACTTGCTCCTAAGCATCCCTCAATGTCTAAGTGAACCATCGAGGTCTCCTGATAGAACTGGTAGGATCTGGTGGCTCCTCCTCTACATATGAAGGCTATTGTCCCGAACTAGAAGTCGTTGGTAACCCTAGCTCAACCTTCGAAGCTTCTTGCTCCTCATCCTTTGTCACTGGTCCTCTTCCTCTCTCCTGAAATATAAATCTTGTAAGCCTTTGAATTCTCACTATAGCTAACAAATAAACCCTTCCTAGTAGAGGGCTCCAACATGGTCCTCTTCTCCATTGGTATATGGATGTAAACTAGATAGCCAAAGATGCGAAAATGACTCACCTTCGACTTCACAACAATGAATCCCTTCTCAGGTGTCTAGTCCCCCAAAACCCTATGAGGACACATGTTCTGGATGTATAGTGTTGCATTACATGTTAATGCCCATAGAAACATTGACAAATCCTGGTCATGTATCATGGCCTTAGCAGCCCCTATGATGGATCGATTATTCCACTCTACAAACTCATTATGTTGTGGATTGTAAGGAACAGCGTACTCCCTCTCAATTCTGACATCCTTGCAGAAGTCCTCAAAACCATTGGAGGTAACCTCACCCCCACTGTTCGATCTCCAAACCTTGATCTTCTTCCATGTCTGGTTCTCCACAAGAGCTTTGAACTCCACTTTCCAAAACCTTGGCTAACTCTATCGACCCCTTTAAAGCCTCCATAATAAAAATATGATCATAAAGTAGCCAGGTCACAAACTTGGACCCAAAGAAACACCCAAAAGTGGTTGGGTCCACTTCCTTCACCTTAAAACATGTGCATCGAACTCTTGCATGAGATAAAGTCGATCTTGACCATATTAACTCCATCGGCCCCTTGAACATGTGAACATGGCTCTATAATCCATAGTGGACAAACCTCATGCTTAAGGCTCCTTAGCCTCCAATGAAGCTAACAAAAATGAGCACTAGTTAAACGCTTTAGGATTCGACCTCCAATTCCACGTCACTTGAAAATGAGAATGCCCAACACAAATGAACGACTCATCATAACGCCTCGACTCTATGCACAACTCATACCAAGCATTTGTTGAACTCACGGCTCCATCATTTGAAAGGTGACCTACCTGCAATCATTTCCGCCCAGCACATGACACAATCAAACATGGTCCACGGATCCCATTTCTCTTAAAAATGGTGTCGAGCAGCTCCACAAGGCAGCAATGGATGGAATTTACAGCACTTCATTGTCTAAAGGGGCAGCCCCAACAAATTTCGCAGCAGACAAAAGCCAACAGAGAGCTCGTCATTCTCTCTTTTTCACTGAATCGATTGAATCTGAAACCCTTTCTCTTCGACATCCTGGTTTTTTGAATGCCATTTGGCACATTCTTGGTCAAGACCGATCTGGGTAGCATAATGTTCACATTCTTCATATTTTGCAAACCCTCCATCACATAGATCTTTGTCTCATGAATCTAGAAATCATTACTTAGATTTATTGCTGCTAGTGCTGGCCCAATTCCTGACGAATAATTGAGGCAACATCATCTTCCACTCAGCAATCGACTGTTCTGCAACTACCCTGCTCAGGAGCTTAGAGCCAGCCATTCTTGCCATAGCTTTCAAAGGACGGTGATCCATTCTGCAACAAAATGTGATGGCACAGCCTTCCTTACCATCTCTTGCCGTTGTAGCCACTTCCAGCTGGGCCGTATGGTTCTGGTAGTGAATGGAAATGATGTAGACCAGATGGGTAATTTTGTGATGCTTGTGGTGTTGCTCCAAAGTGGCCATGCTCTCATGTGGCTCGTATGCCATAGTTGCTTGATTGATATCAAGATCAGGGGTGATTCATGAATGAAACAGTACTGACTTCTGTTCCTAAACTGGCGAACAACACCAAGTCCAGGCCTGAAAAGGTCTCTTTTCCTCAAATTGACGCTACAGACATCAATGTTGTCATCATTTTTAGGATTCTGGGCGTTTTCCTTCAGTTTCTGTCTACTAAAGCAAACACTCCATTCCATGCCTGCCGAATAAGTCTCCAAGTCTCATCATGGGGCCTCCAAAGTGGCAATTTACAGAGGAAAATCCCACCACATTTCCTTGAGAATTTGACTGCAATGTGAAGAGTTGATTTCATGGACTTTGTAAGGAGAAGAATACATTTGAAATGAAATATCATATTTAAGCTATGTTACTGGATCCACCACCCCAGTGTGTAGGATCCACGGATCCGATACATATCCGGATCAGATCCGCCTAGGATCCTTCATGGAAACGGATCCCCTGGAGAAGGAAACGTATCCTAGCCCTATGAAACAGATCCTGTGAAAAATCAAACAATTCCTGAAATTTTCAAATGGATCCTGAAACTTCTAGTGCTTCTATGACACACTAATCCCCCCCCCCAAAAAAAAATTAATGAAAACCCTAAACAACTAATGACTAAAAGTGCAAAACCCATTCTTGCTCAACGTCTGATCTATCCTTATGTCAAGATCTGCTCTTGAACTCTGATATATCAATATCAAGTTCTGCTCTTGAACTCTGATATATCAATATCAAGTTCTGCTCTCAATGTTTTTATTTGATTTATCTTTACGGTCAAGGTCTGCTGTCAAAGGCTGATCTATCTTTATGTGCTATGTTGTTTCTCACTCCACGTACACTGTTATGTAGTCTTTCCTTAGCTTTCAAGAAACCCACGTTATTCCCTGCTGATAGGGACATGTGGATGTGGCTCACAAAAACACTATTATGACCTGCTTCAAGTTCATTCTAAAATGATTTTTAAAATTATCAATGTCAATCATGGTTACAACTCATCAAATTATCAGTTATGGTAGATGAACTCTCTTTTTTGGCAATAACTTATAGTTCTACTCTTGTGTTTCATGAATAGTTTTGATTCTTCACTCTATATTTTTATTTATTATATAAATATTTTTCTATTTTTTTGTACTTGCTGTTTCCCCGACGTATCCGGATCCTGGGTTTTAAAAGTCCTGGCGAATCGGTATCCGTATCCGGATCCAGATCCATATCCGTATCCTGGTAACTTAGTATTCAAATCTAGTCTTCAAACTGCCCATAACATGCTGTAATGAAGGTTTTACTGCCACCCATACTGGAATCTGATCTGAAAACATAGTTAAAGTCATCACCTTGCTTGGCTGTAACAATTCTTAGCAATCTTAAGATTTCTACTACTGAAAATGCCTCGTAAGATGGACTGGGCGACATTTCTGCATAGGTAGACAGGTCCAGTGTAAAATGACCACCTCCAAGATAAAAGCTCAGAGATCCTAGATCAATTATATGTCAATGTTAAAACATGGAAACAGACCTCAACAGCACCCTGACTGCTGGAGTAATTTGCCTCAACTCTGGTGGCTAAAAAGATCTACAATGATGACTCTACAGACCATAAATAACGATGATGGAGACCTCCGCTACAGGTTCTTCCTAAAGCGTACATCTCTCAACCTTTCTTCACGATGAAACTGACTGTAGAATCCTATCTGTGGCTTTTGTGGATGGTCCTGGCCCCTGGGTAGTGCAAAACAATCTGCTTGATAGACTGGGCTATGACTGTAAATTGTAGCAGAACTAAAACTCCTCAAAGGACATTGACTGTTGATTGAGATTCATCACAAACCATCCTCATAGAACACCATATACTAGGAATTACTATTAGTAATTACCAAATGAACCAATCATCAACACCATCAGGAGAGTCATCACCCTGCTTTGTGATAAAAATCCTCATGAAAATCCTAGCAAACACCTATGCAATTTAGGTGGTAACAGGTTCCATTCATCGTTTGCTTCTACAGTGACCATTAGCTTTTCCCCTTTCTCACTGGAAAAGGATTGGAAGCACAACACTTCGACTTAACTTATATTTGCAAATACCTGTTTCCACATTCATTGTTACAGAGAATCAGATTTAGACTCCAGAATTATTGATCATTTCTCTCTAATTTCACTAGCTGTCTTCATCATTTTTATTCTAGCCTCAATTGATAGCCTTTCTCCTTCCCCATTGCCTTAAGGTTGGGCACTAGCAATACTTCTTAAATCGATTTAAATGTATATTTGCAAATACCTCTTTGTTGAATTCCTCCTTATGAAGAACAGCTACAGAGAGGGAAATATGAGTGAGAAAGAATGCAGAGACCAAAACAGTACCCATACACAGATGAGCCCGAAACTTAAACTTGTAAGCATGCTCAACTGATGATAGAAACACACAAAGGTAATCTCACCCCAAGTGACACACAGATGGTTTCCCATCAGAAGACACATTTACTTATTGCATCATAACCTACTAGTGTTTATCTGTGGACTTGTCTGAATTGCATTTCTGACAATTTTCTCTTAACAGATCCTTCTGCTTGTTAATATCTGCCACAAACACTACCTAGGATGATCATGTATTCTCATGTATGGTATTTGATCACGATTCCTTTCCACAAGGATCTCTTAAAATCTGATGAAAAAGATTAAGCGCAGCTTACCCTTTCCATTTTTGCCATCTCAACCACATATGCTGAAGGTGGAACCTGCAATTAATCAAAATCAGAAAGTTTAGGACTTAACCAAGCGAAAAGATGTAAAAGCTTGATACTGATTTACTTATTCTTTGATATGCCTCAAGAGTTCTGATAAAAGAAAATGCAAGTTCTATTGCATAGATTAGACACATGCAATTAGCTGACAAGTACTATTCAATGCTCCAAACAGCTACAACAAAGAAAACTATGCATATTAAACAAGCAGATAACCTATTCCAACTTCCAAGAATGGTAGCAATGTTTTCAAAGTCACAAAGGCAAAAGAGTCATAAAATTCAATCATAAAACTTTCTGATCAAAAAATACTAACATAATACTTTTGCACAATAAAATATCTTACAGTTCATAAATAGTAAATACACCAAATTTCCTTTTCGTTAGCCATTCTTCTACTATATTGAATCTTTTGCGAATCACAGCTACTTTGAAAATAAAAGGAAACCATCTTCTTCAAAGAGAATCTTATTTGAAAGAAAGGATATACATGTGTAGTAGAAGGCCATCGTGATGTAAATCCAGACTTGCATCCATATGACTTAATCAAATAATTTTCTTAGCCAAAAAAAAAATTAAATTTCTGATTGTGTAAAATTTGCTACATCTGTTTGAAGTTGTAAATTAGGATGAACAGAAAGATATTGGCTCATTTCAAGCATTAGAAGTGAATTTCGAATGCACAATGACAAGTGTGGCACTTATTTTGGTTGAACCAAAATTTTAGGTGTTGAACACTTGTGAGATAATTAGGAACATTTCTTATTTCTAAAGTTTACTTTATGAAACATACATAAAACCTGTTTCACAAAAAGAAAGCTGGGAAATATTTACACAGAATTGGTCTCCCCTTTTCTAGTAGGTGAGACTAAAATGTTCAGAACAGAATTGACAGTTCAAGTTTCAACCAAAATTAGAAACGGTGTAGACTTATCAACTACCCAGCAACTTCTACAACCAGTCTGAAGGTGATCAAGGTGGAAGAAGTGCAGAAAGAAGGAAATCCTGTGCTTTTCATAGAGACATCCAGGAGTTTAAAAAACTGTGGATAATCAGAATGGCGATTTCAGTCAACACTAGAGTCTAGTATGAATCAATCACACCTGGGAAGTGTTACCAACTGAGTTGCACATCAGTTGAACTTCCAGAGAACCGCCAGTGTCTGCACAAATACTTGTGCATTTCAGTGTTCAGAAGTTCAAATCAGGCCTTTTCAGGGCCCAATTTTTAATTTTTTAAAGCACGTCCATGCCCCCCGGGGTTTGTAATAAAGTGTACTAGCATGGTGGTCTTTTGAGTAACTTGGCTCCCTAGTTCTTGGCAACTAATGAGGGTATTCCAAGGAGTTTTTTCCCTTGTCAATTATGCTTTGACTTTAGCCAAGTATAATTAACGAGTTTTTCTCCTACACCTCCAAAGTTGGAATGCCTAAGTTGGTGGTTAGGCTTTGGGGGGCTATTAAGGTTCATGTGTCAACATATATAAACATGATAGACACTTAAATAAAGTCATATGGTCATGTACTAGGTCCTTGTTATCACATCCATAGTAGCCGGGCTACCATGATTGCAGATCAGTTTCCTGTATATTTTTGAGCCAGTCCTTTACATATTTTTTTATGAGATCAGCCTATGATGAGCAGCATTTTTTATGATCACGCACATATATTCAATGGATCCAGAGTTTTCACATTTACAGTCTCATGCCAGGACTGAGCCCCATGACCCCAGATTGGTAACTAAAATAGCCACTCCTCTATCATCCAGAGCAGATTGATGACAGTGCCCATGTTACATTCAGATGCAGTGCTTCAGTGTGGATCAGATGGTTCAGATCAGGGACTTAGATAGATGATCCAGCAGGTATATTTTGTACAAATAGGTGGTTGATATGCTCTTCCTCTTATCTAGGTAATTTATGACTGAGTCTATTGTAATGGTTGTTGGCTCTATCTTATTTGTTGCTTACTTGATGTCTAGATTAATAGTGGTTGTTTACTATTAACAGGAGGTTCTTGAATATACTTGTTGGTCATACCCTTACTCTATGAAGTATTGACTTGTCCATTCCTTTAGTTTAGGGCCTTTGCTATCCATGGCACCATTAGTAATTCTCTCTGTCGATTTGTTACCTTCCAGTTTTGGCTTCATCCCGACTCACACCTTAGCTAGTGATCTTGAGGACTTCCCCCACCTAGACCTCTATGTTGAATAGATTCCCAGTTTGCATTGTGTCTTGGCTCTAGAGTGTGTGATTTTACTCATAGTGGCTGTTCTCCTCTAGCCCTCGAAACCAAGTATTCATGCAAACAGTGTTGCTAAACACTGGAGCATCGGATCTTAAATGGTATATCTAAGGGATGCTTAGTCAGCTGAAACAGTGTTGCTAAACACTAATTCATGCATATCTATATTAGCTAGTCAGTGGCCAAGGGACGCGCACTCACATTTTGTATGGTGTAAGGTCGTTTGCCCCTACAGGGCAACAAGGTGGTCACTCCATCGCACCTATGGATGGTGGTGGGCAATGGAGGTCATACCGAGTCATTATCTGAGGCCCGCCAGGCTATTCAGGGCACCTACTCTTGGAGGCTGGCTAGTGAAAATCTATGAAATGAAATAACTGTGAAATCTTAAATGTAAAAGATGACAAATAATAAATTGCTAAAAATTTACTTGTCTAGAGTCTATTGGAAACATGCTCATCACTCTACCCATTTGTGAGACACCACCACTCCTTGTGTTATCTTCTATCCAGTATATGTCTAGGTGGTCTCCCTAGTTCCTTCATCCGAGAGATTGCAGTGATGAGGTTGTTGAGTCCTTCCCCTAGCCTAGCCTTTGTTTCTCCACCTTCACCCATGGTTAGCAAATTGTTCAAGTTAGTAAACGAGTATACACTTGAAAATCCTGTGTTTAGTACCTAGTTACTTTGATCTAGACTTATCTTATTTATATTATTTACATGCTTAAGCCAGTTAAACATCATTCTACGCTTTGGTCTAGCTATTGATATAATTGTAGGAGCATATCATAACCACTTGTACTTGTAGCAGCAGTTATTCGTGGTCTAGATCATTATTTTGATCATTCTTGACCTGGTCAACCTAGTTTTGACCAAATCAACCGCAGAGTCCAGGATGAGTTTGGGCAGAGAGTGTTCGAGATGCATTATTCATGGCCCATATGTGTCCATTAGATGGTTCCATGCCTCAGACAGTAGTTCCAAATGATGGTTTGATGGATTTTTTTATGATTATTATTATTTACGGACCATTATTTTTATTATTCTGATCATGGATGAGCTTGCAGAGGTATCTTTTGATGGTCACATGGTGTATGAGTACTCATTCCTAGTGGATTTGAGATTTATGAGCTCATTGGTGCACTCAGTTATCTGTTTTGGGCACTTACAGGTGATGATATGATCATATTACCACTTTTCTCTATTTTTCCATACATAAATGGCATGTCCAGCACTTTCATTGAGCTAGCACATTCTCGTAGGGCACTCCTGAGGGGATGGGGAGTCCAGCAAGTCATTATTACCATAACCCCATCTCCATACATTTTGGTATAATCAGATTTGTGTTCGGGACATTGGCATTGATTTACAAGCATTTTTGTACTTTCAGAGGTGGTTTTCTGGCAAAGGAATGGCTCATTAAGGAAATCAATTTGGCTTGTGGGGCAAGGAAATGGCATGAGATTGATCCGGGATATTTTGATGATGATGTCCACACCTTCTAGCACTTGTTCCAACATCAATGGGGTCCACACGTCCCAATATTTGTCATTTTGGATATGTTATTGTCTCTTTGAGGGGGGCACAATTTGGCCATATGGTCACTTTATGCTGTTGCATTGTCATATTATTGATTATTGTGCCATGGGGCCATGCTAGTGAAGAATATGTTACACCTCCTAACCCCACCATGTGCTTATGTCATGTGTCTAGTCACTTATGATGCGGTGCGTCCCCCTTGGGCATTTTTAGTAAGTGCGCCCCCCTCTATTTGTGAGTTGATCCATGTAGGGTTTTGGTCTCTCTCATTCCTATTTAAGGTAGAGACCCCACTCATTGTAAAGGAATTCTTGGGCTCTTGGATTTCCGGCATAATAAAATATTTTTGCAAAAACTCTTGGAAGTTTTGATGAAAGTTCTTGCAAGTGATTGTAAAGTCTTTTCTCTTCGACATCATTGAGGATCTCTCTCTCTCTCCATAATTATTTTGCAGGGGTCATTGTTGATTAGGTTGTCATTGATGCCAACAATGTCTACAGTTAAGTCTTGGTGCCCTTTGTGGAGCCCCTGAGGGTTAGTATTTGATTTGTGGTTGTCTGTGTCAGAGGAGACCTTTTGACTTTGTCCAAGCCCAAGCTTGAAGCCCTTGGAGGCCTATGGACATTGGAAAAAGCCCTGAACACCCTTTAGAGTTTTTAAGTACCCCTAAGTTGTTTCCTTGGTCCCCCATACCACAACCTATGCCCTAGTACCCTAGGAAGTGTCCTTGTTGGGTTGAAGAAGTTCTGAAGAAGTCCTTGGTTCCACACTTAGTGGATTGATGACCGTGTAAACCCTGTTGAAGTCATGGATCTCTTGTATGTGATGATGTCATAAATGACTTAATAAAGTCATGGAACCTTTGTGAAGACCTTGATGCCCACTATTTGCAATTAAAGAGGTTAAGGAACCCACATCGCCATATGGAGAAGCCCTTGATGGGGTCATGAAGTCCACACACTTGGAAATGAAAGTACCTTGATGTAGCCCATGATCATGTGGATGAGAATCCCACACACATGATAAAGAAGCCCTCAAAAATTTGAGGAAGCCCATACAAATGGTGGTATGTTGGTGTTCGTGGTGCCCTAGAAGGATTGGGTCTTGAACTCACACATTTGGTGGCTCTTAGATAGTAATGTTGAAGCTCAAAACATGTTAATGAAGCCCTTGATTAAGTCCTTAATACTCCTACACCACTTATACACTTTGAAGATGGCCTCAAAAAGTTGATTGTATTGTGGTATCATTAAGCCATTGAGAAGACATTATCATGGAATAAAATCCTTGAATGGTGAAGCCCTTGGTCATCTGATGAGTTATTTACTATTGTTGAATAAATAAATAAATAAATAAGAAACCCTCACAAGCACTCAACAGTCACATGATGTATACAATGTACATTTGATGAAGACATGCTCAACATAGCATAAAACGATTGAAGAAATATACTAAGGAGGAAGGTCAGCTAGCAAAAAAAAAAAATGAGGATTTAATTAATTGTTAAGTCGGCTCAGTCAATGATAAAATATAAAGATAAAAATACAAAATAAAAATAAAATAAAATGAAATTTTATGACAGGTCGGCCCAGTGAAAACTAGTATAAATAACCTATCCAAAATTCATTTTATTGACACAAAAAAATTTCGGTGGAGCTCTGCAATTCCGTGGACTAAGGCCAAGTGACTGTTTTTCGGGTACTGTAGCAGCAACAGTAGACTGAAATTTTTTTTATTTTTGGGTATGTGGAATTTGTGTGGAGGGAGAGCTCTGAATTTCGTGGGTCTGAGGGGCAGCCATAGTAAAAATCAGGTGTGCATTTTGTTGAAGATCTGTCTCTGAAATCCGGGTTATTTACTGAGGTAGCTGCAAATGAGAGCAAGAATTTCTACAGCAGAGCATTATTTCTGATTTCGGGTGAATGTAGACTGAGACTACCTCAGTACTTACGTGTCACAACAAAAGGTCATTCGGGCTGCTACAGCACATCTCTCAGGACAGTGAAACCGTCCAGCACTAAATTTTGGGTTTCCCACAGTTGTAATTCTGGTTTTTACCAGCATAAATAAAAGGCTACCACAGTGATGAAGACCTAACCACATGAAGGCATCCATATGTGTTTGCAGCAGTAGTTTGAAGGTGATGAAAGTCTGATTTAGGCAGAGTCAATGCCTCAATGTTTATCATGTTGAAGTCACAACTATATGAAAGGACAAAAAGGCATACATGAAGGAAGATCAAACTCAGAGACATCCTAAAGTTCCAGGCTTTTTGAACCAACTCAGAATAAGCCACAGTGGAGCAGGACACAAGCTCAGAAATTTGTGACTGAGGCAGAAATTCGTGACTGAGGCAGAATTTCGGTGACCACAGTGATTCAAGTAAGAGCTTGTAATTTTGTTTTGCAAATTGTGTGAAGTTGTGAGGTGAAGAGCAGTAAGCTCTGAGGCACAAAGAGGAGACACAAGATGAGGTCAATCGAAGATAACTTGATGTCTTAATGATCTGGGTTCACGAATTGTTGAGAAAGAAAAGAACATGAGAGCTGAGTAAATGTCGATTGGTGCAATGATCTGGAGAAGCACTAGGCAAAACGAATAAGTAAAGATCAGGGTTTGAGTGCATGTGTGCAAATTGCAGAAGGGTCTCTATACAGTATGAAAGGTTGGTGTGCAAATCACTGATACTCCAAGTCAAGACGAATCCATATCAAGGTAAGATCAAATGGTTGCAGAACAAGGCAACTTTGATATACAGTGTATCAGTATAAATATTTGTATCAAGAAGTTTTGGAAAAAGGTAGTATGAATTTTTGTCTTGAAATGATCTGAAAAGAGTAAGTGTGAAATGAATTTCTGAGAAGAGACTTAATGTCTTAAGTGCAAATGTAAAGAACCATGTGACAGAAATACTGGATATCATGTGAAAATCTTTGTGAACAAAAGTGGTAAACTACAGGAAGTAGTGTCATAGGAACTACAGGAAGTCGTGTTACAGGAATGATGGAGTCACTGTACATTATGTGCTGATGAAAGAAAGTCTAAGAATTGTGGCAACAACATGATTGAATTTACGATATGATGCTCTATTTTGGAGAAGTTTTGAGAATGTGAAATACCTGTATGCTTTAAGAGGGTTTGAGAGCATGAAGAATTAAGTAAACATATGCAAAGAAGCAATTTTTTTTGTGTACAAAACAAAGAATTTGTATATCATGTGCAGATGAAGAGAGCTTTTGAGGGTAATGTTGTAGCTCCAGAATTGTTTGTGACATTGTTTGAAGATAGCTTTTAAAGGGGTACCACAATCGAAGGACGTTACAGGAATTGAAGTTAACTACAGGAATGGAGTTTTGGTGCTACAAAGACTAAAGTGAGCCACAGAAACAGAGGATTGGTGTCATCTTCTTAACAGGTACATAAGCAGCTTGGTACAGGTTTGGCACAGGTTGCCTTATGTGCAGTTGGTCTAACTCAGATTGGCTGAGTTGTATGAGCAGTTGGTTGGACCCAGGTGGTCTGGTACACAGTTGGTTGAACTCAGATTTATTGATTCGAATAATGTGAACAGCAGATTGATTTATGCACATAGATTGATTGGTACAGCTAAGATTGATTGGTACAGCTAGATTGCACAGATTGATTGTACAGGATGATGAACAGTGTGGCACAGTTGTGATGAGCAGTGGTCAGTTAATGAGCAGTGAACAGTTGATGAGCAGTGAATGAGCAGTGAACAATTGATGACAGTGGTCAGTTGATGAGCAGTGAGTGGTTGAGCAGTGTGGTGCAGGTGTTGGTTAATAGGTCCGCAGGATCAGTGCGGTTGTGATTCAGCAGTATCTATCTTCATATCAGGGTGGTAGGACGGGGCAAGGAAATCTAGGGAGCAAAGGCTTCCTTCAGGTTGTAGCCTGTAAACCAGGGGGATGTAGCCTCTTTCCAGTTGTAGCTGGAGAATTGAAGTCTTTGTAACAAAGGGGGTTGTTGCCTCCTTCCAGTTGTTGCTAGTAAATTATTATTATAAAGGCTTCCGTGGTTTTTCCCCCAGGACTTGGGTTTCCACGTAAAAATCTTGTGTACTGTGTTTTGCTATGCTTCCTATGTGATGATGATATGATGATAGGTGATGATGAGCTGCAATTGCTAATAATGTTGATGATATAATGATAATGTGGTAATACATTAATGAATGATGTATTGAAGAAGCAGTTGATGATTGTTAAAGTTGAAAAAGTAATAAAAAGCTATACACACTGTTCACCCCCCCCTCTCAGTGTGCTCGGTGTGTCCAACATTCATGTGGTGGTGAAGGAGGACGATTTGAAGGGGGGGCTATTGTGGGTGTTACCCCCCTTTTTTGGCAGGGGTGTCCACAGAGCAGCAAGGGAAAGCAAAGTTTGTTGATTAACATGAAGCAGAGATCTCGGTTACAGAAACAAATTGAAAGCATCTTTAACCACTGTAAGGATGGATCCATGGTTTCAGCAGCAACTGTAAAACACAGTACGATTTATTTGCAGAACTGTGTAAGTGGTGGGAAAGTTGTATCGACTTCTGAGAAGGATAATATGCCAGTCTCTGAAACTGATAAAGGTAACTCAAAAAAATGTATGAAGGAGCCGATTGAAAAGTTTGAAGCCAGGTACCAAGCAAATGAAGGACCTTTGTTTGACCAAGTATTCATGGAAAAGGCATAGATTATGTCATTGCTTTTTATGTACCCCTGCAGGATTTTTTTCTACAGGTTACAACATTGGCATTCTAGTGCTCACAGAGTTTCTGGAAATGGACTATGGCTGCAAATTATGTGTTGGACCCTGTACAATTCAAGTGGAGAGATATTATTATTGAAAAGGATGACAGAAGTTTAACTTGGAGGATACTGTTATCACATATATAGTAGTCGGGCTACCATACATTATTTTTCTGATGCCAGTACACTATTCAGCCAGTTCCCTTACATTTGAGATGCTGAGATGAGCATCTATATTGGATCACTATCAGATTGTGGACAACAGTGTATATTCCCCATGCCATGACTGAGTCTCAGGACACTCAGAGAGATGACCGATGTAGCCATTATACCATTGGTACAGAGCAGTTAGTAGTGCTCAGAGTTACAGCAACAGTTTCAGAGGACAGATGATGGTACAGGTTGACAAGCATTCAGGTATATGACTCAGCAGGTATATCATTGTGTTATGGTTATATTGCTTTTATATTTATTCTTATAGCATGTCTTAGCACTTAGTGTCATGATCTGGCGATCATATAGATATATGGACCTGGTTGATCTTATTATATATTATATTGTCCCTACTCAAACTTAGAAGTTCACTATTCATACTCATTGGTTTTACCCTCCTTAGGGAGAATAGAGGTGATCATTCCACCATACCTTGGCTTGCTAGTGTCGGCTCCATTATTCATTGTCTTCATCCATCCATTGCCTACCTTTTGGTTTATCACCCTGACTTACTACTTGACTAGTGATATGGAGGATCTTTTCCCCACTATAGCCTCTGTATTGGATGAGCTTCCCTGTTTATTGTGTCTCGGCTCTGAGTTGGTGACAAAACTTACCTATGGTGAGTTGGAGTTCCTTGGAATTCCCCCTAGTCACTAAAGTTGTGTTGGCTAAACCTGAAACTTTTAGTGCTGCCATGAATACAAAATCTGGAAAAATGAAATGCTATATCTTGTGTAAAAAGCCCATTCATGCAATGTGTTTCTAAACACACATGAATGAAAGGCATGCCAAATGAAAATGGCCATGAAAATAAAATGTTATATCTTTTGGAAAAATAAATACCTAGGTAAACAAGCTGTCCATGACACACCTAGAAGTGCTCACGTAAACAAGTGCCTTAAAAACACACCTGCAGCAGAAAGCCTAAAATAAATGTAAATCTATGCAATGTGTTTATAAACACACATAGACCAAGGCTATGGAAACTTCAGGCCCAAAAAGCAATGGAACTTAAATGCTATATCAAAACAATTGCTGGCCTTATTTGTATTATGGATTGTGCGCATCTGTTAAAGGTGAATAAACCCTCTTTGAGCAACTCATCCATTTGTGAGACACCGCCATTCCCTGTGTTGTTGCTCATTCAGTATATACTATGGTGTGTATTCCCTTTCCATTTGTCAAAGTGTCACAAAGTTAAGTCAGTCAAGTCATCCCTTAGCCTAGCCAGTTATTTTAGCCTTCACCCTTCACTAGCAAATTGATCACAGCTATGAAGTGAGTATGATCTTGAAAGTTTGGTCTGAGTAATATTAATAATTAATGACATTATATATTTGGATTTAGATCGCCAGTAATGATTACTTTGTGTTATAATTGTTATTTTAATAAGTTGTAGAGCATGCATTAACCTTGGACACTTTGCAGCAGCTTATGATGATGGTCTGAGTTATATTGGGTCATGCTGCCTTGGTTAGGCCTAGTCTGACCAAGGTCAACCATAGGACATGAGATGGTTGGACCTTATGATGACATGGATAGATGATATATGGTCTATGTATACATACATGATGATTCTATGCAGCAGCTACAGGGTTATGATGATGATTCTTGGTTTACAGCAGTATTTGATCATTTATAGATTATTATTATTGGCCCTGTTCCGGTATATTGGATATATATTTTGATCATGTAGAGACTCATATGGTGTATGAGTACACATCTTGGATGGATTGGGACCTTCTGAGTCCAATGAAACAGTTTGTTTTCAGTTCTGGGCACTTACAGTGATGATTGAGCCTCAGTAGGCTATCCCAGTGCAGTTTTGGTCTGTCGGACGCCCTGTCAGAGCAAATATGATTTTTATCCGGTTGACCTAGGGCGTTGTGCTTGGAGGGGGTGGTCCAGCCACTTGTTTTTACCATATTACCCCCCTCCCGGACACACTGGTGCCGTCACCTTGGCAGTGCAGGCACTCCAAGAGGCAGTTTGGGGCAGTTTCACGTTTCCCGAGGCATTTCAGGATTGGTAGAAATGGCTATTGAGGAAATCGATTTGGGCTACTGAGGCAATGTTATGGCATGGGATGATCAGTGATGATAGATCGGGGTCCTCCACACCTCCTCCAGCAGTTTCAGCTTCATCAAGGCCTGCATCCATCACTTATGGCACTTTCTGAGGATTTCTGAGGTCTTTTTGAGGGCTACGATTTGGTACATGGAGGATTATTTTATGATTATTGTGCTATGGGGATTGACCAAGGAGGGATAAAATTACCCCTTGGACCCACCATAAGCCCCTTATTATATTTTGTCATCATGATTTGGTGGGATTCCCCTCTTATAGGGCGATTTTGTCCACTCATATAATATTTTATTAGTGATCCATGTATTTTATTGTTGAGCTCATCTCAACCATTGATTAGACATTTGTATCTTTTAATCTTAGCCACTCATTCAAAAAGTGGTTAGGGTTTTGGTGCCTCTCCTTCCTATTTAAAGGAGAGAGCTTCTCATTGTAAGGGGTCTTTGGCTCTTGGATTATTGGTATAGAAAAACTTTCTTGTTGAAATTCTTGTGGTCTCCTTTGCATCTGGTGTTCTTAGATGGTGATTGGAAAGTCTATTGCAACCTAGCATTTGGAATTTGTGGTAAGATCTATTTATTTTGGAAATCATTGTCTTGTCTACAGGAGGGCGACTTCAACAAGGGCGATTTTGCAAGGCTTCTTCAAATCGACTTTCTTGGCATTTGCTTGTATCAGGGGGTTATCATTAGCATCATTGTGATCTATGCTATCTTTCTGTTACTTCTCTTGTGACATTAGTCTTATCTCTTGATTACATCAAATTTGATATTGTTGACGTTTGTTGTGCAGGAGAGAGGGCGCATTGGCTTCTTGGACTAAATTGATTGCATAGAAAACTACCTCAAAGCTTCTCAAATTGATCGGGTTTGCATAGATCATCATCATCAAGGCATCTACAAGGTTACCCAGGTAAGATCCACAGGTTTGTTTCTCTTATCTTGATCCAATCCATTGACATAGCTCTTAAATTGATAAAACCCTAATTACTTCAAAACCCCCATTTTACATTTTCTCAGATCTACTTAGATCTAGTGGGTTGTTGGGCATAATATTGAAAACCCACCTCTATAGCATCCACGGCATCCCGGATCTATGGTTTGGTGAGGATTGGCTTCCGTTTGACCCTCTTCCCAAGCCAAACTAGCTCTCCCAAGCAAGGGCGCACTTCTTGGTGATAGTGAGTTGACCTAGATCTAGGTGGTGGGTAGTTGAGATCCCGCTTGATTCATAATCTACACATCAAATAACCTACCCCCAGATTGTCATTTTTCTGATTTCTACCTTGTGGGCCCTATTCCACATTTTAAGGGATTTAATCCCCATTTTGGACCACTAGGTACATTTAAACTCAGATCTAGTAAGATCTAGCCGTCGGATTGCCGTGAAATTATAGATCCACACTCCTACTTGACTAACCTACTCGGATCTAAAGTTTGGATGTCATCGGACTTGTCTTGACCCCACTTACCCCACTTTTAGGCCTCCTTGGGTAAAGTCGCACCACCTTGGAGAAGTGAGTTGACTCACTTCTAGGACGTGGGTACTTGAGATTTTTTGGAGATTTGGAACGGGAATAATTCAAAACCTAGGTCTAGTGTGTCATCTTGTCAAATCTTGCCTTGGGGAGAGCATTCCTTATTTTAAGGGATTGTGGTCCACTTTGGTCAAACCTAGATCTAAACCTATTCATCCATCAAGACCTTAATTTCCCACTTGTCTCATGCCATAGGAGTCCTTAGCCACAAGTTAACTCTACTTTGACTCCATTATCCCAATTCCCAAGGCACTGGTTTATCTCCAAGTCAATT
Source organism: Larix kaempferi (assembly GCA_027924585.1). NCBI lineage: Eukaryota > Viridiplantae > Streptophyta > Pinopsida > Pinales > Pinaceae > Larix > Larix kaempferi. The sequence goes on along the minus strand of BSBM01000579.1, from coordinate 6,602,900 downwards.
CGACTTTCCTAGATTGTTGGATTAACTTGTGGTTTGACTTTAGCATGGTGAACTAAACCCTTGAAGCCATCATGTATCATGGTCAAGCTTGTCACTTGTACTAGTTAGCCCCAATTCAACCCCTAAACTACCCTGCATTGGACACGGTTCCCAAGGCAGTGGATTTTCCAATATTGAACTAGTACCCTAATCCTAGATCTCATTTCAAATATTATAAGTCACTCTCACATCAACTATGAACCCAAAGCTACACTCTTTGAATCCCTCACTTGTCTTGTGACTCCACCCTAAGGTCTAGGATAAACCATACACCTTACTTCACTTAGAGATAACCTGATTTGGTGTCTTGGTTTTGATCTCTCCTGTCGGGAGTAGATCGGGTCTCCCCCTTTGTTGTCTGGGCTAGATAACATAAAGTGAAGGTTGCCTCGACTGGCGTGACAACCAATCCATTGGAGGTCGAGGTGATCGTGGTTGCACCTTTGAGTTGCCCTTCCCTATTGCCATCCATGAGTGGATACATCCATAGGGGTAACTACAGCTTAAGTGATAACAGATACGAGCTGTTGCTATTTGCCCATCTAAATTTGACAGTCGGAAGCCCACAGTTTTCAACAAAACAACAGAGTTAAAATCAAATGACAGGGCAGTTGATGCAGTTGAGCAATTTCATGCAACTATGGAAACTGCAGAGGCAGTAAGACGGGAAAATGTTTTCGCTGTTGGTGGCACAAATGGTTGTCTTGGGTTATATGAATTTAAGTAATCAAAGCAACAATTTGAATATGGACTAATGTGTCGACCTTATCCCTTTGGGACTCAACATTCAGACCTAAAGAATGCAACTGAAAATCTACTGTCACCTTTTCGCAGCAAAATCGAACCAGCAGTGGCTTTTGCATCGAACATAGCTGCTATCGAGAAGCTTGGAAAAAGAGCAGCCTCAACAAAGGATGATGGGATATTTCTCCATGAGGGTGCATTATTCACAACTCTTGGCTCATGAAGCTTTGGTGGCTCTCTCTATGTCTTGAAACTAAATAAGCCAGTGGATTTATTTTCAACTCTTCCTCTTGAAAAAATAGTGGAGAAATGCATTTCGACATCCTCTTCTGTTTGGACTGCTGATAGCAATTTTGATGGGGCGAGAGCCGTTATTGGTACAAATCAGGGTGTTGGCATTGTTGACATCGAAAGGAAGAAATTATCGTGGGTATGCTCCAATAGCAGTGATATTCTCTCACACCAGTTTGATCAATCTGGTAGCCTTGTGTTTTATCTACTACGTAATGGTCTAATTTTGACTTTTGATACAAGAAAAGAGCAAATCAACAGCATCTGGACTGTCTGCAAATGCACATGGGCGCACAATCCTGCATGCTGCTAGTCGTTTTTCTGACAATGATGGTGATCAGCACTTATTTTCAGGCAAATTTCGGGAATGTAAATCCATCTAATGCTATTCGTATGCTTTCAGCAATATGAAGCTTGACGGTGCTTCGTTCTAAGAGGAAGGAAAAACCCCGAGTTATTTAGTGGCAGCCAACGTGGACATCATCCGCCGATACATCAATTTTGGTTGGGCTCGATTTTAACATCTCATTCAGCTGCTGTCTCTGCCCACCTGAAAGCACCATTTTCAGATTTGATTAATCATCATGTGCCAAGCACGTCAAAGATGCAATCTTTTGGAAAAACCGTGACCTAAGGACTTCTACTTACCCACACGCCCGTGACTCTAAACTCGGGTTTTCAAACCGCCGATACATTAGTGCAAACAGAGGGATTAGCCGCTGTAAAATTTCATGATTTCCTGAAATTGTGCCGATTGCTGTGATGGATCCACCATTCTTGAAGTCTTGTCAACGTGTAATTTTTCCTCTCAATCGGCGTTGGTAGTATTTCATTTGCCATTTCGGTGCACCATAATTCAGGTGTGGGCACACTCCCTCACATGGATCTCAGGTTCCAGTTGGCAGTCAATTGCAGAGTTTTTACAACGCTAGGGCTTGGGGCCACTTTCACCGTCTCGTGGATTGATATTTTCTTAACCCACAAATCATCTGTTTATTGCCAGCCGATTACTAGAAAAGCTTTGGAGCAGCTTTTCCCCACGTATCGTCTAGTTTTTGTTGGCCATCTGGATGTTTCAGCTGGTGGCTAGTGCTTTTCCTTTTTCCGCGTTTAGCAGCAGTGTGGGGGTGTCTTCTGTGTTACATGGCAGTGTGTTGGCAGCCAGGAGCTCAGAGCTCAGGCTTTTGATGTGAGTGTTCCATTTATAAGGTAGGAATTTCATTAATAAGGAAGAGTTAGTGGTGTATTCGTTGGAAAGAAAAGGGGGATCTAAGATCCCACCTTTTTCTGAATATTTTACTATTTTCTTTTTCCTTTTTTAAGGTATGAGAGGTTTCTTGGTCTTTTTAAGGAGCCAGCCTTCTCCATTGTATACATGGAAAAATTTTGGGAGCTCTTTCCCTAGAGATTAATGAAAAATGTTATGGGCCTCTTTGGATAAATTCAGAACTCTCTCGTTCTTTGTATGTCATTTTTCTTTGTTTGCCATTTTTCATCCTGTCTGAGGCGATACCTCTTTTAGTTCATTTCTTTAGATTCTTAAGCTAGGATCATTTAAACAGAGGGCTAACAATCTAGCACAGCTTTATTTGACCCATGCTTTTCTCTTAAGTTTTGCAGCTTTCAGGTATTCTCAAGTGCAAGAGCTCTTAGTTGGTCACTACATTCACCTAGCAGCAAGGCCCATTTGAGTTTTCTTTTGACTCCATTCGCCCCTCTAATATACTGGCACTGGTCTTTCCCTGAGGATTGATCTTCCCTTCTTTTCCATCACCCATTTAAAATACATCTTTTTGTTACATTTGTTTCCTAAGGCAGCCTCTTCA